>OY720633.1:90571653-90953872 GCA_963169105.1 Ceriagrion tenellum | reverse complement strand
CGTAATTTCAATGACCCTCACCTTTTCATTCGTTTCACTATCCCGTCTTTGATGGAACATGGGCCCATTCTCCATTCAAATGTGGCGTATTAGTCAGTCCGTAGGTGTAGAAACTAAATTAGCATTCGAGCCCTTGGAAGAGGTTCCCCTGAGAGCACAATTCGTCCTTGATTCCCCCTCCCCGCTGGGATTTCCCAAAAATATTTTTTCCCCCTCCGCATTTAATGATGCGGAATACAATAAGAGAATCATTAAGTCCCCTCGCCCGCTTTTCTCCTTTCTATAAAAAAGTCCCCGGCTTTCGGGCTGTTCTCCTCTGGGCACTCCTTAAATTTCTCCTTTCTCCACCTTCCGCAGGTTGCCTCTCCTCCTCAGTTTCCCTCCCACTGCGCCCCCGCCCCACCTCCCCATCACGGGGTCGTGGGGATGGGTGGGAGTAGTGACGGGAGGGTGGGGGTAAGAACACTTGTGTGATTGGAACCTTCTTCTTCCATTCCATCCTGTTGACCTCCTCCCACTACCTGGTTTTTTTTCCTCTTCCTCTCTTGGAAGGTGGTTTGTGTGTATGTTCGTGCGTTTGGAGGTAAAGGGAGGGGTTGGCTGGTGTGTGCGAGGCAGGGGAGGTCTGTCGGGTTAAGTGGTGGAGTGATGGGGTGGAGGCTGGAATGGTGGTTGGGGGGGGGTGTTGTCGGAATCCATCGTGTGCGAGTCCAGAAGACAAGAGAGTCCCATTCGTTTGGTTTGGGACGGGTGGAGGCGTGCGTGTTAGAGTGGTGGGGGTGGAGCCGTGGTGAAAGGCGATGTTCCGCTCGGGGACTTCGTCGTGGGGGCCTTTTTTTTAGCTCCATGGTATCGATATGGATGCAGTGGAATCGGCGAGTGTGGTGTAGTGCGTGTGGATGGGATCGCTAATGTTTTGGGTAATATTTATCACACAATTACAATACTAAATTTGCTGTAGCGAAAAGTTACAAATCTCATGAGAGCCATCTAATGTCTTTTAAGCAAAATTCATGATTTAGTACAGCGGTGCCTAACATGTGATTCATGTACTCACTAGGTTGTTTAGGATTGCGCGTACAACTCTTATGGCATTCGTAGTGGTTCATATATTTATACTTTTTGCGTTATTTCAGTATAAAATTTTTTCTCGTGTGAAAGGGGCACGATTTCTGAAAACGGTTCCTTCGGAGGTGTGCTGGGGAAAAATTGTTGGAAATCGTTGATTTAGTCTATAATTTCTTCATTTGTGTTGTATTTCTACGAGCAGGTTATTTTATATGTTCATTAAGAGCGGGATTGTATGTATTTCTGGTATACTTCCCACTATCACTGTTTGATTCATGAGAATTATTTTATCCTGGTTGGCTACATTCATCAATTACCCCTTGTATTATTATAAATACTTTGATCAAAATTCCTATAAATCTTAATGTGTTTCAAGAAAGGATTTTCACCATATGAAGACAAAACTAGTTATATGTAATTATTTATTTCAATAAGTGATTACTTGATTTATTTTTCCTGTTGTCTTGTTTTTTTGTTTACGATTTTTATGTACCATGATCACCATTCTATTCTATTCTAATTATAAATTCTATTCTATCAAGATGTATCGACTCCATGCATATTTTGCTGCTTTCTCTTTTCAAGCGCCGATTCCCTCTCTTTTCCGGTTTATTATTTTTCTTTTAGCTGGCTCACGGTCAGTCATAAAATCCATTGAGTTAAAAAGATTGAGTAGCATGGGGTTACGATGCCCATGAACTGCTCATCGTTATTTGATAGCTGCTATGCTTGTCTTGCACTCTCCTATTGACCCCAACACGAAAGTAAAACGGTGTTCTCAAAAAGGATGAACTGTAGTTAACGTCGTTCATCCTGAAAAAGACAAACGCAGCTTATTTAAAGCCAGTTTAGAAACCAAGGGGAAGGTCGTTCATTATAAGCACTGCTGCCTAGCATCTTGACACAATGCTAACTTTTGGGATAAAGATTTATTGTATCTTCGATATACCTAGTGGTATATTTAATTCTCATTTGCCCTGAAGTCAGTGTTTTTGGATGTGCACTACTCATCCTTGAGTGCTATTCTCCTATCTGGTGAGCTGCGTCCCCTCCAAACTGAAATTACTCACTCAATTTCTTTTTAGCCATATCCGATCATCGTTTGCCCTCCTTATGACATAGCTTTCAAGTTAAAATCCTATCGTATGTTGTCCTCTTTCTAAACCCCATCGCCGGCTGACCTCCTACCTAAAATTCCTACAATCCGAATGAACAGGTCCTTCCGCTCTGATCTCCTTCTCTCCTGTTACACTCTTACACCGCAAGCGGTGTAAGTCTGTAACACATAACCATATTCCGTCTCTCCAATTCCCAACGATTCCCTTTTGTACAACCTACCAACATTTTTCAATGGTCACCATATACCCTAGACCTTTTCATCGACATCTTTTCCTCACAACTGAAACGCGCTGAGTTCAATTCTTCATCTTTGCCTCGAAATTGACTTGTTTATTTTGTTGAATACAGTTGTTTACGTTTTCTGTTTATCTCCTTTTAATTTAACTCATTTGTTGTTCTTGGACCCAATGTAAAGACCTTAGTTGCTGTTTTTGGCGTTTTAATAAATAAATAAATGGATCTGCTGCTAAATACGTACTCACTAAGCGGACAGTGACGACATAAAAGAACAGTGAAACTTCACTTGAGTGAACTTAAAATAATTCTTGGAAACGAGAATTACGGCGTGTAGTATACATGTGCCAAATTTTTATTTCACAAAACCGCGAGTAACGTTAGGTTAATCTTTGCGCTGTCAGGTAAAATCAATTTTATATAGGTATTATTTTCTCTTTAAATAGGTGGTGTATGTTACTCGTGCATAAATTTTCTTTGTCAAATCACCATGGGAAATATCCGCATCTAATCCCTTTTATGTTTGATTGGTGTTCTCGTAGCCATCTGGAGAACAAGCTTGTTAGTGAGAGCGTGCTTTCAATTTTGAGTGCAACTGTCGCTCGAAAAGCTGATTCCAAGTAAGAGATTATTGTTCAATCCATCCCGGGAGTCGAGGTGGAAAAGCTTTTCCTAGGTAATCCAAAGGACCGTTGTTTAGGCGACTCCCTTCCGGAGAGTTGATTTACAAGGCATTTTCCAGGAATTTCACTACGTCTGACGTCTACCTTCAAAATCCACGAACAGGGACTTATTGTCTTAGCTATTTCAATCAACTCGATTTATCGGTGTTTGCGAGAAGCGGCAGCGAGAATTTGAGACTTCTCCCGATTCTACTGCTGGACGGACGTTGAATGCTCGGCATAACATTTGGAATCGAGAAATTCGTTTCCCTTCTGGCTGTGAAAAATGACCACCGACCGTGTTTGTGCTGATTTTCATCTCTCTGTTGTCAAATTAATAGAATCATGGCAGTCAAATTGATTTAGATGCCCAAAAGTTCTTTGTTGAAACCGTTTAATTCTTGGAGGTTCTGGCTTTCTGAGACTTATGTATCGAACGACGTTGAGTAAAAGTGACGAAACGACCTTGAATTAAATACTTAACATATTTTTTCTCAGAATAGTTCCGAGGAATCCATCATTTGGACTGAATCGAAAGTATATATATATCTTATGTGTTAAATCGAAAATGCGTTTCAGCGAGAAATAGGCCACTGATGACAAACCCGTCATCGTCTTATTTCAAATCATGCCAATGCCTACCTTTCAAATAAAAATGTATTCGTATGTTGGGTAAAATTTTAATGATTTCCTTGTCTGGGGAATAGCGTGATGGCAGACCCAAAAATACTGATACCGAAGGCCCGACAATAATGCGGAGTGTGTTATATTTAACGTCTCATCTTGATTATATGATGTAAGACACAAACTTTGATTGCCAGGGGTAAATTGACACTACCTTTTATTACTTTAAGGAAACATGCTTAAAATGAGTATTATGATATTCTTATTCGAGTTACTTGTCGTACCGGTTTGGTTTGGGGTCTGGTCTTCACGATTTTGCCTTGGAAAAGAGGGGTATGCATTTGTAATTTCGAGACATATTCCCCCATCGCATTCCAGTTTGCCAAAACAGCCGGTGTACGTTAGGACTTTATAAGCCCTTTGAAGTGTTATCGAAAATTAGTTTTGGAAACGTGGTTGGATCTCTGTCCCTGGTTCAGCTGCCTTCTGCGCCTTGCTTGGCCTGAGAGGGACATCATATGACCAATATTTGCTGTATCGTGGGAGCATCGTTTGTGATGGCCTATTTACTGTTGTATCGCCAAGCCTTTGGCGAGGAGAGGGTTGAGCTACGTCGGGTTGGGTCCGAATGTTGGGAAGAGAGTGGGATGGGGTGGGGCTGATGAGAGGGGGCGGTGGGATGATTCGTCGAATGGGGCAGATGGGAGGAAGAGGAAGGGGGAGCATGTGGCGTTCCCCGCAATCGAATGCAGCCGACGACGACGGCAGCTGAGGACTCCCAAGCGGCCAAGGACTCACGGATCCGCTCCACCGCTCCGGCACGCACCACTCGTGGCACGCACGGGCCAGCGGAGCCCGGGAGCGAACGCACGCGTGAACACGCGCGTGTCGGAGAGAGAGGGAGAGATGAGGTAGAGGAGCGGTGAAACGTATTTCTCCCGTCCGTGGAGGCCAGTGGAGTGGGAGTTGTCTTTCGTGAAAGTAGTAAGGGTGTGAAGGACTGACGAGGTGAAGGGTAAGGCCGGAGGGGATGTGGGGGGAGCAGTTGGGAGGAGTTCGTCCCAGGACAAAGGACGTTACAAGCTGTCCTAATCCAGTTTCGTTCACTTCGGATAATTGTCGTGAACGAGAAAAAGGCTAGGAGCGCCCGGGAGACTGCGCCGAGGACGTGAATTCGAAAAGTTTGCAGCCCACTCTCTACTCCTTTTATTCTTTTCATTTCTGCACTGCGGCTCTCGTCGCTTTGTCTGTGGAGTAAGCTGTGGTTTGTCGTGGGAACCATTGTCATCTGTATTCCGAGAGCTGTTGAGCATTAGGATCGAGGTTTCTGAGGAGAAAGTGGTTCTAATGAAAATAAAAATATATATCGAATAATTGTTCTACTACAGCGTGAGATTTGAATTTTATTTAGCTGCATCCCAGAGGATAATATCCTAATCCTGTCCTGTTGATAATTGCTGGTAAATACGAGATGTGACCGTATGTATGGCAAAAAGATATTAAGGGAACTGGAGTTATACTGTTATGAATTTTCAAAATCAATATTTATTTACCAATAAGAATGTGAATCGCGGAAAAATATTCCTACACTAGTGAGCTACACCAATGACTTGCGGGGTCATACTTTTCTGATATTAATTTAGGAAGGCTGTTACTTTTCTTGCTGCCTTTTTAAAAAAAGGAATAACATTTTTCCCCTAATGTTTCGTAGAACATTGCAGTTGACAATTTATCAACAGTAATATTAACTAATTTTTAGTGCTTATATGTCCCAGCTCACCCAAAAGTATTAACTGATGACTGAGGGGAGTGGAGTAAGAAGAATTTATAGTCAGGAACGAAAAATTTATGTTCTACTATGATTGGCAGTTTTAGTCGAAATTTTAATATTTCATTAGAATGGATAAGTTGGTTATGTAACGCTGATATCACCAAAAATCTGTGAAATATGTATCAAAGATAAATAATATCCTAGTTAATACATGCACCTTGGCAGAAATGGTCTTGATTCATTAAATAATTGGAAATTGATTCCCCTGATAATGCTATTCAAACCCTGGTTCCTCACATCAATGACTGGTTTTCTCGCGGGAACCCTGTTTGGTCTGCGAATTTTATATAAAAAACCTGGAATCGGGTGTAAACAATGAGTCTTACAGGTATGGACCGTAATTGGATCAGCCAGCCTGACCAGATTATCGTTTCAAGCGGTCTCTATACGGCCTCGTAAATTTAATCCGCACCTAACTTAACTCTCACCCCCTGCAACTACTCTCCCTACCTCCCTTGAGTCGCGCAAACGTGTCCCGAAACGCGCTTAATTCCGGATAATGGCAGTTTTCCTAGAGCGGAACCATCCCAATTCCTCCCTTCCTCACGCAAAAATCCACCATTCCCGCCCATGCGGCCCGCCGAGGCATGAACCAGAACCGTATTCATAACTCCCCTTTTCGCTCATACGTATATACATGCCGACCCACCCATCCCTCGGTTCTCTTCCCCGTGGGACTTGATAGCTGGGCGTTTCTCCTGCCGGTTCCACTTCTGTGTGCGCTCCATGCGTGTGTGGACGCGCGTCAATAGAAATCGTGAGTCATACCGCCGCGACATCGTACAACAGGTACGCGGCATCGTCGGTGGTGGAGTCCGAGTTATCCCGTGATGAAATGAGCGCGGAACCGGTGGAGGGTTGGGGGTGGGCCCAGGACTCGTCGAACTGCCCGAGCGGAATCGGCTCACCCTAAAATTTCCCCACCACGGAGCCGTGGGTTTTAGAAGTGCTGGGAGGGTTTCGTGGAGGTTTACGTGATTATATGTGCATTAAATACATCCCCCGTTTAAGTGAGATGTTTTTCATTTAAAAATTCGACAAATTTGGTCATCTTTATGATGATCCAATGAATTCAAACACTGGTTCCTCGCATCAGTGACTGGTTTTCTAGCGGGAACCCTGTTTGTTGTGAAAATTTTATATCACAAACCTCGGATCGGGTATAAAAACAGCGTCTTACAGGAATGGAGCATAATTGAAACAGAAAAACGTCTCATAGTTTCATTGATAACAAAATACTATTACCTTTACATTTTTCTGGATACTTGTCAAAATAACAGCCGTATTACATGGAACATGTTTCTGGTATGCATTTCAGAGTCAGTTTCTTTATGTAAAGAATTTCTCAAGCTTTTGCATCGTCAAATATGAAAGTGTGCTGTTTTTATACTTTATAATTTATTAAAAATCAATTATTTTCTGCGTTACTGTGGACAGAATCGCTTGAAATCTTCAGTTGTTAAGGGAGTTTCATCTACGGAGTGAAGAAATTGAATAAAATTAAAACCTTGTACATGTTAATCTAATTCATCACTGAGAACTTCGCATATTTAAAACAATATTGAATCATTAATTATCCAGTGTTTATTTAACGCTTATTACAGTTGATACAATTTAAAAATAAAATTTGATGAGGTCTATAGCTGCAGCAGATTCGCTTCTTAAAAAAAAGAAACTGATGAGAAATTCAAAACCCATCGGATATTTTTGAAAATCTGGGGAAACATAAAAAAATATGGTAACCTAATATATTAGAAATTCATAATGCTATGAATTATCATGGGGCATTTTCATATGGCTCCCCAAGACACCTTAGTTTCGGCTGTAAATCATTTACAAATTTGGCCAGTCATTTACTTTTCGCTATATATTTACTCACTAATCCTGCACTGTGTTAGCAGATCTTTTAATCATTTCATATCAAATTGATGCGTTAGATATCTGGTTAGAAAAAGGACAGTCGCTTAATCAACTTCGTTTTATTCTCCAGGAAGTGATCTGCAGCTCAGGTTTTCACATCTCTGATTGACTTTTTTCTGCTATAAATGATTGGCGGAGATGTTTTTGTAATACCGTTGCCAGAAACGGAAGTTATGTCAACGATACAGTTGCGTTTTTAGTCAATGTGCTTATTGCCACGTACCCTGGTGAGAAAAACCCCATGAGGGTACCATTTAGCTTTGAGCGGATTCTGTTGTGGACTTTGACTAATTCCCTAAATACTCAGGAAATGAGTATCCCATGCGAAATCTAAACGGAAGACTTGAATCTTTTGTACTTTTCCACCTGTATTAGTAGAAAAGTAGTTTTACTTCTATATTAGTGGAAAAGTACAAGGATTGTTTTAATATGGATTCAAGTATAAAATACTTCCACGAAGTGACGCCTGAGGGTGTAAAGTTTAAACGGAAGAAATTCGCACCTGCCCTTGGAGTTTTCGTTCCTTATAGAGATGGGTACCATAATATAATGTTAATAATATGTTCATGGTCTTTTCTTTTTGGAAGCGTACGCTCCATGTTCTCTACAACACGAAGGCAGCATTATAAAGACTGGGTAAAAATAAAGAAAGTGTTTTTTGTGGAATTATGTTTAATCGATGGAATTTCTATAGATCTGAAGTTTGTTTGAAAGATCTGAAATTTTCCAGCTACTGTTGTCAGCACCGATGTACGGTCTTATGGAGTTTACTCAGCAAACGAATGTTCATGAGAGCCAGACGAAATGAGAAACTGTAAAGTAAATGAGTAAAGCCAAGTGAACACATAGCTTCCTCTTTGCTACATTCGAGTCAATCCGAATTCATCATTCTGGAAGTCCTAAAAAGCACGAGGGACGCCCCTTACCGGTGAGTGTACCCGTAGTCTTGCAAACCCCTCCAGCTCGCGAAAAATCTTTGCAGCCATGGTTAATCCCTCCTACTTCTCTCAGTTCGATGTTCCTGACCCCTAGATCTACTGATGGTCAACACTGGGCCAACCCAAAAAAACATCCGGATCTTCCTCTACGCCCCTTTTTATCTCATCCCACTCCTGCCGTTGAGTTTCCCCTCTCTTGCCGCCAACCGAGAATATTTCTCTCGCGCCGCCAAAAATAGGATTTTGCATTTTTTAGTTCCGATTCCGCGGACCTCTCCTCTCTCATTGATGGATCCCGTGCCACACCCGATTGCCGCCGACTACCGGCCCGGATCACTTAAATCAGGCATCCGGATTAAAGTGCGTTTCCCCGGGATACGGACGTTGCCGGGAGTTTGGTGGTCGGAGAGCCAAAGCCGTTTGCGGAGGGCTGGTGCCCTGACGAGAGCAGGAGTGAGGCTAAGAGGGCAATGTCGGCACTGAAAAACTTAGCCCTCACAATCATGACGTTATTTTTTCACGTTTATTAGTTATATGATAAGGAGTGGTGGAAGCTTTTTGGTGTTTATATTTAAGTATGTAATGCCCGCTAGTGATTATAGATTAACCCTTTAGTGCCATTTAAGTTTTGCAATAAATGTAATCACATGACAAAGATTGAACCTGGTGAAGCATCTCTATTATTAATTTAACTCAATTTATGTGTTTTCCTCTGTTTTTATTTTCCTTGAGACGACCAGTTTCGCCTGTGACGCTATCATAAAGTGCAAACCTATGAAAGAAATGCCGCTGCTCTTTTGTTTACCAGTCAAATTACTTCCATTAATAAAATACAGTACAGCAAAAACCCTTTCAATAATATTGCAACTAATGATGATGGAACAGCCGCAACCAGTCGTTTAAAAGAAATTACAGCAGTGGAGAACTCCAATAGAGTTCATTCGAATTTGTTTGATGTCAAAAAGGTGAAAGCGAAGCGGAAGTCAAAAAAACTTACGACAACATATTTAATTATGTGCCCCTCTTTATGCACCCCTCTTTATGCACGTGGAACTCACCGCTAATGCAGTGATGTAAATGATTCCTTAATTATATTGTACATGGCCACCATAATCATAAATATTTTAATCTGGATTTTCGGCGTAGTTTTTGGAATTCCGGTGAAATTATACAAAGATATTATTCTTCTGAATTATAAATAATTAATGATATTTTTGAGTCTTTAACTCGGTGTGACTCCTTGATATGTGTTGGCTAACGATATAGTAAAATGAATGACATAAGTTCGCGTTTAGAAGAAAATTTGTGTTTTCAATTTATTGCAAAAAATAGCTCAGTTTTAATAAGTCTAAGTGTTTAAACAGTATTGAAAAGTGGTGTATTGTATTGCATGATGACACAATATATTGAATAGTATATTATAGTAAAAAAGGAAAATACTATTGCCTTAAAATGCAAATGGAAAGTCAAAATTTGTTTTCAATTATATCAATAGATATCAATAGTTAATTCACGTATGCTAAGTTTCACGAAAATATGTACGTAAAAATTAAATTGCCCCAAAACAAGTTTACCACACTGTCAATTTTCCTCCAGAAGACTGTCCAGATAAACTGTTCCACCGACTGTAGTTTGTATCGGCCTGCATTTTTGGTCAGCATTGTCTTTGCCATAGAAAACTTCATTACTTTAGTTTTATAAAGGCATAAAATTGCTCCCACTACCTTGATCGTGGTCGCGACTCAACTCTGACGTCAGTAACAGTCCAAGCAGACTCAACGTGCAAAATTTATCGAACGGCAAAAAATTTGGCCATATAAAAGGGAGTTTGAGAAGGAGAAGTGAAGTGAAGAAAGGGGGAAGAGAGAGAGAGGTTGGTCCATAGAGAGGAATGGAAGCGTTTGGAGGGCTGTAGGGAAGGAAAGACGGGGAGGGTTTAGGGGGAGGATGGAGAGGACGGAGAGAGGTGGGGTGCGTGGATGCGGTGGGCAGATGACAGCGTGCAAAACTTGCAGCTGAGGACACTTTTGTGAGCTCTCGTGTGCGTTCGTCTCATTCGGAGCAGGACCGTGTCTGATAAGGGGAGGTGAGAGAAAATTTCGAATTTTGTTCCGCAAATTTGAAATGCTTTCCGGGGGCGACACCCGCGCCATCCGGCACACCGTTCCGTTTCAGACCTCCGGGGGAGGTTGTGACCAAAAAGCCGGGACCGTGGCGGAAGCATTTCGTGGCTTCACGCATGTAGCCTTTCGTACTGCCCCTCTCCCCTCCAATCCCCCCCCCTGCCCTACACCCATATCTTCCTCCTCTCTCTTTTCTCCCTCCTTTCCCTTTCCGACGGGGCCTGGCAAGTCAAAAGCGTTTTGAATTTTTATCTCGATTTTCAGAGTTACGCCCGTGTCCCTTTTTGCGTGAACAACATCATGCGTTTACCTACCTTTCGCCGTGGAAATGTACGCGTGCTTTTTTATTAAAGGAGCGTCTCGGTCATGTGGGGACACGATTCTCGCATGTTGCTTAGTTCTCTCGGGTAAATGTTTTTGGAACAGAGTCAAATTTCCATTTCTTTCAACATAAACTAAGTGCTATGAGTAGTTTTGGGGGTACTTGTGCACCGTTTTATTGGTATTCATATTTCGGTTATCTCCAAAATAAATGATTTGGATTTTATTTTTACACTATATTACGTTCCTCATAAGCAAAGGAAGAATACTTTTCCATGTGTTAGTGCTGCATTATTCTATTCTGATTATATTTCTGATTACTTATTATTATCAGAGTATTCTACCTGCGCAAATGGAGGAAATGGAGAGGGTAAAGAATCCTCTACATATTCACAAACGTACGCCCAACTCCCGTTAACAAGTTCTTTCCATATCTTAGCTTGTTGTATTACCTCTCTTCATCCCATCTATAAACCCTTCGCTTATTTCCCTGCCCCATTCTCCTCTCTGTGACAGCCATCAACATCCCTTCGCGTATTCTACTTGAAAACAAAGCCTATCAGGGTGCTTATCTGTGTGCTTAAGGTTGCTTGAACGAAATATCATTGCTCCTATTAATTAATGAATTTGGTCTCATTTTAAATAAAGATAGCTTACTCTTTTATGAAATAATCGTATTAACCCCTTACCGAGCTACTCTCCGAGAGTTTTGACGAAATATACCCGCATTTTTACGTGGGAAATGATACAAACGTGTATGCACTCCAGAGAGTCCATTTTTAAAAAATGAGAAATTTCTACCTTTTAGATCCCGTAAAAATATTAACAGTGAGTATTTTGTGCATTTCCTCGACTGTTTTTTTTAAATTAATCATATAGTCACTGCAGTAATTTTTTTCAGAATCGCAAGCAACTACCGTGGTAAAGGAGCTTCAAACGTACCGCGGGAAAAATAGTCAAATTAAAGACTTAATTTAATATTATTATTTAATTTCCTTGGATTTCCGTCGTATAAAAGTATATGTTTGCACCATTAATAGTGCTATATTTTATTCCTGCTTCGTACAGCTGATGAAATTACAACGTATTATTCGAATGTGGTCTCCATTGTGACTAGGGAACTATTTCCCTCAAACTAACTTAACATGATCCAATAGTGAAGTAATGCAGTGAAAAGTTTCGATTTGATAAAAGTGTATTTTCACTGTACCCCGTTCCTTAGGCTTATTTTAAAAACTCTTAGCCCTTTTAGGTTTCCGTACTAAACGGTTTGATTCATCCTCACGGTGAGGTGAACATCATTTAGGTAAGCTTGGGACCACGATATTTCTACGTGAGCCACATTTGTCTCTACCTGGTAATTGCAGAACGAGGGAAGATCCCAGGAGATTGGAGTGCAAGGCAGTGTGGATGTATTGAATTAGCGCTTATCAACTCTCTGGGGATATGTGCGCGCTGGCATAAGGGACGTGGCGGGAGATGCATGGGAGGGCTGGCTAATACGAAGGGTAAGGGTTTCTAGTTTGAGTTGGATGTTGCTCAAAAATGGAAGGCTTCAGATGGGTGAGTGAAATCAGAGCATCTTGCGGAGATGGCCTGCTACTATGAGCGCAACTCGAGAAGACTTGTGTTACGCAGTGCTCAGCCATGTGCTGAGGCATGCTGTGTAAATTTGGCTAGCTATTTCATCTTAGTTGTATTGATTTAAGATTCAATAAGACAATTTTTGTAATTTTTTACGCTATGTATATTGTTTTTATCGTTTATTTTTACGTAAAATAATATTGGTTTATCGTTAAATAAAGTAAATTTTCGTAGTATAATTTTCGTAAAAAGGATAGCGTAAAAATACAGATTAAGTGTTAATTTCACTTAATAAGAATTTGGTGTACAGTTATCTGTTAAAAAGCACCCGAAATTAAAAAAAACCTCAGCTCTAATGAATGGGAACAAAGGAGATCGGTTCATTGGAATAATTATGAACTTGTTATTTTTACATTTCTATGAGTTATCAGGTGGAGAAAGTTCAACTGTTTCCCCGATTTTGGTTCATGGAACTCGTTGAATCATGCATTACGGCGATACTCTATTTATCATAATTATGTTGAGCTCCATCAATTTGTGGATTTTAAGTACGGAGAGTTAGGGTACCGTGCAAATTAAGCAGTGTGCTTTTGACCAACAGCGTTAATATCCACAGCCATCAAGTTTAATTAAGAATTTTTAAATTGTTTACTGCGGTATTACCGGGAGATTAAAATAAGTCATTATGTTTCAACCTCAGGAATTCAGCGATGGAGCGTTTCTAATGAATTTCAACCAAACAAATGGGCTTTGGGAACTTCTAATATGCCACTCATTGTGAAAGAAACAATCGATATGCCCATTACTCCAATTATTTATTTTTGAATTCATTTCTTGAATTGGATAAAAGAACAGGGTTACTCACATGTAATTATTCCTCGCATTGAATGATACATATGGAAGCGGAAGTGGATGATGTGTGCGTAATTGTTTTTCTATCGTTGAGGCGGTGATTGAAAGAAGTGGGATTTTGATTTTTGACTCGAAAAACAGAAAACGAGAGGACAGAACCGATACGCAACGGATGGGGTCGGTACTGCTCCCGGCAGAAATTGCCCGCTTGTGTTGGGGTCGCCTGCGGCATGGATCCCTACTGGCCGTTTGATGTCCGTAATCAAACGCCCACTTCGGAAAGCTCCCGTCTCCCTAAAACGGAGCATCGAAAGGATGCCGTGGGTCAACTATTACACCGCAAAAACAACGAAGAGTGCGTCATACCGTTTGGAAGAATCATTGTTTGTGGAGAGGGAGATGTCAGCGTCCCTCGAGATACGTGGCTGATATGACAGGGGGAGGTCGGTCGGCTGGAAGGGGCGAAAAGGATGGGGTGATAAGCGAGAAAGCGGGGAGCAAGATGAAAAGATAGGGGAGTGGGCAGAGAGGAAAGCAGAAGGAAAGGAGGATGTATATGGTCCCTGCAACCGCTATCCAACCAGTGGCTGCGGATCACTATAAATTGAAAGCTGTCATTAGGGAGTGGCTGAAGACCGCAGGAAATATGAACCAGTCAAGATTAACTTATTTGAGTCTACATATGTGATGCAATTACCCTGCAAACTGCCAAAAGGGCGTGAGAATTGAAATGTTCGTCCAGAAGTTATTTAAATTAGAGGGATAAGGGAAAGGCAGGGGAGAAGACAAAGATCAATTATGTATTGAGCGAGTGCCGAAGTGCCACTTTCAGCCAGTCAGTATATTTGTTAATACCACTAGTAGTCCGTGTGAAGAAAAAATGGAGTGGGCCTATTGGTTTGGCTGTTAATCTATCTCATTTTGTCCCCTCCAGTTGTTCTCATAATAATAGTTCAGGGTCAAACCATGTCCTCTGTTTCATAAAGAGACTCGCCTAATCTGAACTTTTCAGCTAATCTTAGCCTAGCGTGAAGCCTCCGAGTCTCAAGCGGCTTCCATCTTAGTCCTTCCATCAGTTTTACTACACTCTTTGTACGCTCTTAGCAGTTTTTAGCAAATATACGGCATTACTTTGTATGTGGCTTGCTTCCGGTATAAAATCTTTCCTTGCATTGTCCCAAATACGCGTGGCATACTCGAGGTGTGGCCGTATCTCCGGCCGTGTCGGCGCCGGTGGCGGCGGGGTAAAGTCCTCGCCTGCTAACCCGAGGGTCGCGGGTTCGAGTCCCGCCTGGGTAGAATATGCCTAGGACATGGGTGTCTGTGTATGTAAACTGGGTTGGGGGAAGAGGGGACTGTTCTGTCCCATCTAACCCAGGATAAATAAAATATGAGAAAAAAAAAATATCTCGACAAATTATGCTTATCTCTTTCCCTTTTTCATCCGAGGACTTGGGAACTCTTCGCTAAATAAACCCGATTTTCT
The DNA here is from genome assembly GCA_963169105.1 of Ceriagrion tenellum. Classification (NCBI taxonomy): domain Eukaryota; kingdom Metazoa; phylum Arthropoda; class Insecta; order Odonata; family Coenagrionidae; genus Ceriagrion; species Ceriagrion tenellum. Next base: position 90,939,110 of record OY720633.1, on the reverse strand, counting down.
TAAATAGTGCGCCACAACTGTTATTTATCTGTTTTTCTCTCTCTATGAATGAGGTTACGGTGACTACTAGGCATTTGACGTCGTATATATACTTTAGGATATAAATACTTTAGGATAACACACTCCACTTGTAGATATGGCGTTGGCGTGCTTTTTTTCCTGATAAGCGAACTGCGGATCAGTTATGAAGGTTTTCATCGGGCAGTTTCGTTGGAGAAATTGAGTTTCGCCTCAAAACACTACGAGTAATGCTGTGTGTTGATCGTGCTGAAAGCGCATCACATACCGTTTCGGTGAGTGCAACACTCACCCCTTCCTGTCAAATATCATGAAGCGCTACAATACCTGGTGAATGTAATTGTCGCGGTGGATGTTTTGTTTGCGAGAAGAGGAAACTTAAAACTTAGCAGTTACTTTAAGTGCACTTAACCTAGCAGTGAAGGTGTAATACAATGATAATAGCTACAAAGGTAAAACGTTGCACAAACAAAATAATAATGGGTCTCTCCAACTTAGTGTTATGTTGATTGTACCAGGCGAAACTTTGTGAAACTTAGATTCCAGAAGTTTTTACTTGGTAGAAGGTCGGTATTGTAGTAATTATCAAACATTGTGTCTTCCACATATTTAATATTACAGGTACAACCGGTTTCGACCGTTACGCCATCATCAGATACGCTAGATTGAAAATACACAAGGTAAAGATTCTGATGATGGCGTAACTACCGAAACCTGTTGTACCTGTAATGATAAATCTGTGGAAGACACAAAGTTTGGTAATTACTACTTTGTGGAACTTGCTTAACACTGCCGTTTATGTAGAATCATTAAGTTACAGTTTTCATTTCACAATGTTAGTATTATGTTTTTGTCTTATATCACTCTTTTATGAAGCATAATGCATCGGGTGATAGCTTGTGAAAATTGAGTATTGACCATGATTTCGAAATAACGAATACCTACTTTGTTTAATTGTCATGTGAAAATTTAAAAAGTATCTGTTTTTTCGAAATCATGATATTTATATCAATCTTGCCAATAGCACACAATAACGGAGAACGCGGGTGGTTCCTATTTGCTGTCGCTGCTCGAGCGCCGTTGCAGCGTCTATAGTCGTGCCTAGACTTATTTAATGGTCCAGCGATGAAGGAGCTCGCGTGGGTGAAATCCGGGGTCTGGTTGGTCTCAGCGGGACGGGGGATGAGGGAAGGAAGGGAGTTAAAAGACCGCGTTAGCGGCTGTAGCGGCGACGGAACCAGGCGGTTGCTGCGAGGATTCTGGGTAATTATTCCCATGCACTGGCACATGATGAATGCCGAACCGGGATGGCTGTCATGCACACGCGAGACATGGGGAGACAGAGAGAGAGGAGGGATGCCAAAGCAGTGGGTGCTATCAAGGCCACCCTCTCCCACACGATGGCAAAGGGCATTCTGGGTAAACTGGGTGGTGTGGAGCGCGAGCGAATCGGCGGCGAGGTCGGGAGCCACAGAGGAGAGGGTAGTTGGAAGCTGTTCGGACGGAATGGGATAGAGAGATCTCTTATCGGAGGCGTGTGCACTCGGGGGTCGGAAACGATATCGTGGTGCAGGTGAGCGGACGATATGAAATCCGCCTAAAGTTCGTCTCTTTTGCCCGGACCAGGGATGGGGACTTGCCGGAAGGTTGCACCGTAGAGCTGGGGAACCATGAAGAGAAAAAGGAGGCCGCCGGCCTTCGCTGTGATTCACGCATGTCCCCTGTTTCAAACCCCCGTAGAGTTCATGGAGTTTACCGGGATTGATTAATTAATTTTCCCCGAAAAAAAGAAAGAATTAACCTCGCGAATAAGGGGGGTGGGTGCGTTGAGGGTAGTGGGAGGGCATAAATTAATCCAGCGGGAGAGTAAAGAGGATTTGGACGGAGTGACTGAATTGCAATTCAAGTTCTTCGTGCGTTTTCGGGATTAAGGGGCAGGTTGCAAATTGATTATTTTAAGGCATTAATTTGAGGGAGGAGAGGGGGGTTTGCGAATGAGTTGGGGGTGTGGGTAGGTCCCGAATAATGAAAGGGGGGGGGAAATTCCGCGATGCGACTGGAACAATAATAGTTTCTAGAAATCCCCTTCAGTGCTCGTTGTGTGCGGCCCGGTGCATTATTCCCGCCAGCTTGAATGGATGGCTACCGTCATAAATATCGGTTTATTTTCAATTCGCTCATAATTCCACTCTATTATGATGAATACGTTTCGGTAATAAGGTTTGCAGGCAATTAAATGCTGCTGTCTGAGCGGTGATTGAGTTGATTTTTTAGCCCTGATGGGTTTATCCCGCGTAATATATATTTATGTTTTTATTCTAAACGCGACGGACAATATGTTTCAAAGAATTTGCACAATGGGATGGTAAATTATCACCTCTGGACCGTGTTTGCGATGTTTTTTTAATGCAAGGACTAGTATTATTAAATTGTGAACATGTATATAACCAGTGCTCCAAGCACCAATTAGTTGTAGAAAAAAGTCGAATGAACGCGGTGGCCTGTAAGCTCTTTGATGCTCTCCAAAGGTCACACGAAAGCTTTTCACATTTTTATTCAAAAGCAACTGATTTCGTGTTTTAAAATATATTTACCGTGGGGAGGTGTAATTTTGAATCTGAATGGGATATTTTTTTCTCCACTTAAGCGGCCGAAATCACCCATATGACTTATTTGGCGTCGAGGCAACTGTACCTGTGGTCTCTCACCGAGCGAATTCATGGCCGTGGAAGCTTTGCGATCAGATGATATTATGCACGTTGCGATCTCAACTCCCCAAAGCTCAATCCAAAATTTCCAAGCACCCTTCCGAGGCAGAATATTTGATTATACAATCCCGAGTCGAGGAAAACATCGATTCCGTTTCGCCTCGAGATTTCCCCGTGGAGTGCGGAACAAGAAGGGGGTGGAACAAAAAAATAAGAACGATTGAATGCTCGCATGAATCCGGACGCTTTTTATGGAGGTCAGATTTGCTTGTGTGTGCGTATGTATGCAAAAACAGGGAGAGAATCGTGCGGCAGAAGCCAGAGGCATTGCCTTTTTCCTCGGTGGCTATCCTTTTGTTTTTGCCACCTCCATCTCTTCCCTTGCCTACACATTTTTTCATTCACCGCTTACGGACCGCGGGTTCGCAGAATGTTCCGCCTCCACCCTCGCTCTCGTAGCGCACATATTCGTTATTTCCCAATTAACCGCTCTCTTCTTCCCCGGCCAAGTTCCGCTTTCATAAGCCGAACCTCTTCCCGCACCAACACACAGGGCAAGAGCCACCAGCGCAGCGGTCCGACGGGACCAAGCGGACCTTCCGAATCCCACGCCGGTGCGGCCCTTCCAAAAATTTCCTACCGCCCTGCGCCCATCCCTCCGCTATCTCCTCTCCTAAATCCGACTGCCAATACAATTTCTCACTTCCACGGCTATCTTCCTTCTGTTTAAATTACCTGGTCCTTCCACGACCGTTTGTTAAGCGTATAATAGGAAGGTCCCCGGATGAAAAAGTCAAAGAGAGATGCTACTTCGCTATGGTTAGGCCCCACCTCGAATACGCCGCGAGCATTTGGGACCCTGGTCATAAAGATTTGACAAATAAAATTAATAAAATACAAAAGAAAGCAGCGTGCTTCGTTAAAAACTGCTACGAGCGTACATATAGTGTCTCACAACTTTTAGAGAGATTAAGGTGGGAGCCCCTAGTGACTCGGAGTCTAGCTCGCTAGGCTTAGGTTGCTTGAGAAATTCTGAACTGATATTTTTCATTGCGACATAGTGAATCTTATCATGACTCCTCTTTCAAATTACCTGATTGAAGTTGTCCACTTTATACTTATTACTTTTGGTTTCGGAAATAAAACGCTTCTTTCTTTCAGGTGAAATATGCCATAGAAACCATCCTTGAAATTAACTCTCATTACGATCATTTGATCACTAACAAACAAAGGAAATCTTATTTTATTTGCTTTTGCACCAACTTTGATTTACAAGGTGGATCTTCTACTCATATAATTGTTCAGCTTTATTATTTTCAAAGTACAAAGTTAAAATTCTAAGCTCTGATTCAACGGTTTTTCATTTCAATTGCTCTGCTTCGCCTTTCTAACCCGCATTCATGCCATTATTCCCACTCCTAAGCTGTGTAGGTCCCTGCCTGGGTGGGATTTCTCCTCGTTGTTGATTGAAAATGTTTATTATTGATCCAGATGATGTCTCTGGAGGAAGAATATGATACCCAATAACCTTCTCGTCTCATCTCTCATCGTGCCCCTCTTCTATTGCATCGAAAATAAATAAACCTGTTTCATTGCCAATATCCATTTTGATTTAGCCTCTCTGTGTTGTTGGATACGTAATTCATCCTTGTGCGGTAATTATGGTACTCATTGACGTATTGGCAGTGTATTTTGGGAATTTAGAGCCATTGGTTTGTTAGAAAATGAAATAAGTTCCAAGCGATGTGTTCAACTCCGAACTCAAGACGAACGAATGTGTTCCACTTAATCATCGTGGTATTGTTTTCGTTCAAGGAAGTCTAATTAATAAAATTATGCCATTATTTAGTCCCTACCGTTTTTCTGGAAACCCCAGCTCTATTAATGGTCGAATGCATTAATGGGTCCTTGGATAAGCGCTCTGAATAATGTCGTAGGCAAATGAAGTAGTATATGAATGAGAATTTCTCGCAATATCGATGGGACGATGCCCTGCTTATCGATTATATTGTTGAAAGATTCATTCATGACTGGCAATTCTGAAAAATAGAAGAAATAGGAACTGCTACAGAGAAAAAGATGAAATGTACCTGGAGCCTTTTAAGAATTCATTACCAGAAGTAAATTGCATGAATGGGATGATGGGATGGGAAAGTTGAATGAATTGCGGGATGAGATGCAAAAAAATGGGCTCACGAATGCAGTATTTAAGGAAATTAATTGTCCTTTCGTTGATCTAACGGTAAAAGTGATAACGATGATCGCCACCTTTGAAGGTTTTAATATTATTTTACGCTAATGGGCGAATTTATACCATGTGAAATGTTTTCTGTTTTGATCCTGAAAGTTTTTGTATACGTGTGTGCCACGGCCTGTGTACCAACTTGCCTCGCATAGTTGGTACACGTGCATTTTTCTTGGAAAATTTTTTCAAAACTTAAATTGTAATGATTTTTTACCCAACGTTGCTAATTATTGCTGGTATCTAGTTTTTCAGTACGATAGCATACATGTTTCATCGTTTCATTTAAAACAGTTACAGTTTATAAATAGGAATTTCAAAAGACAAAAGTGTACCCAACTAGCCCCGGTCTCCCCTACTATTCTGCAAAATTCTAGTAAAAAGAATTCTTCTCTCCCAAAAGCAGCCCACGAAGATCATTTTCCTCTCTGTGTTTTTGTTAATCTATTTAATTTGACCCCCCATGTTGATTACAATATCTATCATTTTATAATGGTAAAATGGTCTTGTCCCGCGAGATTCAGTTCGGGAAAGACTTGAGTGATATGCCTTCCTAAAAATCAGGCCATTTTCTCTTCCAAACCCCGCGGCCGTTCCCACTCCGCACACAGTGGCTCGGACACGGCTCCCCCCCCTTCTGTCCCTTCTACGTCCTCTCAACTCCACCACAATCCCCTGAGTGACCTTTTCTCGGCAATGTATTTATTTTTGCCGCCACCCTCTCCCTCTCTCTCTCCGTCTCTTTTTCGTCGCCTGCCCACACTTGTCGGACCGTTTTGTCTCGCGGTGTTCCCCCCCCCCATTCGAGTTTTATTTTTTCGATAAATCGTTTGCGTCCGTCTGTTCCAGCGTGTATCACCGTTTCGGAGTTGGGAGGTACAAAGCGGTTCGAGGTGGCGGGTTAAAATTTTTTGGAGGGAGGTTGGAAGCGTGAGTAGAAACGGGTACGGAGCAGTGGCATGCTGGAAAGAGAGGAATAGATTGGTTCTTTCCCTTCGTTTGCACGACGGGGATCTCGTGGTCTCGCGGAACACGTGGATTCTGTAATGAATACGCGGAGACTCCCGAAATGTGTAAATAAAACGGGGACGAGATGTGTGCGTAACTTGTGCTTGTGTCGTGTGTCTGAGTGGGTGTAGTGAATGTGGGTGGGAAGGGGTAAGGGCAATTTATTTTTTTGTGTTTTTTTATATAGGAAAAACAGAGCACGACAGGGTTCGTGCATTTTTTTCCCTAGGGTAGGTCCTCCGCTGACGATGCCATGTTTCGGTCGGATAGCAGCGCTAGAATGTGTGTGTGTGTGAGCGTGTTTGGGTTTCGTTGGGAGAGGAGAAAATATGAGAATGGTGAGCTAAGGGATGGTAGGTAGGGATGGGAAAATTCCACGGAGTGGGGCGACTCGACCCGATGTACGCAAAACGCACCATTGCGACCCGAGGAAAGATTTCAGAAATCCTCATTTCCCCTCAATTTTTTTTAACGTGCCCGTGTCACCTACCCCTCCTCCTCTCACCCCCGTATCTTTCTATCCATTTCTACTCCCCTCACATTCCTCTCCTTTAAATCACACCCCTCCCCGTGAAACTCGTAGCTTTTACATTCAACCTCCGGATCTAACGCGGGCCTTGTTCATTGCTTTGTTTCGTGCCGCTCTCCAGAGTAGTTACAGCCGTCGCTTTTGAAGGAAGCTCAAACGTATCGCCTTCATAAACATTCCGCAACAATGGCTCGGGTCGTAGGGTGCGTGGTCGCTTCAGGGGTCTCCTTTTGCGATATAATATGTTGTATGCAACCCCTTCCTCCTTTCCTCCATTAGTCCTCTCCCACTTCCCACACTCCCGCGTACATTTTACGTCACCCATCCACATAAAACGAATGCTCTTCGAACATTCGCTCCCCCTCTGTCCTACCATGTACTCCTATTTCCTCCTCAAACAGTCGTCCACTTGCGGCCCTAAAACCAAATGAGTTGCCCCACTCCCGATCGTGAAGGCAAGAGGAAGAGACCGATGAAATAGGCAGCGCAATTCGTCCCAGCATCCCTATGTCTTTCATCTTTTTATTTGCGCTAAGTTCATGAATACTCTGCCGCGCGGAAGTTTGGCGGGGATGAATATGCTCGTCATCGGTCGGCAAGTTAGACTGTAGGGTCTTCACGATGAAATTTCCCATTTTTAACGCGTTTTCCGGTATTGGGCTATGAAGGCTTGGGGTCCATATTGACGAAAAATTGTCCCGCGACGCATCAAGCTTTGAGTCGAAAAAAATTGAATGGTCTCCGAGGCTTTCATCGTTGTTGCCAAAGAGAGTATACAGCAGTCATTCAGTTTTAATCCTGATTCGCTTTATTGTGTACAGTGCTGCTGCAGCCGAAAATGACTTTTGTTATAAACTTAGATAGCAATGCGAACATAGTCTGTGAGGTGTTGCTGGAATTCTTCCCTCTTTTGTAATTTCAAGTGATTCAGCTTCTGTTTACCGGACGTAAAAATAGTGGATTGTTACTGATGTTTCGCAGTGGCTGGAGTTGTCTCGTTTCATTCCAAACTCCGCATACATGTGTTCGTTTATTGGAGGGAAGATGAGTCCGTATTTTTTTTAACTCGGCCCAGAATCCGTTGCCATTCAAGGGAGATATAATCCGGCTGGAAAATGACTTCGTCGTCTCCAAATTAAATGGCTCGTAACGAATGAATTGATATCGCCTCGAGATAAAAGGGTTGCTCTCGTCAATTTTTGGACGGAGCGTCAGTTTAAAAAACATCCATGAAACAGTGATGTATGAAAATGATTTGGGAGTGGATTTGACGGATAAAATTCATTGCGAAAAGACAGGAAATGACGAGCCGGCGGAAGATGTGGCATGTCTTTGTATTTTCATCATTAAAGTTAGTCATAACTGCTTGACCTCTCGTCAATCAGTAGTGATTCCTGTATTTGACAGTGTTCATCATTAACTGTCGAAGTAAATCTATATTTTTAGGTGCCACGGAGTGGAATTATATTTAATTACATTTAGAATGATAAATATCTTTGAAAAGTCTCATGCAGCATTCCTATGTCTTTCATCTACATGCTGTTTCGGCATTGAATTTAAGACGATATTAGGGTTCTTCTTTTACAATTTTTGTGCGAAAACTCTGTTAATACATTTCGCAAGAATTACTCGACCATATTTAGCCTCACTTAGATGTCATACAAATATTTATATTCTATGTCTGATAAGAACGCCTGTGCATCCCTTCTACAGAGTTACTTAGTTTATATAATAAATAATTTCGCTTTGATTGGTATATATATATAATCCAAATTTGGAACTCAATTGAAGTATAGATTTGAATATTAATACATTCGAAACGCTTTCTCTTCCTATCAAGTAATGAAATCACCCTACATTCATCAGAACTTTTTTTTCCAATATCGGTTTCGTATCAATGTCTACTTTCCATGAGTTCTGTTAGTCATTCTTTTGTCGTTTTTGAGACAGAAATAACCATTATTGATACCGAACATTTGTGATGAGAACTCCGAACGAGAGAATTTTTCGCGTCCATCGGCATTTAATCACCCGACAGCAAAATCATTCGTACCAATCAGAGCGTGTGTCGAAACATGTTAAACGCCGTGGAATAATAAGCATCTAATGAGCCCCACCTCCACTAATGTCGGACAGAAAAGGAACCTTGTAAATCAAAGGCCGCGACTAACGAGCCTCGTGTAACATTTCTGGTTTTTTTTCTTTTATTTTTATGGGGTGGCTCAACCTCCTCTGCCGTATAACGCCGGTACCGAAATTAGCCCAGGACCTGGGTTGAAAAAAAAACTAACGTGGAACAAGCCGTTCGATAAAAGCCAACAATTTGGCCCTCGGACGTGAAAAAAGAGAGCAAAACGAAAGAATGGTGCATACCGAACGGATATCCTAGCGATGCCGGATTCTCTCCGTTTTCCCCGGCTAACAACACGGGAAGCAGTGAGTGGAGGAATTCACAACAGCGCAGCGGGCCAGCCAGCTCGCGGTATAGCACGGAGAGATGTTTTCCCGCGTGCAGGACGAGGCGAGACAGTGGGTAGCAGAGGACAGAATGGTAGTGTAGAACGAGGAAGGGTGGAAAAGGGATAAAAAGGGAGAGAGTGAGAGAAACGAGAAGGCAGGAGAGGGAGAGGTGGAGGAGGCAGGGAATATGGGAGCGAACCGTCGACCCTCTTGAGCGACAATTCATGTCGCGTTGAACAAGAGATTACACCCACGGCTTGCGTATTTATGCAGACTTCAACGTCGGCTCGTAACGAGAAATGGTAATGTCGAGGCGGTGAGTGAGGGAGAGAGGGAGGGAGAGAAAGATAGTGGTTGAAGTTTACACGTGAAGGGATGAAAGGGGGTCGGTAGGGACAAATGGTTGGAAGGGTGGAGTAGGAGGGCTCTTCGCGCCTCGCCGAAGAGATTTAGTGTCGAAGAGGTGTGGCGCGAAGAGGAGTGATGGGAGGTGGTGTTCCGGGATGCGGAAGATGAGAGTTCTTTTTTTTGTAGTATTTCGATTTGTTTTTCGCGTTAGCTTGGGTACGAATGGGAGAGTGTTTAGCTCCCCTGCTATAGTAGAAACCTTCAGTTGCTCTGAAAAACTGTCGGACGCTTGAGTATGGGCAATGGAATTGGGAATACGACTCCAAATTTGTTTGGGATGCATTTTAATACAGATTTTTTTTTAATTTCCTCAAAAAGGGCCGAGAGGGCGCCTTTACCCCGAATACTCTAACATATAGCCATTAACACCTAGTAGGTAAAAAAAACCCACCCAGGTTAGACTCGAACCCGCGGTCCTTGTGGAGCAGGCGAGAACTTCAAATCAAAACGTAGAGAAAATGATCAAATGATGGTTTTGAATTAGTCGAGTGTTTTCACTTGTATTTGTAGTTAATATTACTATTATTGCGTGATAAATAATATTATTGGAGAGAGTGTCTCAGCGCAGTAGAGAATCTCACTTAACATTTTACGTACGCTCATGGTATTACTAAAGTTTTCACGTACAACCATGGATTCGTCCACATGAAACAACACCCTCTAAAAGAACACATATCATGCATCAATCTGAAGATTTAATAATCGATGACTGCCAGAATTTATCCATTCAGAATCGTTTCAAGTTGTCCACATTTTTGATCAAATTTGTAAAGGTAGTGTCGCATTTTTTCATCGCAATTGGGACACCTGTGTGTGAGGTAGAGGACACATTTTTATTCTAATGATCCGTCATTGGGGGAGGGGGGTCTGCAAACCACAATGAAATTCGTACCAAACCTATCTGGATGTAGATGTTTGAGTTTGTGACCTCCTTTGCGTAATTACCTCGCGTATGGTATGTGAATGTAGTTATATGCTAATTGATAAGTTTATTCAGCTTTCCGCCGAGGATATGCCGGTACGGTCGATTTTACTTGCTCGAGTTCTTTCAAGGTTCAGTTGAGTCGCGGAGGCGGGGTTGAAACAGGTGACGATGGGGTTTGTCCGATGGTAGTATGCTTCGAAGCGCGGGACCCCCTTTTGCCCCGGCTTGTATGTCAACGTTTGAGTTACGCGTGAAGTGTCTGTTTTGGGGGGCGTGCATGGGGGGAGGTCAGGCTGTTGAGGAAGCGGGAGATATGGTGTGCACGGGCGGCGATTGGCAGGTTACGTACTAGGCCATTCCATTTCGGATGGCTTCGGAGTACTCGCGAGTGGACGTGTGAGCATGTATGTTCTAGGGTGTTATAGGTGGATGAGCACACGAGGCTCCCTCTGGGGGGCGTTTCGAGGGCCCCTGAGTTCGAGCCGGGAGACAAGGGGCTTTGTGGTGGGGTGGGAGATGTACTATCACTACTACTCGCTGTGGTGGCGGGGGGTGTTTCCAGTTTGCTGGGGGGAGAGTAGTTGCCGGCTGATATTTTTTGCCCTCTATTCTTTTTTATTCAACGATCAGACTCTGTGGAGGTGTCTCCTTCCCACGATCGCTGCTCCGTGTAGTCATTAAAAAAAACCTTGGTTTTGCTCTAACATGTGGCCTCTTTCTGTTGATCGATTTTCAAGCGGAAGGCATTTGGGTCATATGACGAAACAGTTACTGTATGTCGTCAGCGTGAAAGGTATGGGAGAGGTGGGCTGACGACACTTGGTAATTTCGATATAGTTTTCTGTAAGTTAGGATATTAAGAGGCTGAGGGATAGGGACTGTGCTTGTATTGTGCATGTATGCGAGCTGAGTTAGCTGTAGGCAAGGAAAAGTCAGTGTGAAAGAAATTGGAAAAGTTGAGGTACCCTCCGCTCATAATTAAATGATTTTACTGCAACTATTCCAAGAGGGAGTAGCGTAAAGGGTATGTATTAATGCTCTCATACCTAAAGCTTTAGAGTTGGTCGAAAAAACCTTACTTCCAAGCCTTGAGGCTCGCTCATAACAACCTAACTTGCCTCACTCCCCGCTCGTAAAGTGAACCTGTGCGCGAGTTTTCAAACCAATCATAGCAATCACTGCAATAATTGTGCAATAATTGATCAAAAAATCTATTAATGGGGCCTATCATGAGCATGAGTTTTGAGAGTCGTGATCACCTTCCCTGAAGGAGCTCAATCGAGGTGGTATATCAATAGAAATGGTACTTTTACTATAGAAGTAAAATGAAGGTTTTTATACAAAGGAGGATTATTTCGCACTTCTCTGTCACCATTTGAGCTATTGAACTTGATGTGGTCTCAAGGTTACACCAAGTCGTGCTACGTCAAAGTCGTTGTGAACTCGCAGACGCTATTGTCAAGAGTTCATCTCCGACGTAATGGCAATACAAGCCTAGTTATCGAGTTAAGTAGTTGGAGACGAGGTTGTGAGGTTGCTGTTCATAATATTCTGTGTAGGGCTTTCCATGCCTTCAAATACCCAACTTACCTATGGAAGCTAATTTTCCACAGATTTTCATTAACCACTCCTATTACGTTTAAACTTTCTCACAGAGTGATATTTTTCCAATATCCTACCTTACAAAGCTCATTCGAGGCCTTTCTATTGTCTCCTTGTTTGTTTTGGTGCTTAAAATGCAAGTGTTTATCTTAAAGGTTCTTCTACTCCGGAAGCTTCAACCTTTTCTTCATTATAGTCTGTCTACTTTTTTATTCCAATGGGTTTGAAGACTCAGGTACCATGTATAACTGTAGCTAAGTTTTAGTGCTGCTATCAATTACTTAAGGCACTTATATTACGCTCTTAAGGATTTCATTTCCATTCTTACCCATCCGAGAAAAATGTATATTTCATGGCGTATTTTTTCCCATTGGTGTATTTTTTTTTTACTGATTTCTGCCAACCTTCCTTCCTAGTGAGTGTATTTATTATTCGTTTCTATGCATTATTTCTTTTCACATTCAATATGAAAAGCCTATATGGATCTTGTCCCTCGATAAAATAGAGAAAAATATAGTTTCTTTTTACATGTAACTTCTCACAAAAGCCAAATTCTGATTACCTCTCAATGTATTGAGTACAACGACTTGTGTATAACTCAAGCAGTCTTAAACCTACCTGTAAAATATGTTTTAACATGACCACCAATATCGTGCTCTTTAAGAAAGGCAGACTTGCTTAGGAGACCTCTTTAAAGAGAGCTTACAATAATCCTCTCATACATCATCAAACTTTTCCCCATGTTTAGTTATTTTTCATTGGTGCCGATTCTCTCTCATTTGCTTTGCTCCTCATCTTCTCTTATCCTCTAGCTCTTCATTATTCTACGTATTTTTTTTCCTGCTCGTAGCTTACAGCAGTGAAGTCCGGTGTGGTGGGTGTTCGCGGATGGGAAGCCAGAGGAAGAGGGATTAATGCAGCGCGTGGGGGATTGACACGTGGGGAGCTACTCTATGCGATCGCCGCGGGGATAGTCGGATAGATACTTTATTAATGCCCGAGGACACCTGCTCCCCATGAGAGCCAAGTGATGCACTGCGAGACTCCGCGACTATTAAACGCCGGCATTGCAAAGTTCAGCGCGGGAGGGGGTTTTTCATCGGCCCGCGGGCCCAACACATGCTCTCTCTCTTCTCATTCCGTTGTGCATGGTAACTCCATAAAGTTCTCTGTCTCTTCGCTTTCGCCCGAATATCCCGGCCATTCAGAACTCTTGAGCGTCAAATTTGCGACCGTGGAACCGGAGCGGCGTCGGGGAAATTTTTTTATTTCGTCGCATCCAGTGGAACGATAACCGCGGAGTTTGTTTAAACAGACGTGCGTACCTAGCGGGTGGCAGTGGTTTTACTGTAGGTGCTCGATCGTCAAATCCATTGCCTATGCATAATTACTACTTACTGTAATTGAGTCCTTTGAGTGGACGGACGCAGCCGACAGGCTTCGTACAGTGGATAATTAACGCCATGATCCAATTAGATATTCCATTCACGGATGACTGTTAGAGTGCGGAGGCTGGTGAGGGGATGGCGACTGGGAGAGTGGCAGGAGGAAAGCGAAGGTGGGGTTCGGGACGGGGTTGTCAGCGAGGAATGGAAGTTATGCTATAAATGTAACGGTACAATTTTGTCCCGATTCGTCAATATGTAGTAGTGTATTTTGTAAGTATCAATATGTAGTAGCCTATAAACTGGCATAATCGGTAATATTTTCTTAACTACCGAGTCTCAATATTGTTCCAGTGTCTATTATCGAAAAGGAAGGTCTAAGGTTTTCCCGGCGTATGAAGTCGTTGAAGGTTATTCGGGTTACCCACCGGGTCAAACTCTCCATCTCGGCCGACGTTTCGATGAGCAAGTCGTCCATCGTCATCAGGGCATGTTTTGCATCGTCAACTGGTCCGGCTTATATACCATTTGGCATATGGTCAGGTGTCAATCAATCACGAGAAACCTGACCATATGCCAAATGGTATATAAGCCGGACCAGTTGACGATGCAAAACATGCCCTGATGACGATGGACGACTCGCTCATCGAAACGTCGGCCGAGATGGAGAGTTTGACCCGGTGGGAAACCCGAATAACCTTCAACGTATTCTCGAAAGGTTACCTATAGGTATAACTCAAGTTGCTGCCTTATATTTTAGAAAGCCAAGCTCTTTGATCAATGTCCTTATCATGCCAGTTGAATTTTTAAAAGGAGTATTGCAATTAAAAAACATTAACTCTATGATTCAACGAAAATATTTTACTTCAACAAGACCTGGATTTTTACGTCACATTTCGGTTCGTGTGAGTCTAAACCTCGGTCGTGTTGTTGCAAAAAATGGTGGAACCTCAAAATTACCAATTTCTATTCTAATAAGAATTGTTTCCATAAAGTTACGCCCGAAATGACAAATTATTGAGAGGAAAACATTAAATCCCTATCGCTTCATTATTTCATGTTGGTAGTTGAAGATGACAGCTCAATTTAATATGCAATGTTAATTTAAGAACATATCGACTGGTAGGCGGGAATATTTGAGCCGCTGCGAGCAGAAATAGTGAAAGACAGTTTTTTTGCTATATTTTAGTAACGGATTAACCTTTACTCTGTACATTTCTGTTTTGTGCACGAGTCGTGCGAGACCAGCGTCTGTGTTTTCCAAGTAGATAGCTGCAATTTGGATTATATTTCCCTTTAAAGTCTTATTATTTAAATACTAGTATATGGCTAACAACATTCTTGCCTTCAGCGGCACATTTTAAAGTACCACCACCTATATAGTAATGAAAATATCACTTTGGAATTCCAAAGAGATGTATTTATAAAAACGTCTATTTTCTTAACAGAGCTGAATCTTCGGATGACCCAGGTTCCTGACTCCGGGTTCGGAATCCTGAAGACGTAACTCTGCAACATTTTTCTGTGACAACATTTTTCAGCAACAACTGTAACCGGTAGATTTTTTAAATTTTATCCGCGAGGGATATCAAAGTGATATAAAATCCGAAGATTCCTGCGATATTGAGTGGAATTTATGCATGATGCAGAAATGAACAATTTGCAATTATCCATGGAAATAAATTTTACTTCGACCTAAGTTTCGATGTTTTTACACCATCATGAAGTGATAAATAAAGTTAAATCAAAGTGATACTTTCATTGTAACATGAAGAAAAAATCCTCAAAGTATAGCATGAGGCGGTGTCTCATAAGAACGCCAATCAGATAACCGGAATGCTCTAAATACATCGGTATTCGACGCGTAGGTATAATATCTCATTAACTCACCATCCCTATAATGTAGACGCGTGGGTGGAGTAGCTAATGGGGTGAGGAGGGGAGGGGGGAAACATTTCCGCGGGAGGGGAACGAAGGGTTGTGGGCGGGGGGGGTCTTGCATCCGCGCTGGCCTGAGTAATGACTCGTGTCGAACGCGACTAATCACGCAGATGTGTGGATGCAAACAGAGTGGGAACGTTTCGGCTTGAGAGGCCTTGGAGTACTCCGGCGCATCGGGTATGACTCGGGATTGCACGCATTCGTTTGACAAGGGCGTAAATACCAGTCTAGGGACTCCGCACACTAGACGCTTAATCGGGGGATGGAATTGTACACAAATGCTCGATGAGATGGGATGATTCTCTCTTCTCTCTCTCTCTATCTAATCTCGATGGAGGTGCAATCTCAGTCGCACTCTCGTCGACCTCTCGAAGTAAAAATTGGATTGAGACTCGCGTTCTTACTCGACGCGGCCGTGGCTCGTCTCTCTCACTTCCTCGAGCCTTGAAGAGGAGTCATTCACCTGTCGTTAAACGTTTCAACGTGGTTGAGTGACTTTGACAACTTCTCATCACGCTGTGATGTCAATGCCTACTCTTCGTTTCCTTCGGACGGTAATTTTACCGCATAATTTGACAGTGTCGAGCTTAACTACATAGAAATATTTCATCGTGAACATGAAAGTTGAAATGCTAAAAGAGCTAATTACCCACTGTATTTGGTGTCTTTAGAATTAATAACTCTTTGTGTCTTGTGTGGATAGCACCTACAATACTTATTATTTAATAATCACAGCCGTGGTTTTCGTTATATGGAAAGAAAATTAATGCGTTAGTACTCCAGCTTCCATTCCAATAATTTCCTTACTAAACACAATTGTTTGGCTTCATTTCCGCTTTTGTTGAAGGATAAGCCGCAGTACGTTGAAATTACTTGATCGGCCTGGACTGGGAATCGAACCACGGACATTTTGAAGCTTTATAGGTGCTTTGGCTCGATTCCCGGTTGAAGCTGAATTACGCCACGGGAAAAATTGGACTTGCACCGGGAATAAAACCACGGACTTTTGGTTTACCGGACCAATGCGCAGAGCACTACGCCATCCAGACTTCCTAATTCTCGTGGCAATTTTGAGGGATACAAGGGAACTAGATCTTAGGCTCTTTCGATCCATCAATGAGGGCAACGCAAGGGAGAAGGGGGCTTCAAAGAAGCCACACCCAAGCGACAGTATCCTTCACCAGCATTAATGTCGTGCTTTTCCATGGCAAAATATTCAAACATAGTGGGCGAAATTCGTTGAAATTGCCATGGAAAAAATTCAGCCTGAACCGGGAGTCGAATCAAGTAGGTTTAAGGCTTTAAAAGGTCCGTGGTTTGATTCCCAGCCCAGGACAATTTTTCCTATGGCAATTTTTAACTTGTTTCCCCTCTTATGTTTGAATATTTTCAAATCAGCCGTAGGTCATGTTGGTTGCCGTGGAGCTGGCTTCTATTGCTCTAAAAAGGGCTCCTTAAAAATATTTTTCTGCAATAATTGGCACTTATCATGTCTTAATTTTGGTTATCAATACCTAAGAAATTCCATCAGCGAAATACGAACTTTTAAACCATTTGAGAAAAATTTGGAATCAAGTATTTATTTTGGCTAACATAGTCACGGTGGGATGGACTTAAACAGCCACGTTTTCATTAACTATCATGAACATATTTGATGGGCGTGAAATGGAATGTCTACGGATAAACTTGCCCAATCAGGCAGGCAGGGGGTAGAAATTTTGAAGTCCCTGTACCCCTTAGGAAAATGGATGGTCATATGTATATATATATATGGATCCTTTCCATATTGAACTTAACGACGCACATAACAGAGTTCTCCCAGGAACCCTCGGAAAACTCACTGCGTCTCTCTGAAATGCTTCGGCACCTGAACTCTTTATCAGCCTTCCCCACCCTGGGCCTCGGTTCAACTCCTCTGAAGTGGAGGGCGGAGAAACGAACGCGGGATTGAATGGACCGTGAATAAGGATTTTTGAATGACGCCGGGAACCTACTCAAAATCGACTTGGCGTGGGAGAGAGCACCGGGAATCATAAAGGGATGGCTCCATAGAAAAAGTGAAGAGGTGATTGGGGTTTGGGGGATTTATTGAAAGAGGCACGGAGGACGTCTGTGTTGAGGCATGATTAAAGAATTCGGGTCGTTTCGTATTTGTAGGGCTGTGATGTCCTCTTAAGAGTCAGCTTGGGGAAGGAAGACTTCAGGAATTTTTTTTAAATCGCTTTTTGTACCAATCAGAATAGTTGAAAATCGGTAGTTGTCATCTTGGATATTACGATGGATTCGTCTCCGCAGCCGATCACCAAAATTTTTTACTAAATTTCTCTGGCTGTCGCATCTAAGTGTCAATACGTAATTATTTTTAAGTTTTAGTAAAAATATGTATTACGGAAAAAATTAAGAAATTATAATTCAATCAGACAATAATAATCTAAAATAGTTATGAACCAACTGCATGTGTGACTCAGGATTCCGATTCATTTGTGAGAAAAATTATTTGTTAGTTATTCAAAGTAAAATTTAGTCACCATATTATAACAATAAATCTAATCTAGAGAAAAATTATTTTTCTTGTTAAATAATCGGAAACGAAAATATGTATCTAGAAATACTTCCGAAGGCGTTTTAAAAATATTGACTGCCGGAAACATTTATACGGGAAAAATAATTACTTATGCATGAATAAAATTTACTAGTTTCATTCATCTTAATACTCTACATAACATACAAAATCATATTGTTGATGCTTCTTAACTGTATGGATTTTCCCTTTTAGGATATTGAAGTGTAATTTATGTCAATCACGATACCGTTTTACTCTGTAAACAGGTTCCAAATACCATCATTATAGGTTCTCAATTGATATGCAATAGACATTATTCCTGGGGAACTGTTTTTCTAAAATGATATGATTCCATAAGTTAGTGAGGCTAGTTGTGTATTTGATATCAACCCAGTTTTACCCTGTCAGTATTCCGGCTTGGCTCTAAAAAAGAGAGATTTTCATCGCAATTTTAATCTCTCATTACTATTCGTTTATTACCGCAATTAAAAAACTTGTAAAATCGATTGCAGAACGATAAATTAAACATGTATGCCTTAACCTGTGTCTGGCGGAAGATAACAGGGGTGGCCAGCGTTTAGAAAGCCATAACCATAAAAAAATGTTAAGTCCTCATTTATTGTCCCCCTCATTCATATTTGCATCCAAGAGCTATTAAAATATCATTTCATAAACTTTTCTGAACGGCCGTATGCAAAACAGAGAAACAATAACCAAAGCTAAGCAAGATAAAACTCAATATGCATGCGAGTTTTGCATTTTTCCCGCGTCCGTCCGCATAACACTTTCACTTAAAGCGCTCGAATAAGAAAAAAAATATGCGTACAAGAGAACGTCTTCGGCCTTGACCCTTGAGACACCATCTTTGAAACATTATTTAGCCATTAAACCGGGGACATCATAAATTTTGACCGCAGATGAATCAAGGTGATTGATTGAGTGCGTGGTTCCTCTCTACCTCCGTCAGAAACTGTAAATGCAATTAAAGTCAGGGCCATGGATGTTTTCCTGCTCCTGGATGTTTTTCTTCGGCGGAAAGGGGCGGAAACTTTTCAGGTGAGATATTGATCGTTTTGGTGCTCGGAGCTCAAGAGAGAGGGATAAAGACAGCGAGATGGGGGGAGCCAGAAAATAAATGAAAGCTCCACACCGGTGTTTAAGTTTCCCAAACTTCCTTAAGCACAAGGGGAATAGGGAGATCCATTGAGGGAATGGAGAAAGAGAGAAGAGGTAAGGAGATGTGAGATGTAATAAAGGAGATGAAAGTGGAAAATGGAAATTCGTGGAGTCGGCAAGGAGAAAATAAATTTTATGTCTTCTCCCCTCCTCACGAGGAGAAATTTTCAAGGGGTGGATTTCATCGCAGGCTCGAATTTTTCATTTTTTTTTAATTGTTTCAATCATATCGTGTAATGAAGCATTACAAAGTGCTGAATTCAAATGGGGTCCTGGGTATGTAAATCGTGGAGTCAAGGGCCATAAGGCATAAAAATTTTCTGTGCATTAAATTGTAGTCGGCGGGGTCTGTTCTCGAAAAGCGCCTCTTCTGGAACGGTGATCTTCCACGGGTATTAAAATTGTGAGTGGCGCGATGAATTTGTGCCTAATGGGCGGCTAAATTGGAGATCTTATAATTATTAATCACGCTAGTCGGGATTATCGAAATATCTCTCAGCCCGGGCAAACTGGGCCCCGTGCTTTAACATCCTTCTTTGACGTTTCATTTACTTCAATTTATCCCAGTTGCCGATCAATTGCGAAGGG
Organism: Ceriagrion tenellum; assembly: GCA_963169105.1. Lineage (NCBI taxonomy): Eukaryota > Metazoa > Arthropoda > Insecta > Odonata > Coenagrionidae > Ceriagrion > Ceriagrion tenellum. The sequence continues at coordinate 90,919,557 of OY720633.1, read as the reverse complement.
GGCGTTATTGCGTTGATTGGACACGGAGAGAGTTAGAGATTAATGGAAGTTGATGCAAGCTAGATTGTGCAGGACTCTTGTTTCGAAAGAAAAAAGTGTAGAACATTATTATCTCAAGCAGCCGGCAGAATACTGGCGCTAATAAATCAAAGAGTCGCGTATTGTTATCACGTATAAATGGGATGTTATCGCTTCGATTGGCCCGGTTAGAATTTGAGTGGAACTGCAGTTCAACCTAAGCCACATTTTGATGGAGCTTTATATCGGTAAAAATATAATTTTTCAATTATTTCCCGCCCTTCAGAAAAAATTCGTCCACTAATGATTCAGGCAGATATCTTTCGTGGATGCATTTCTGTTTTTAATCGTTGGCTATCTCTTAAATGTTCGCTTTTCAGCGCTTTTCATCGTTTTTGTTTCCTCAGCTTGCGGTCGCAGAGGTGTGAGGAAGCCGTAGATTGGCTGTAGGTGCGGGGAATGGGTGCCGCAAAGAGGGTGCGGCAATGAGCAGAATTAAGGGCGTGAGCGGCGGCAAGGAGGGTGCAGACGGAAGACGAAATGGACGTCCTCCGTCTCTGTCTCCTCTTCTCCTTTCTCTCCGCTCTTCGTAGTAATTGGATTCCTCTCTTCTTCTCTTTCCCGGAATCTCTTCTTCTCTTACACGTTCTTCCTCCCTCCGAGACGCGAATACCAATTGATTGGTCGGCGGCGGCGACTTCGGTTAGCTCCGTCGTCGGCTGCCTCGGGGCAACTTCTTTGCGCGGTTAGCGACCGGAAAGGAGCCCTTGTCGGAGTTCCCACGCTGCGCTTAAGGTGGCCGAACTAATTTTTGTCCATGTACGGATTTGCGTGCGACTGCACATACGCGGACTCATTAGTAATACGTATGGAGAAAATCGAAAAAAATCAGATTACCGATTTGGTCGTTTGACAATCAAATACTAATTTAGCACTTTGATTTATGGAACAATATATATTTCGAAATGATTTTATGAGTAATGGGCAGATTTTCACATAATCGCAAATACTTACCTTTCATATAATTATAATGGTTTCCAATATTATCCAATTTCCAGTAATTATACCGAATAAAAAACACGTATTTGCATACGGTTTTGCTTTAATTTCGTATTCCGTGCCGTTAACCCAAGTCTTAACAATGGTGAAATAAATTTAAAAATATAATTCTTGCATCATTTATATTATAACACGTATGGTTATTGCTAATATTTGGATTGATGTAATTAAGGGATGTGTGGTACAAGAGATTTTTTCCACGAACCTAAAATGTAAAAAAACTATGAGCTCAAAAACTCAAGATTTTTGACTTTTCATAAGACTTTATGTGGCTGGAACACTGCGTTTCCCCGATGCCGCAAGTCTTTAAGTTTGGATGCATTTTCCTAATTAGTTTCTTTTTCGAAAATCAGTGCTATTTTTAACACCCTGCGTTAACGCATATGAGATGTACTTCGCAATTATTAAATTAAATTTGCAGAGATTTTCTTACAAAATCGGAAAAAAAACTATAAATGTAATCATGATGGTTACAAATAATCAAATAACATGTTACGCTGTGTCCAATATTCGAAATGCATGTTGAAATATAAGTCTCGAATCCCACGCTGTAATTTCAAGTCGCAGTCTTCTTAAATTGAGGTAAAAACATAAAACGATTTGCTCATATCGCTTCCACTTCTGCATGTTTGGTGAATTCCTTCGCAAAATATTTAGGCATAAAGGCCATGTAAACATAATGCAATGTGATTGTAGAACTTTTCTCGAATAGCTTAAAAAGCTATCTAAATGATTACTTAATGGCTGACGATTACCACACCAGCCACTTTTAAGAAATATCAAAATTCCCGCACCCGCTCTTGTATCAATTTTAATTACTACTCTACACACTCTATGAGCAAAAAACACGTTTGATTTCATCAGATATTTCATTTTTTCGGAATCAAATATTTTTATTGTCACAAGAAAACTTTAAAAACATTTTTCTCTTTCAAATCATATTCCCTTGTTTTCAAGCAGAAGCAATCAAAGGCCTCTAATATCTCTTCTCCAAAAGAGGGTTTTTATTTATCTCTTTTAATTAAAAAATAAATTAACAATTACCTTGCAAATTGTTTGGTATCGGAAATTATGAAGAGGAGGTACAACTCCAAAATCTAGGTACGCAAAACGTGTCTTGACTTTTAATATTTCCCGCAAAACGTTTCTTCGGTTTTATTTTCTTTCGTGAATTGCCTCCTCTGTCAGTTTCTGCCAGTGAATCATAGTGCACAACAATTAAATTTCTCAGATCTAAGCATTCCTTTATTCTAATCAAACCATGAGCGGTTTGCTCGTAACAAAATACAAGAGAAAGTCGTCAAGCCACAGATGTTAGCTTCTTTTATAAATCATTGCTACTGTTGTAATTAGTAGATATTTTTTATTCTCTTAAAACGCTCAATTGAATGGAACGGTTAAAGTTTTCGATTTGCCATCCATCTCTCAATGTAATGAAATTAATTTCTCATTTTATACTTCCCACATTTATGGTCACACTTTTATTCATGCCAAACATACTTTCGATGGTTGTGAAGTAATTATATAGTTTATACATGATAATGACGTTATACGTGTGGAATCGATTGTGAGAATCGATCAAATTTGTTGAACGTGCATACAAAGTGAGAGATTGTGTTATGTGAGTCAGTTCCATTAAGTAAACACTGACTCATTAACTTGTCCTAAAGACGATTTTTTTTCTTTCCCCCGTCCATTGACACGTTTCTCCATCCCAGAGATCCCCACTGGCCAGTGCTACTCCCATCCTCTCTTCCAGCTTTCCCCACGGTCTTTTTTGGGGCCAAATAATCTCTCTCTTCACGGTCCTTCATGGGGACCATCGAATCTTCCGCATCCACTGCCCCGCCCCCTTCGTTTGCCCTTTGTTTCTCTTTAATTTTCCGCCACCGCCTTTCACGTGTCCCCCGGTCTCTGCGCCAGCCAACCTTGCACCCTCCTCACCCCCTGCCCCAACCTCCCGCCCCCAATCACCTCGACGTCCACCCCCCAATCATGGTCGATCGGGGGTGAGTCCGCGCAATTTTTATTTTCCCTTCGCCCGAATCAATCGTTGCTGTCGTTGGCAAACATTTGAACTGGGTTGCGGAATCCTGAGAGTGTGTGAGCGGCCCTTTTGTATTCGTGTGTGCGTGAGTGCGTTTGTGTGCTCGTCAGTTATATGAACAAGGGTCCACCTTGTCATTCCCTCCCACCCCTCTCGTAATTTCCCTTCTCCTCTCCTCTCCTATTCCATCTCTTTCGAGGCTGGACATTGTATCAGTGCCTCTTCGAAAGGATTGCGTAGGATCAGAATTTATTTTCGGATTTGCTTATGTCAGATATTTCATTTGCATGTATTTCATAAGGTTGTTAAAACGATTGGCTGTCAGGCCTAATTGTTCGACTTTGTTAAATTTTCGTATTGTGCTACATGGTGGACCTCATGAATAGGTGTGTCAATTTCGTGCTCCTGTTTTGTCATGAGATGACCTACATTTTGAACGATAGCAGAGAGATTTATTCATATCGGAAATGCCTTGAAAGAATCTTCATCACTTAGCGATGGAATCAATAATTATGAGATCCATGAAGTTAAAGATCTCATAAAAATATGCGGGTTGCAGGAACACATTTACCACTTTCATAACTTATCTCCGCGAAGTCAATAGTATCGAATATTTGATCTAATGTTTTGCCTCCGGAAAAATTTATGAAAGTTTAGCACATGAATAATTGTTAATGCCCGTCATAATTAGTCAGTGGGAGTAAACAAACTGGTCATCTGTCTCAAAAGAACTCTTTAATCTAGCAATTAACTCTTCAAGTGGTTAATTGCGCATCCGCCAACTTGGATACTTATGGAACTCATAACTCCATGCTATAAGTTAGGAAACCAATAAATTTATCAAATGTTTCAAATTGAATGTTTGCCATAGCTTATGGGCCCCCATAACTTTGTAGAATTAATGTTTTTCGTTTCCACAACTGGTCATAAGACAAATTATCTGAGACCTAACTTTTCGGAAGTTTTTTATTTTCATAAGGAAAGTACACAACTGATACAGTGTTGATCCGAACTTTTTTTGTCCAACTGACTCATGTTTAAACGAGTAGAAATCATTCGCAATGAAAATACTCTTTAAAGAACGTGTGAAGAAATACTAATTCATTTTTTCGTTTGTTGCGAAAGCTTAAAAGGCTTAATTGTTGAAAAAGATATGAAGGAAGTTTTACACAGATATTTATTAATTGTACATTTATGCATAGTTATGGAAAGGTGACCATTAACTTTTGTGACCATTCCTTCACTTTCTATAGTCGTTAAATGTTACCCATATTATACCGTAATTTTTTGATCAATTTTTACTTCCTCTAATAATGATATTCTACGAACTGATTTTCATAAGGTAAATTTTTCCCCTTTTACTTGGAATTTTATTTTAAGTCAAATTGTCAGTGGCTACATTGTCTGTAAATGTGTTCCAGAAGTAGATTTTATAGAGTAGGAATTCATATTTTCTTGCCAGCCTTGCTTGGGTATAATATGAAATTACGGTCGTCTCTTTTTATAATTTTAAATACAATGCATATGAATTCCCTGGCATTGAACGCTTTATGAGCTTTAATGGGGGTGCTTATTTCACTACTTGTGGTTAAATTGTGACCCAATAAATGTCATCATTTCAGTGCTTGAAATAGTAATCAGCGGTTCTGAGTAATTTTTGGTCTCTATATAAATAAAATTTTTGTTTTACTATGGCATGTGGTGATTGATTTTCTATTTCCTTTCCTTCCTCAGGTAAGACCTCAATTCCTGCCGATGGCTACCCTCCTGAAATGATTTGGCAGTCCGGCACACAAGGACCTGTCATCTCGGTAGTTTGAAACGGGTAATCTACTTCCAGTTTGACCCTCGTTGCGAATCTAGAAATGTTCGCAATGACATGCAAATATTAATTTCAGCGCGATTCGTCATTGCCATGGTCCGTTTCGCGGAATGGGGGGGGGGGGGCGGGGAAGGAGTTTGGGCGGGAAGAGGTTTGTAACTCGACGCACGAAATGTAAATTCTATTCGCAAGCCTGTCCTCCCCAACGCTCGACGCCCTACAAACCTATTTACTCGGCGTTGGCCGACGGGCACATCTGGGATGGCTTAATTCGCGTCCCGCATGTGGCGGCGGGAGGGGGGAGGGCCCGCGTTGGGTGCGGGCCCAGGTTCGCAAGGCAAGGCGAAGGCACACCTCTCTCTCGCCTCCAAAATCTCCGCACTTTAACACATCTTCCCCACACTTCCCTTTTCTCGCCAACTCGAATCTGCTGCCCGCAACAACTTCCTTCCCATTTCTGCGAGCACGCAACCCCCCCGCCCCCCTTCCGCCACTTACAAAAGTCCTCCCTTCCCTTGCCAATAAGCGCGTCTTCTTCTGGTAAACTCCTGTCGCAGTATCTCTCACTCTCTGTCTCCTTTGTCAAGTTAACTCGCAACTTCCTTTCCCTCTCCTACCCTTAAGCGAAGGAGTTGGTCGACGAGAGTTATAATTTGACGGTGCGCGTGCTCGGGAAAAATTGGTGTGTGTACGTAGAATCTGACTTACCCAGCGGGGCTTCACCCACAAATGCGCGTTAGTCTGTCGCCCTCCATAAAGGTATGGGATAGAAATTGTCAGGTAACGTCGAAAAATTAACTTGCTGTTGTTAGGCCACCTTTGCTGTTATTCAGCCAACTAAGGAAATAATTTCTTAATTCCTCTTTGTGCGACATTGTCATGCCTCATAACTTCTCATAATTATCCATTTATCAAAAATAACCTTTGCTTTCAGTTTAATCGCATTTACGTAAAACTCTTTACTCTCCCAATCTGTTGATTGTTGCGTGTAATCATTTCTCTTTGTTGGGAGCCGCTTTGAGCTCTGGTCGAACAAGTGGTGGTCGTGTGATAACTTCTACTGCTTTATATTCTACGGCAACACGCAATTCGACCTCCTTCTGTAAGTTATTTTGTGGAATGCATTAAAGATCTTTACTTAATCGTGAAAATTTAGTTAAATCATCATTGAAAACTATTTTTCATATAAAGTTCATTCATATTAATTTCATCATTGAAATTTATTTTTCGCAAAAGTGATAGGAATGAACTTTTCCGCCACGATTTAAATAGCAGAGAACGACTTAATGAACCTGATCGATTTGCTAAGTTTTACTTTTTAATTCCTTTTTGCTCGCGTCTGACGTATGAAATATTATTTAATTTATTTCATGTATTTGGATCAGAGAAGATTATTTCGGCGCTCATTTAGGTCCTGATTTGAATTTGCTGTTGAGTTTAGTGCAAATTATCGATTTATTCAAATTTTAAATTTAAACATACGATTGGTTTATCATTTTACAATATCATTATAAAATTCTGTCTGCCAGTTACTCATTTTTATGGTTGTGTTATTATATTTCCCTCGGGTCAACTCTTGTTGTACTTGCGAATTTTAAAATTGGGCTGTTTACCTTCCGTATAATGTGGCTGCTCGTCCTTGACCTTCGCTTCAAAATTCATTACTTTGCTGTCCTTCATCCCAAATCGCTTTTGCAGCCATAGCCGGCTCGTACTTTGCATGTGGCGTCACGCATCACCTGGCCTTCGACAAAATTGAGTGGATATGCATCAAAATTCATCGGTGATAATCGTAAGTACATCAGTAAGTGTTTCTCATCTCTGTATTAAAATAGGCAGATTTTATGCCAGCATTTAATGGCAGTCTCGGCTAGAAACATCAGAGATGAGCATTCTTGAGAAGGTTCCGTGAAAAGTCTTCCGTCATTAACTCATTCATTCACTTTAGGGTTTCCCTGTGTAAAATATTCTCAATGCAACCCGACAGCCCCACGTTGTGGGTCAGAAATGGAAACAATCTCTATTATCGTTAACTCAAAATGTCCACGTGGTGAGTATCAAAAATGGAAAATAAATGTGAGATAAATTAACCACGGTCTCCTACCTTTTTCAATTGCCCCAGCCTTCTCTGCGGTAGATAACATGAGAAACACGAAACAACATGCGATACGTGATAACTAGCAATTTAATTGATCAGACAAAATCATGTCATTGAATCAAGACACACAAAAACAAAGTATATAATATCTTTGCCTTTAACTTAAGGTCATGACCCAGACAATTGTAATATTCTGCACCTCATACAGTTACTTCAAATGATTTACTTATCTTTAAACATTTTATGATAATCAACTTCTAATATAAATAATAAACATTCATTACTCCAATGTAAATAAAACAAAACTAGCTTCAACCTCTAATCCGGGTTGTACCCAACTGGGTTGTACGGCTTATTCAAAATACAGAATTAAAGTCCATATTTACGCTCTTGTTGACAATACAGGTTGATACGTGGCTGGTGTCACTCTAGCTTTACAGCCTCCGGAACCCGTAGTCCTGGCGTAATGTGATCACAGCTTCTGCACGAATGGTAGTCCTGTATCAGGGTCTCTCTCTTTCTGGCCCCAGTATCGCGGCTGAATGTCCGCTTTCTCCGGAATATGGCACAGAACCCCCACCACACGTCCGTTCCCTTCAAGAACTCTGCTGTCAAACCCCCGCTCGTGCTTTTCTATTCGTCCCCTTCCCCAATTCATCATTGTCGGCTTTGGCTCTGCCCTCCGTTTCCCTATTGTTTTCCCGCGAAAAGTTAAACATGGTGGGTGTTTAATTGTTATTTCTCCCACGCGGTGGGGGCCCGCGTTGTGTTACATCTGTGTAGGTCAAAAACTATCCTTATCCACGTCTTTTTCTCGGAATTTGTAAGTCAAGCGAGTTGTTCTTAAAGAGGGTTCCTTTTTCCCACTGGTAATTAGTATGCCAGAGTCATCTATTTAATTTTACTCCCTTTTTTGGTATCACTCAATTGTTCCCATATTTTTAGAATGGTTTTGATATAGACTGATAAAACCGATGTGCTATATAAAATTGCGACTTTTTTAAGGTGTAGTATTTGACGCAGAAAGTCAGGGAAATGATGATTAACGACGCGGCAATGATAAGATTGACTCTCATTAAGAGGAAATTTGAGAACAGGAGAGAGAAAATTAGAATTTGAAAAGTGAGAAATGAATGCTAGTCTCAATATCATTAGGGAGCATATTATCTATCCCCAGCATTAAGGATTTCTTTGATTATACTTGTAATGTACCATACATGTAACTAACCATGAAAAAAATCATTTGAGTTGACTGGAATTTTAATTTGGCTTTTGCAGTCCGGTTGTGTTATCCATTTGTAACAGCAATTATTGGGAAAGACTTGATTCTAATATAGATGGATTTTATATGGCCATGAGTTTTTATTTATCCTTTCTTAGAAAGGGAAAATTTCGGATTTTCTTTCCCGCGGGTCAACCGGATGGACATAACAGTAGGGCTCAATCGTGCCCAAACTCAATAGTTCAGTCGCCCATCGATATTAATTTAGCCAACATTAATTACGTGTCTCTATTATATTTCTCTTCATGTCCGTGTTTCCACTTTGCTTTTTTTTCGTCTTTCTTCGAGTCCTCTCTCTTTAATATCCTCCCCTCTCTGTCCCACCTCATCCTCCTTCCCGCACCTCGTCTCCCCAGAGAGAGAGAGAGGGACTTACAGCTTCTCAAATCTTCTTTTTTCCCCCCTCTACCCAATCCGTTAGTATGGGTTTGGGGAAGATTGGGACGGAGAGGAGGGGCGGGTTGGGTTCTCGAATTCCGTTCCCTTCCGCGCATCGGCGCTAGTCCCACCATTCGCAATGGGCTTATCCCGAATCATGGATGAAGAGAGGACTATCGGTGAGGTCGTCCAAGGGGGGTCCTTGGAGGTGCCCCTAGCGGGGATGGGACGAGAGTGAAGGCCCGGGTGCGCGTGTGAGGAGGTGCGGGAGGGAAGACGGAGGAGGCGCGGGAGGATGGTTTGTCGTGGCGTGTGGAGAGGAGCTTCGGGATCCGGGAGGGTTTATCCCAATCCGACGAGCAGGGAGAGTGGGATGGGGGAATTCTGTCGGGAGCCCGTTTTGTTGTGTGGGCCTCCTCCCCTTATTCCCGCAGTAAGTGTTCCACACGGGTCCTTCTCTCTCTCTCTCTCTCTCTCTCTCTTCCTTCAATGGCTCGAATTGGGCGTTCCACTTCGTCTGTTTGCTCTACGCGTTCGGCCAATCCGTTGGGGGCTGTAATTAAACTCGGTGAATGGGGATTTGGAGCGGTTTAGGGAGGTTAACATTTTCTGAATCCTCGGGCATTCTCCGGACGACATTTTTCGTTATTGCTCGATCTCGGTGGTCGATTTTTTTATTTTTGCCCTCTCGTTCCTGTTCCCTCGCCCTCTCGCGCTCTCTCACCACATATAAAACTTCAGGTAGGCCGTATTATTTAAGTAATTGTTTTAGAATTTTTTAGATGAGAACCTTGGCATCAGTTTTTAGCCTAATTTAATTTAGTTAGGATTATAATAAATTGAAGCCATGGTTTAAATGCTGATAAAAATTCTTATGAAGTCATATGTACGAAAACCATGTGCTGATTGTTTATTATTTTTATTTGTTCAAATACTTAATGTAAAATTTATGTAAATACGTAATTAGATCACATAGTTATAGTTCAAGCATAATTTCATAAAAATATCAATATTTTCTCCATTTATAATACTAAATTAGTTTTCATTTTTTTTATTCTTGAATTTTTTTATGGAGTGATTTGGAAAGTGTACCTAATGGTTACTCTAAAGTAAAGAAACATAATACGTACCCTTTTGTCTTCTTTAATACCACGAATTATAAGGAGCATATTTACACTTAATATTTATGCATGATATTTACATATTGTTATGCATATGTAATTTCTACAAATGTATTTAATGCACTGGAATTTAAGTTATCCAAGTTAGTTAATATTTAAAACTGCTACAATACACCGCAAATACCCTACAGATTTGCACAATTTACTTGAACTAGAATATATTTAAATTCACATCTCCTGAGGTTTGAACGCAGTGTACCGAACGCAAATCTTATTGCTTATGTGACAAAAAAATTTAAGATGTATTTGTAAATTTGTTCTTATCCCTTGACATTTCTGTGAGTTTTTTGCTGCTAAATAAATTTGCTACAATCCCAGAAATCTCTCAATTTCACGTGTCATGAAAAGATGCGGACCAGCGTCCTTGGTGAATAATTTTTATTTTTAGCGCTGAGGAAATTTCAATAAATATTGTCCCATAGAATATAATTAGTATTTTTGGTAACATGTGTTATGAATTGAGCTTAAAATATTATACAATCAATAGGATGGGTTTCTGTCAAAATCTTTTTATCTTCAGATAATTATTAATGTTCTTAATCTCTGACCCATCGCAGAATTAATATGCTTGCATCCATCTCTTTCAGTTTTCTGTTATAATTCGATGATGTGTATGTGAAGGAATTCTTATTGCTAAATTGTGAGTAAAATATTATTGAAAAATTTTGAGTATCGACAAAGAGAAATTTGCGAAGATTGAGAATGTTACGAAATTGGTGAAGACTGATGAGAGAGGGAAATATTTTTCCTTGATTCCCATCTCCATTAACGTGCTCGACGAACACTGCGATTTTCTTGGACGAAAAAATACAGCAGTCATCATAAACATATATAAACAGTTGTAGTATTTTAAACAAAACGCCACTTGGTTTTATCTTGAGAAACGAATAAAGAATTATTTTTTTACGTGTAGTATTTACCGAATCCTTTTGATTATTTCTTTATTTCCTTTCCCAAAACCTCGAGGCTGGAGAAGCAAGTAAGCTAAATTATCCGAATCGATGTCCTTCGTTGCGGAATATCTTAAAAACAATTTTCTTGCTTTATGGTGTATTGATGTCAAGGCGAAAAAAATTTATGCAAAAAAAATTAATACGAAAAAATTTAATGCAATTTGTTGCGCATATTTACGACTCTAATTTTTGATGATATAACTCATCCTTTGATTTTTTCTGACAGCTGAATAGATTTATCCGTGCTATATTAAAATAATGCTTTCTATCGAAGAGATATGTAAATCAATCGCATCATTATCTGACCATCTGCAAAATGTTCTTCTCAAAAACTCGTTGTATTTGAAATTAACATGTGATGCTAGCATGGGCCTCAATGATTTTTTTTGTTAAATAGACTCACGACCATATTTTTCCTCGAACGTTTATGCATGTTGGCTGCCTCATGTAGTTATGTATGCCGTGGGTATTTGTCTCATTATTCAGTTACATATGAACATTGTAAAGCTCCAAAACACCACCTTATGTTCTCATGTGATGGAATAATGGTGATCAGACCCGTCGTAGTTCAAGGAGAGTACGATAACCTCTATAGGAACGTCGTGACTTGAAAAATTTCGCTGACCGGAGTCCGAATGATTCCACACGAATGAAGATGCTTTGATCCGTGGAGAGACGTGGTGACCCATCGTCTCATATCCAGACCAATGACCGCTGGAAGCTGTGGGCCTGCATCCGAATGCCGAGGCGTATGAGACAACGAAACCGCTGATTCAAGCGCTCATCCGTTCGGTATCGTGAAACTCATCCTTGGATACTTCCTTATGGAGTTTCTCACATTTATATAATTTTTAGAATAATATTTCATGTTTTTGGTAAATCTCTTTATATCATCTATAGAGATTAGATTAGGGCTTATCAATTTATATGACTCATTGCTGCTCGGATCATCTGAGCATTTCTGTACCTATCGAATACCAATTTTCGTATGAGTACCAACTCGTTTCTATCTAGTTAAAAATCAGCAATACTTCTGTATTATTTAATACAGGAATTCCCCAATGACGGTCTTCACAGTTTCATTTACGTCCATCTTAGTTCTACTGTAAACCCGTTGCGCTTTTAACTCGGAGCCTACCCTTGTAAAGGGAAAGCATTTAGGATTGTTTCCTGCTCATCTCCTATGATCCGATTGCCTTAAAATGGTATAAAAATTCCACTAGTAAATACATAGGGTCGGTCCCTACTAATATGTGGTTTTACACTACAGTAATTTGCTATTGCCGTTAGGATATGCATTATCCAGTGATGTTATAAAGTAGAGATGATATAAGAATACGTTTTGTCTTTACTAATGTGACAATGGATCCTCATCGTTTAGCCTAAAAGCATAAATTTAAAAAAATGAAAGTGTTTATGAAATTTTGATATTGCGTTATGTAACGACATAACTTTTTTCTTTCGCTTACGTTATTGTAGCATGAATCAATCCCAGTTCTATATCCTTTGGCCATGCTTTAAAGGCACATTTGACTCATAAACTTATGCTAATGCCGGCGTACTGAAGTGTGCGATATCCACGCGGTTGTGGAGTGCGCTGAAGTAAAGCATTATCAATTTGGAACAAACTATGACTATGTTTTCAGTAGAGAACGTACCAGGGTTGAGAAGAAGGAGGAAATTGATGCATATGTAGTGTCTGACATAAAATTTAAGCTCCTCTAATTGCGCAGTGCGGTTACTGAAATGGTCGGCTTTAGAGTGTAGAGGTAGGAGGTCCAGGGGGAGCGGTGGATGGCGGAGTACATCTATATATAACCATGCAAGCCACCTCAAGGGTGTTTGGCAGGGGAGTACAGGACGATGGGAATGTAAGATGGAGGAAGTCTCAGAAAGGGACGCTGAAAAGGAAGGAGGAGAAAGAGGATATAGGGCTCGTGAAAAGGGGATGCTCCGGCTGCGTAGGTATGGGAAATTCCTCGCTTTCAATCTGGTCGCAACAGACAATGCCTCCCTTACTCACTATCCACAGCAGAGACGCGTCCACCCCAAAAATACACCCCCTCCACCGACGCTCGTCGCTATGCCCAGCAATCCCTGCGGCCCTCTATCCCCCCCTCGTCTTAGCCTCCTCCCCTGATATATCCTCCCCCTACCGGTATTTCTTCTTCGCTTTGTATCCCGCTGCGGTGATACCCTTCATCCTTCCCACTCCCCCATACGGGCAGACGCGACCCAGCCATTCACCTTGGTTGGGTCTTTATATCTCGAGGATCTGTGATATTCCGTTTACACAGTCGATCCACGACACCAAACTCTTATACTTAGTAACGATGTATTGGAGCCTGGAAACTAATCTAAGTCCAAAGAGGTTTAAAAACTTTAAGACTCTAGTTGTAATGTTTCTGTGTCATCATCAGATATTTTGTAACATATAAATATCCCATGTACACAATTTAGTGAGTGGAGGATAAAGGAAGTGCACTGAAGAGGTGTGTATGAAAAATTGCGGGGTAATTGTGTATTTTACAGGCACGGAAATGATATGGAATTCGACTGGGAACAGACAATGAGAAGATAAAATCTAGGGCCTCGACTTTTAAAAAATCTTTTTAAGTGTTGTATTTGTCCTTCTAATATAATGCGTGCTGGTGTAAAATTTAGGGAATAGAGTTAAACTTTTGCCATATATGGATCTTTTAAATTTAAAATGTTTCTAGTGAGGTTTTTTAATGGATCGCTTCTAATTTTTGATGATCCTCAAAAGGTCCTGAGGTTACAGTTTTTTATTTCTCAATAGTATATCTGCTGGATAATGCATATTGGAATTCCTAGTAATAATTTTCCAATGCTATTCAGAAATATTCCTTTGAATTTTCTATGCCCGTTGGTTGTTTTTTTATTAGTGAATTAGTAATTTGGCCTTCCGGAGCAAAGGCAAAATTGATAAGGATTTTGATGTAATGCGTTTTGTGAATTATTAATGCTTCGTGTATTCCATTGCCCCTGCTTGTTCTGATTAATCCACGCAAGGCAGGTGAACGTTGCCATTGATTAGAGTATAGACCTATGCTGGCGTTCTAATTTCCTGTTTCCCGTCCCAATGGTGTTTCCGTATGGAGTACCTCGCAGACATTGTGTGCTACTTACCTGAAATTTGGGATTATTATTTCATTTATAATCTTTTTTAACCGATGATTGATAAAATAATAACCTCAAGTTGATATTTCATTGTCAGCCATTTATATTGGAATAATTTTACCTTAGTTTCATCTTCACTTCATTCGTAACTTACTGAATGGTAATTTAACCCTCTTAGTGCTGACCCCTGCCAGTGGTTCTAGTGAGAAATGCGGATGGTAACTAGAATGAAATGTATCACTCTATGAAATTAAATATTATAAAGTTATTGTTTAAAATATCTATATGCAGTTTTTCTTATTGAATATGCATTGAATTAGGTGATAATAAAAAAACGCTTATACTTCGTACAAAAAATAATTGTAATTATATTTGTGTGCAAAAGTTAAACAATATTTTGCCTATGAGCCGATATATCGCACTTTACGCCTGAGATGCCAAAGACGATATATCGGCCCGCCGCACTAAAAGGGTTAAACGTTGAAACAAATAATTTATATCTATTACAAGTGGAAAGAATTTTAGCAGTTGCTATGTTTTCCGAAATGATAATTTGAAATTCAAACATGGCGGGTGAATTTTTTGAAGAAATTGCCATGAGAAAAATTGCCTTGGGAATTAGGAAGCCTGGATAGCGTAGTGGTCTGCGCATTGGTCCGGCCAACCTAAGGTCCATGGTTCGATTCACGGTCCAGGCCGAATTTTTCTCATGGCAATTTCTTCGAAATGATAATGTTGTATTGATGCTGTAGTAAACTATATCGTAAACTCTGAAGTCAGAATTTTCTCAAGGGAGGTGTACGTTTGGCCCAGTAATTCTGCTTTGAGATCCAACCTTCCTTTATTTGCGAATATTTTGCGTTCCTATGTCTGACCCACATGGAAGTATTTCTAGTACGCATGGATATATCTTTGTGGGTCTGTTATTGAAGCATAAGATCATTCAGATAACAATTTTTATTATTTATTTGACCTTGCACATGTATGAATTTTTTGCTCGTCGCCTCTTAAAAATCTCGTTTCGCGAGCCGGTCATCTAAAAATATAAATTCGCCAAGTGCTCATTGGACGGTTACATTTTTTCCCCGAGCAATTAAACCACCGATCATAATGTATTCTCTCCTCCAAGCCCATCATCAACTCAAAATTAATTCCGTTGTTTGCGCCGGCTCAAGAGTTAATCAAATCTCCGTGGCAGCGATTCTTGGAGGTGACAAATAATGTCTTATGAATTCTCGAAACTTAACCCCCTTCTCGCCGTCTCCTCTTTTTCCCAGGGCCCCCGGGCCCTTTAGTTGCACACGCGGGGGAGGGGAAAATGATTTCACCCCTTTCGCAAAACGATTTAGCGCGTGGGATTAGATTAGAGGTCGGGACTCCATCACCGGGGTCCTCCCAAATCCTCCTCCCTTCTCTTGCGACCCTCTCACCATTCGGCCCCTTCCTCACCTTGGGCTCCCTCTCCGTCTCCCACACCAGCTTCCCCCCCCCCCTTCGCTCTCTCTTTCTCTCTTCTGCGCTTCCTCGAGATTAGAGAAAAAATTATACGGGTCTTTTTCGCCGTTCCCACACCCCGAACTTCTCCCCCGCCTCTCGCCCGTCCTCCCTGCCGGCTCTTCCTCGCCTCACTCCCGCGGAACCGACCAGCTCATTCCTCCCTCCCCCTCATCTCGGCGCATTTACCTCTTTCCTCATTTCCTTAATTTCTCTTCTCTCTTTTCTCTCTCTCTCTCACTCTCTCTCCACTTCCCCCGTCCCACCCTATCCCACCCTAACACCCACACACAACCACGCCCTCCCCTTTCCTCCACCTCCTCTTCTCATTCCCCCCTTTCACTCCTCTCTGCGCCTTTAATTTCCGCACGTGCCTCATTCTAACTCCACCTTATTCCTCTATTTCCCCTACCCACCATCTCGCCAGTTACTCTACATCACGCTGTCCCTCCCTACTTTCTCACCCTCCTAACACTCACTTTTTCCTATCTTCTCATACACCTATCCCTGCCTTTTCCCTAGCTCCCCTCCTTCCTACCTCATAATCTAGCTGGCCCCTCACTACCTCCGTCCTCCTCCCGGCTGAAGCCTCGTCCTCCTCCTCCTCCTCCGACTCTTTTCCCCTCCGGCTTAATCAGTTTCCATTTGCCAACAAATTCCCTTCTCTTGGCAGTTATTTTACCACCCCCCTCCACACTCCTCTTTTCATCCCTCGGTCCGTGCTCGCCCCACCCTGTCCTGCCGCCCACTCCTCCCCCGGCATTCATTTTCTTCTTCTTTAAATAAATCCTCTTTCTCCCTCTCTCTCTGTCTCACCTCTTCTCCTGCACCTCACCCCCCTCCTTACACCCTTCCCCGTTTTTATTTCCCTCTCGCATCGCCCCGCGTTCTTTCGCACAGTACAATATCGCCGCATGTTTTATCTGCATATTTTTTTCGCGCGGGTTTCTACGTATCTCTTTCATTCGCCGTCCTGCGTTCTTTCAAGCACGGTGCTCTCCGCTTTTATCGCACCTTGCGTGATGTCTTTAATGTTGAACGCGTGATGTGTTCATGGGCTCGGAGAGCGTGATTGGCCGGCGAATAAAGTAATCTGGATTTATAAAGCAGGCTTGGTAATGCCTAATATTGTCTCAAGGTAGTGGATTAGGAAGTAGAGATTGGATC
Organism: Ceriagrion tenellum; assembly: GCA_963169105.1. NCBI lineage: Eukaryota > Metazoa > Arthropoda > Insecta > Odonata > Coenagrionidae > Ceriagrion > Ceriagrion tenellum. The sequence goes on along the minus strand of OY720633.1, from coordinate 90,902,917 downwards.
ACCGGCTGGTCAAGTGGCAGCTTATATCTACCGCGCGTTATATATTGACATTGCGATGATAAGATAGCGTTCTGAACCGTTAATGCTGAGATTCTTACCCTTATTTTTCATGAAATAGGGTTTTATTACTTTCTTAATCTCTTTCGAATTAGTACAGTTAATTTTTTGAAATGACTTTATCAAAAATATCGTTTAGCTCTGAGGTTGGACGAATTTGAACAATTATTTGCCCTGTGAAAGATAAGAATACATTTAAAGGTACTTGAAACCACTTCTAGTCATGACGAAGTGGAAATTCATTGATCTCATGTATGTATTTTAATGGTGGTTCGTCTATATTAGGCGCATAAGGCGATGTTCTCTGGTCATCAATCCAATGCGTATATGTTAGCTGCTCGGCAAGCGTTCTGATTGAAACTTTTCACTTCTTGATTTCTATTTATTATTAATACTCTCTCCCCGAGATTTTATCCTTATTTTTCCTCCTCTTTTGAACATACTTAAGGATTTCTCTTCATATGCATGGGGCTTGTTCAATGTTTTATTTATTTATCTTCAAGAGCGGACGATGATAAAGGTCTGTATTTTAGATTATTGCCTCTAAGTTCTTCCTTTGAACTGGCCAGAATTCTCTCGGTTGAACGCTCCAATGTCATAGAAACCTCCACCTTGAGTTTCTCGCACATTGATGCCGATATGATATTCCCTGGTTCGCGTCCCTCGTAAAATTATCCACTCAGTTTGGTTCCGTAACCGACCATATTGAACTACCTGCTGTAACGGTTGAAGCGAAAAGAAGGCTTCCTTTTTTATAAATCCACCATCTCTTCCTCTTTCTCCACTCGCGTCATTACCCCGATTTCGGCACCTGTTTTCCATTCAATTTCCTCCCTAAACCATGGTTCGTCCCTCCTTTGAAACGTCCCTCCACGGCCGCTGGTCGCATGCCTCTTTCCCTCCTCCCACACCGTGTTATTTTTCTTCCCGGTTATTCCGGCGACTCCATTCTCATTCCTTCCTTATCTTCTCCTTTTTAATTTCCTTTCATTTAGCACCATCAACGAATTCTTTTTCGCTCAAATTGGGCCCCCATACCATACACCCTTTGCGCTGACCTCCCACTTACTTCCTCTGCCCCTTTTTCTTCCCCCATTCGGAGGTCCCCCGTACATTTTTCCACCTCATTATGCCTTTGGAGGCGCTTTGCACGTTCTCGTCTTGCACGATTAAACTCCTCCAAACGCCCCGGTCTCGTCGTCCTTAGAGGATAGAGAGAGAGAGGGTGGAAAAAAAGGCCGGTACCTTGTGGTCAGCCGGAAGGGAAATGAATGCGGAATTCATGTTGTAAATAAAAAGGCTCAAGTTCTTAATAGCTAACGGTATTCATATGGGGATATGAAGGGACGTGTGACCAAAATTCCATGCAGAGAAGAGAGACTGCGGATTGGCCCATACATTCATACATGAGGCCGACCTACCTCCTAGCTGCCTATAATGGCCCAGCCCTTTTTCTTGCTTCGTTTGTTCCACCGCCATTATTGCTCGTGAATAAAATGAATTGAAAACTAAAAGAACTTAACAATTTTACCATGGGAACTTCTTGCCGAACAACGCTTTAATATTGTCAATAAGGTTATCATATTTTAGAATTTTTTATGCCAGTCTTTGGTCGACATCATGGTATTACAGCTGTCCATGGCTGAAAAAATGTCTATCAATGTATATTCGAGCGTGAAAAACGTCTGGTGGAAAAAAGTCGATTTGTACAAAAATTCCTTTGGAACGTTTTCCACATTCAACCAACGCAACTTTCTTCAACCATTACTCGGCCTACTGTCTTGGATTCATCGACAGCATTTTATCCTCTGCCGAAGATTCTATTGCGGAATCGATTTTATAGTCGACGCGACATCTTCAATTGTTTGCTATACGTGCTATGTCTCGTTCAACCTCGACAGTTTTTCCCTAAATGTATGTTATGAATGCTTTTTCCTTTTATATTAGTTTTCAGTCTGTCCACGTGTCGTATCGTGTGTCCAATTCATCCTTCTATTTTCCATATCAGGATTTTCTATAGCATTGGTAGGTCCGTGAAGGGCTAAGTTACCGGAGGTCTTATCCGTCAAATGTATTTTCAGTCGCTTTCTATTTCTAGAACTATGATGTCAACACTTCTAACCCTCTTTGCTTTATTATTTTCGGAGCAATACATTTAAGTGCTCATTAATGAGGCTTAAAGGATTATTTTACTGAGGGTTTAACTAATATTGTATGAAGCGAAGCGCCTCTTTTCCTCGTCGAATGCTTCTTTTGCCATATTTTTCAAACTAGCTATTTCTCATTCGTGGTTCCCGTCAGCTGTGATTTTACTGCCAATATATCTAAATTCTCGTTTATTTCCCAGCTGCTCACGATGAACAGTCATTCTTTTTTTTCTTAAGTCATTATACTGTCATGGAGTAAGAAATGCGAATCTGGCTTAAGCTGTGAGAGCTTTCAAGATTATTTTCATAGGATAGAGATCTTATTTGCTCTGCAATAATTGAAAATATATACGGTAACCCTGATCTGGTGAGTGGATATACATCTCACACGAAATTACCATTCCATTATTTTACGTCTTCTTCTGCAAGTGGGGGAGATTTCGTGTATATTTCGTGTAAATGTTTTCGACAATATCCACTGTGTGCTAAACAGGTGATTTCCGATACCTCTCGCAGAAATCCAGAACACTTTATTGGGCTCTTAATTCCCCCGGAGAACCAATTAAGCGCCCCTGAGCCGAGGGCTGTTTCCCTCCTCGCCGATGAGTCCATTTATGAGACGCCGGGTATTGATGTAACGGTGCCACCGACCACGGGGTGCTCACGTGCCTCCCCCCCCCCCCCGTGAGCCCCCCTCGTTTCCGCGTAATACGCTTAAAGGCCTTATCCCCATCGTCATATATTTTGCTCTCTCTCCCCAACGCGCTAACTTTCCGGGTGATCTCCTGGCTCCTTCACTCTGCGCGCATAAACTGGACAAACCTTATCTCGCTTGGATCTCTTTTTTTATATATATATCGCAGTCCACGGGGGTTCCCCCCTGCACGCTCCTCATTCGCCTACACCCCCACCATTGTAGATTGCCTCACAAATTTACCCCTTCCTCTCTCCCTACCTCCTATCCCCCACATTTCACTGTTTGCGTTACTAAAGGTTATATATATATGTATTTTTTCCGACTTTTTTTCCTCCTCTTCCTCGCCATCCATAACTCCTCTCCCCCAGCCCCCTCCCCCCCCCCCGCCCTAATTATAACGCAAGCCGTCGTTTACCTCAACCCCACCGTTCCCCCCCCCCAATCCCCTTCCCGCCACCCTCGCCACCTCAACCTACCCTATCTCATCTCACCTCCAATCTTGTGTTCTCTATACTTCTGGCCTTTTTACTTCCCCTCCATTCGTTACGGCCCCGCGTTAGTGTGCGCGCTTGTTGTTCCACCTCTTAAATCTTCCTCAAGGTCTGGAGTGGTGGTGTAACATGGTGGCAGTTGTGTAGGAAGTCCCTTCTCATTGTAATTGTCCGTTCTCTACGAATTGAAATATAGTGTTTCACAAATTTTAGAGGGATTAAGGTGGGAGGCCCAAGTGACTCGGAGGCTACACGCTAGGCTTAGGTTGCATGAGAAATTCGGAAATGGTGAGTTTCAGAGTGACACAGAGAATATTATCATGACGCCTCATTACATCTCTAGGTCTGACAGAAGCGATATAATTGGAGAGAAACACTGCCGAGCTGATAGGCAGAAAATCTTGTAATTCCGACTACAATAAGCGAGCACAATAAAAACTGAGCTCCATCAAATACACTCCCATTATGCACGTCACCATTTCACCTGCCAAAATCTTATATCTTTACACGGCTGATGGCCTAACATCCCCTGCTACACGTCCATGCGGCGGCTTGCAGGGAAGAATGTACATGTAGATGTAGATTGGCTCCACAGAGGGGGATTGTTAATCTCCGCGTTTGAATACCCGAGTTCCAAAAGTCGTATATCTTCTACTGCAGCTTCAAAACACTGAATCTGTTTTTAAAATCAGGTAAAATGTTGGGTATAGCTCTATATCACACTGTCTCAATGGGACTCTCCGACTGTACGATTTCTGCTTATTTTGATGCCAATTTAAATGTATTGCGTGAATTGTCGTACAACGCGCTGCTGTCATATTTTTATATTTAGCTGTTTTTTTGGTGCTTAGTAAACAATTTTGTAATGTTGGCAGCCTTTCTTATCATGTGCTGTCCTCTCTCTCCGCCGCTCTTTGATCAACCCATTCCATTTTATGAACCTACCACTCTTTGATGTTATAATTTGGTCAAGCTACTGCCACCAAGTTTCGAAACCACTATAACTCTTCCCTTCAATGCTTTTGCGCATTTACGTCTCTCTATTCCACCTCGTTCCAACCCGCATTGCCTCCCGCCCTACACCACCATTATCCTCCCCTCTTTCCATTACATTCCATTCGGTGGAGCAGTACAGGCTTTTCCGGCTGGTTATTACTGCTATTTAACGCCATTCCGGTATTTGCTTCTTTTTTTAACCCCTCCCTCTCTCTCACTCCAGTCGTACCCTCCCCTCTCTGCTTCCACCCCTCCCTACCCTCCCCTCTCTCCACTCTTCTCTCTCTGATACTTTGCGCGGGAAAATGGCGCCCTCCCGTGCGTCGAATGAGCCCTACTAGTCCAATTTTCCGCATAGGATACCTATCTGAGAGCTTAATTTCCCTTTTATGGCGCGGGGGCCCTTTACCCCCTTTTTATTTTAACCAATGACTATTGCGTTTCGTTGGTCTCGCTCCCACCTCGCCTTCCTACACTTGCCTTTTTTATTTTACTTCTGCTCTTTCCGCTTTCCACGACCCCTCCCTCCCCTCTTTACTTCGTTTAAAGGTCGTAATAGTGGCTTAAATTGCCCCCGGTTACGTTTTCATTCCGGAATTTGTAAGGGTGCTTCCAAAAAAGTGTTTACATTAATACTAGCAAATCTTTATTATTATGATTTCTGCATTTATTTCATTTATTATGCTCGAACCTTTGCTTTTTAAATGAGGGTTAAAGCGAGTGTCCTCGGGCTGAATTGATAATAACCAGGGGATTGTAAAATAACAGCTCAGACCGCATAAAAAAGTTGCTTGCATTAATCATGTCGTGCCCTGAATTGAAGGCATGAACTGGGTGTGAGGGTTATGGTTTTGAATTACCAATCGGTTGTAAAATGATGGTAGTCATAAAAAAGCCGAGTGATGATGCTTGTTGATGAGTACAGTTGCATATTCCTCCAAATCAGTGTAATTGCTCCGTCACGTTAATGCCTTAATTAGCTACTTGAAATAATTTGTAAAGTTGGCAAACTCTTAGAAATGTGTCCCGTGGTGATCAGGTGTTTTTGATCCGCTTCTTTACATGAGATATTTCGTACTTTCTTGAAAATCCTGCAAGGACTCCTCCGTGTGCAAATCTTTTCAGCGTGCTGCCGAATTTTATCGTGAATTTATAGAGTAAAAAACTTCAGTGAGTTTTAGGTAATAGGAATCTACAATCTCTGTGTGGGTTAGAAGTAAAAAACTTTGTAAGTTCCTTGTGAAAGATTGTAGCTACGACCTAAACTTCGTCGTTGAGTGACATCATCACCTGATGATGTCGAAATCTAGGTCGTCACTAAAAGCTTTTAAGTGGAAATTACTTGATTCGTTATTTTTAACCATTAAGTTTTTCCACTAAGTTGCGCCGGTAACCATCTAGCTCTGAGTATTAAATTTAAACCATATTTAATGCTTGCCGTACTACAAATGTATTTTATAAAGGGGTATGAAATAATACATGTACATATTTGCTTACGACTAAGTGTACTCCAAATCTGTTATATATAAGCACATTTATTGATAATGATTGTCAGCATCCTCGTTGGTTTATTTCCTGTAAAATCTAAACTGAATTCTAAAACTAAGAATGTGGTCTGGTTTTAGTTTTATGATTAATCATGATATAAAATTAATTTTAAATAAAAAATTTTTTAATGAATGATTAACTCTTTATTATGGCGTGCAAACATGGAAGACACATTTACTTAGTACTTTCATGTACTTAGATGTTCGCGCACGTGTTCCTTTTGTATACTGCTATGGTGACCAAAGCCTTCAGAGTATGTGTAAGAGGTTGCTGTGAACTTCGTACATTTTAAGACTAGTTAGACTAACTGTCTCAGTAAATTACTGCCATTGTATAAAATAATCCAACAAAACTGTGATGTGGTTAAAGTATTAACTGTGTTTCTTTTGCCATCGGCTCCAAAATTCCCAGACCAGCTCTCAATCCTTCTAACCTTCTGTAGCTTCTGTAATTACACGCATGCGTTGTCCTGCGAGCGTAAAATTTTCTTCTTAATCTCCGACTGGGATTCTGCCTCCCATATCCGGCTTCACGAATTGAAATTAAGGATTCCGAGTCATTCTTCATGACGCTCGAGCTAATTGGCTGCTTTGAAGTGCGCGAACGAGGACGGCTCATGAAGTCGAAAATGGTAAGGTTTTGTCCATTCGCCAGTTCCGGGGAGGAGTATGGGAGAGTGAGTTTTCGATTGGCACAACAAGGGGAATTTGGGGAAAATGATGCACGTTGTTTGCCCTTGTTCTTTCTACGTTTCCGCGTGTTATTCCTCAAAGGGTAGTGGTCGCTTCGGGCGACCAGTTCAACAACAGAGAGATAATTCACCTCGCTTCGTGGCGAGGGGAATGGATAAGAGGAAGAAAAGTAACAATAATATACGGAGGAAAACTTTCCTCTGTGCCCCCCTCTCTACCCCCCCCCCACCCTGTGGGCACCGTCCGGTGTGTGTTACTGCGGACGCGAGAACATCGTAGGTCTCGTTTTTCGCGTGAAACCGGTGGGTAATGTGGTGGGAACTATCCGTCCCACAAAAACACGAGATAAAGCCCGCTCCGCCTCGAGCCGAGCGCGCTACCTAGTGAGCTAGCCGTCTGTCGCCGCGGCTTCTAACCACTACGCGCATGTCCTGAAAACCACTTCGGCTAGGCTATGAACGTTGGTCCCGAAGCGATATTCGTTTTGGCTCAAAATTAAGACTCAGAGGATGTCTCGAAGGCAATATTAGTTCCCATTGCTAAATTCAAAGCAGTTCAGCCCTTCAGCGGTCATCAATCGCTTAGGATAGAGTTATCCGAATTTATTTTCCATAACCACCCCTCTCACCATTGGTTCAGCATCTTATTTCACTTTCTGAAGGTGGACGAACTCCAATGATGTATTGAACGTAATATCCATGTGTTTGAGAACCTATTTTATATACAGATCCGCAGAACATATTAAAATAAAAAAACAGTATTGCGTATTTTACATAATCCGCAAAGTATCACTCTATGCCCAAACCAGCGCAGGGGATTTGAAAGCGTGGCTTGGAGGATTCTTGAATTACAGGCTGAAAAAATCATCTCTGTATTGGCTGATGATTTTTTTCTCAGTGAATTTTACACTCACTCATCGCTGTTGTTTTTTTTTAAATAGACGATTGGAAAAAACTTTGTGATGCGCAACGGTCGGTGAACACCTCTTAACACTAGGACGCCCGGACTTTTCAACATCATTCAACGCCCAAAGCTGGTCATTTTGACCCACTGTAATTAATGAAATTAATCCTCACTTTGCGCTACTAAGTTTACATTTTTACAGTTTTTACTACAAACTGTCACTCTTTCTCTTCACATTCATCGATTATTTCACTTTATAACTCTCATAACTTTGACAATATCGATGATTTATTGATATATAAACTTGCGACATTTTGTCAATTTATCGTTTTTTTCATTTTATTTCATTTTTCTTGCTTATTGTGTCATAGCTCAATATACTACGAAGACTTTCCACATTATTTAATACATATCTATTATTTTTCAAAGTTTGGTTGCAATAACTAAGTTCAAAATATTATTTTTCGGTCGAAGTAGGAATTTTCCCGAAAATATACCTAGTAACTAACTTTGAGATTCTTATTATTGCAGTGATGCACATGTATAAATCTGATAATCTGATAATAGTCCATATGTCAGTAAGGAGCAATATTGTATTCTCTGCACTCTAAAATAGTGGTAAGGTACACTGTGCACTGCCAACGAATTAATTACTAAATATGCCATGAATCGACCGGACGAAAAATGAGAAGGGTGGAGATACGAAGTGGAAGGAAGGAATATGAGAATATTTTTGAAAGGTGATCCAGGGATGGAAGGTAACCGAATGAGGAAGATAGGACAAAGTAAGACGGACAACAAGTGCAGCAGAATAACTAATAAACACTAATAAAAAAGAAGTTTGGGGATGGTACAAAGTGCAAATACATATCTGGGTCAAAATGACCCGTATGGGCGTTCTAGGTAAATTCTAAAAAAAACTAATGTAAGGATTACTCCAGGAAGGTGAAAATTTTTGGACATAAAGGCATGTTAAAATGAATAAAAGTCACGGGAGGAAATCGTGCTCTCATTGAAAATGAAATAAAAAAATGAATTTAAAATCACGTTTGGGTCAAAATGACCCGCCTGGGCGTTCTAGTGTTAAGGGCTATTCGGTTAAAAACGCTCGATCCAATTCGAATTTTGGACCTGCGTTATTTGTCTCTGTCACGTTTGCAACCGAAATACTAAATTTTTTTCTCTCTGTGCTTCTCCTTTGCGTTGGGTAAATGGATAGAGGATCCTTTGTTGGTGCTGCATGCGTCCTCCTGGACCCGCGATATATCAAGATTTTAGAACATAACGAAAATCGAAACTAGAAAAGAGAGGAGCCGACGAGATAGCATTTAGGAATCAGTATTAGTTAGTCACAGGTGATGGGAATATAACGGCATTCCTTAGAGCAACCCGCGGAGCCATATTTTATATTTTGTCACGTTTTTAAATCTAATGACGAATGCATCGGCTCAAGAATGTCATTTTTAAGTGAAATTGATAAATTTACTAAGACCGACTGGGGATAAAAGACACATAGTTTAATTATATAATAAATTGAGGGAAATTCAATTTCGTTGCTTGCCTCTACTGTATGCGTAGCCGGTAGATCATCATAAAATAGTAATAGTAACGTTTTCTTCATTTTGAAAACGAGTATTCCAATTAACATGCCACAATAAAGTGATATTACAAGCAAGTTATATTACTGAAAAATGTTTAACTTTTAATAAGCCTGATATCAAGTAAATGCAGCAGATCCCCACGAATTGTGCTCTTAGGCTTTATTGTAGGATGCACATCATCACGGCATGTTGCGACTGCGCCTATGTCCCGCACCCGTAGCTAGAGTATGTTCCCGGGAGGAAGAATTGGTTGCCTCTGCCGCGGGGCAAGAGTCAGGGAAGTAACTCAGGCCATTCATATACGCACACACAAGTCTCCATCCCTGTTCTCATTTCCGGCTCCTCACATCCTCCCTCCCGCTCTAATTTCCTCCTCCGCCACCCCCAACCCCGCACCCCCCGCCACGCCCTTTTGTCTCCCTCTCGACCACGCCGCAGTCCGTTTATTCTTTGTTCCTCTCCCCATCCCCCGCTTCAATATCCCGAACCACCCTCCTTCTCCTCCTCCTCCTCCGACCAGCGACGACTCCAACCCCTTAAAATCCACTCACGCCTACCCTTGCTTTATTCGCTACCCATTCATCTCCCAAGCAAATCTTCCCTCTATCCAGTATCCACTTCCAGCCCTTCCCACCCTTCCTCGCCACTTTCCCTTGGCCCTGTACCGTAGTCTCCCCCCCCCCCCACATTTTGCGCCCTTAACACCCTTACCAATCCTAAACGCGCCCTTCGGCTGCGTTTTCCCCTCCTCCTTCCCCTCAACTCTTCTCATTTCTCACCATCCCATTGATCTTTCTCGTTTCTTACCTTCTTCCTTCCACCTTCGCTTCATTTCGCCCTCGTCTTCCTCCTCATCCTTTCCTGTATCTGTCTCGATGTTTTGATCATTACGGTGGGCGTGGCACTTTTATGTCCCCGCTGTTAAATTGTGTTGTTTTGCTTTTCCCCGAGCGGAATCGTGGAGGATCATTTGGAAGTGCTAACTCCGTCCTCGTTGGCACTTTGGTGTGTGTCGATGAGGAAACGAAACGAAACTTGCTTGTTTGGTTATAGCCAAGTGGCAAAATATTTACGCTTTTCTTTAATTAAAGTGGCAAATTGTGTGCGTAACTTGAGTGTCATGAAATCACGCGGTTGTTTCATTCCAAAGTAGCTTTACTTTCTCGAGTATAAAAGATACGAAGTCCTCCATGGTCCCTTTTGTCGTTGGCCGAAAACATTATTGCCTCCAACTTTGTGATCTGAATTTTACCTAAACGGACATGCTAGTGAGTCGCATTTAGTATGGACGCCACTATTTTCCTCTGATTGGTTCAAAAGAGAAAATTCTTGTTTTGCGGATATTTGGACCCAGTTCAGACATAGAAAAGTCCCTAATTCTGCGGCAGTTAGTGGTCTTTCAAGGTCGTGGTGTCAAGACCATAAATGCGCAGATGCTGTGAGTTTTAGGTTGTCCGAACATGAAGTCCCCCTGAACACTTGAAGAACTCTTGTCTGTGTCTGTCTATCCATTTTCCCATCATCCTCGATTTCTTCTTCTCCTGCGGCAGTGTATCCTCCCCATCACCCTTTCAGGGTCCCTATTGTCCTTTTTCCATCATCCCCTGCCCGTAACCTCATTCCCAGCTCCCTTCCCTATCTCCACTGCGGCCTTGTTCTATTCCCCTCTGTCCCTCCTCGCCCCTTAGCACCTCTTGTGTTCTGCTCTCCCTCCGAGCCTCCATTATCTTTCCGCCCGTGACCACTCTTCCATGTTCACTGCCCATTTCCACTTGTCCTTTCTTTCGCTCGTTCGCACGCACCACCGTATTTCAGTGCAATTATTCTCTTCTAGGCTTTTTGGACATTTCTCTCTTTTTTTTTTTAAATGTATGACAGTGAAAGTTGAAAGAAATACTCACTGCTCTACGCTTCCATACCCTTATTTCAGAGAAACTACGGTACGCGAGCTCGTTTTTCTTAAGGTCATTTCGAATGCTGCACAAATTATGAAGAAGCCAAGTAACTTTTTCAGTAGATGCTAGTTTCAGACCACTCTCTTTAGATATCATCTTGAAGCAATTGAACTTGCTCGTCTGACCCCTCTAATTCCCTTATTTTCATTCTACATCGCGCTAAACGATCACGCAATGCTCATTAATGCAACGTTGCATTAGTTGCAAGTCCTGTTGAGAACTCTCCATCCTCAGTCATTGTTTTTGGGTCTGGGAAGCCCAAGAAGCGTCATTCGATAGAAAAGTGAAAGTAATAGGGAAAACATAACAATGATTCGTGGGTGATTTAAATTACTATATTCCTCATTGGTTCCTTTTATGGTCATTATTTTGATTAATTAACCCATGTGTTTTCCATGAAGCCTTCACGAATGGAATAGGTAAGCCAACTTATGTTACCAAACCATACCACCGAAATAACAGTGCTGTATTCCCTTAGAGTTAGGATAGATTCTTTATTCATTTAATCAATGCCGCAATTTTCCTGAATAGTAACATATTAAAGAAATTTGGGTTATATCTTTCAAGCCACTACCATCAAAATTCAAGGGTGCAATGGTGTGGACTCTTCATGTCCCGAGGTGCAATATCTCCTGCCACTCACACCCTTGTAGAGGCTTCGTGTGCGCAATGAATAACATAAAGAACCTCAAGAGTGTCTCTCCCATGTAAATGAGGTGAGAACATTTATACAGTAGCACGGAGAATAAAACTTCCAGGGGAACATTTCGTTCCATTAGGTCAAATCTCCTGTCGCTGTATATTTCTCTACGCTTTCAGCTGTCTTCATTTGTTTTCTTCGCACTTATTCCAAGAGACTACTCATCCATGCCCATTCTCTTACTCTTCTCGCTACCTCACTTCCCTATCAGTACCCCAGGGTCTAATCCGCCTTGTCTCCTAGCTATCCGTCTTCCTATTGCGTTACTCGACTGTCTTTCCCCTTCCGATCCCCGAGTCGTCATCTCCCACTCGGTCCACGTTTAGACGCATCCCTTGGTGCGTGGGAGACCCAGACGCTCCGGACAAAAAAAATCTTATTTGGCCTTCGTCGGATCGGGCTAGCGGGAAGCAATTTATCCGCGGCCGTATCACTTACATAGAATCGATCCTTTACTTGATCAGATTGAATTGAAGTGAATCGCAGTTGCCAAGGGGAGCGGCATGCATTAAATTCGTCGAGTTAAGGGGCAGCTCCTGCGAGGCTATAAATCTACTAGCGTATGTAGACCCGCGCTCACCGAGAGCACGGCTAGGAATCTAGTGACTGTACTCCCCCTCTGGGATGGCTGTGCATACCAAGGACCCCACATCCACCACAAGTGGCTGCGTACGTTAAGTTCGATTATGCGAAATCATTTTTATTCCCGGCGCATGCTATGATTTTTTCCGTGCTAGGTTCTAAGTTATTGGGGTTCCGTCGTGAGGTCACAAACATGCGGCAAGTATTTTTCTTCTTCCAATGAAATTACTCCAAGCTCATTTTAATCACGCCTGCGGCATTAAGTCTGTGAATTGCAATTTACTTGTCTTAGCTATTATCTCCTTGCAGTTCTCCGGATAAAAAAATGGAAGTAATAAAATTAAATGTCCTGGGAAATAAATTTTGAAGACAGAGTTCATAGTGGTTATTCATCTTTAACTGAGAGGAGGAAGATTCGTCTGGGAGAGGAAACATATTTTATTGCAGGAAATTCGTTGTTCAAGTATTTGGACGGCGGAAAAGGCTGGACAAACAAAGAAATATTAGGAGAAAAATGGTACCCAAAAGTGTCAACATACTGCCAGATACCAGGGAGACAGTAGCATACTTATTAAGTCAAATGAAAGGATTAATTTGATTGCCTTTGGGTTGAAATTAATGTTGTATCCATTCGTTGGAACCATTTCTGTCGAAGTTAATATTCCAATGACAAACCATAGACGCATCTTACTTAATCATTTTTTAATCGTCCGTCACTATAAGTTTGTAACTTAAAAGTGATAGTTAACCCTTAAGGCTGGATTTTTTCCGAGAAATTTCAAATCGTAATTATAATCATCGGTTAATTGTGATTAAAAATGTCGGCGGCATTGCATGCTAATAACACTGTAATCCACTAAGCGTGGTAAATAAAAGCCAAAGCGCGCGAGGAAAATTACTGTTTTAATTATTCAATGTCTGTTTGAGTGCTCTCGATTATTATTATGTTATCTTTTTCTTTCTCTTCCTGAGCTTTAGCCTTGGCACCATCATTTTTTTACCCCTAATTTTCCAGTCGTCCATATGTTTCCCTCTCCGCAAGCCATATGCCAGAGGGAACGTAATTTAATTAAGACTCTCCGGGACCACATGCTGAAACATTTTCTCGGAGATTGAGTCATACCCGCACCTCTTTCTGGAGGCATGTGCCTCTTAATCTCCGGTACTTACCTTTTTTTATAAATAAAACCACCGGAGCGTCTTCTTCCCTTGATTCTGTCCTACCTGTCCCTCCGGCCGTTCCTTCTCAACGATACCCCTTTACCGAAGTTTCGATACTATATTCTCCTGTTGCCCTCCCCACATATACCAATCCAGTTCTTCTTCCCCTCTCTCCTCCATCCATACCAAAGTCGGGACCTCCACTAGTCATTCCTTGGCCGTCCGTACCCCTTTCACCCTCCCCCCCTACTCCTCAGCAGACAGCCCACTCCTCTGCTCCGCCTCCCACCACCCCTCACCTTGCTCCCCTACTCCTCTGCCTACTCCACCCCCCACCTTGCCAGTCCACCTCATCCCCAAGGCTATGAGGCTCGCTCCCACTCGTCCACGTAATGAGCCCACCCAGGTGCCTCCGTCCTTTTCCCCGCCTCCCGATGCCGCTTCCTTCGCCGTGAGATCTTTCTGCTCGCGTTCCCCCACTCCTTCCTCCCTCCTCTCCTCATCCTACCCCCCCCACCACACCCCCTGTTCATATTTCCCCTCCCACCCTCCTCGACCACCCCTTTAGAACGGCCTCGGGTGAGAGCGGGAGACATCCAACTCACCCACCCGGCCTCCCACCCCTTTTCCTCCCGCCATATACCTCCCCGACCCCAGCCGTACACCGCCCCCCGAACCTCCCTCGAATGCGGACGGGGGAATGAATGTTTGTATCTGGCTGCTGACGCGCACCCGGTAGATGACCGGCCGAAGTAGGAGGGAGATTCTTTTCTTTATTTATTTGGGTGGCGAAGGTACGGAAAGAGAGATGTTGTGAAGGCCGGTTTTTTTTATAACGTTCTGTTTTTGTCGGGGGCCCCGTGAGAGATAGTTGTCGGCTCGGGTTTGAGGTGGTCCAGGTGAGTTGAAACGTTGAGACTTCAAAGGAGTCGGTGTAAGATATTCATCCACGCCTCCGCGGAGCCATTAGGGAATCCAAAAATTAAGATTCCCAGATGTTGGAGGTGGGCGGTACGTTCTGGGTCGTGTGGGGAGGATGCCCAACAGCTAATGCGCAGTTCCAGACGGTGGCTGCAGTTCAGAGGATGACTTTGCAGTCGTGGGGCTTTGGTTTGATGATGCTGCACCGACTACCCGAATTAATTTAAAGGGAAACCGTGATTCAAAAGTGAAATAAATAATCTGAAAGATAAATCCTGACATCATTTTCAGTACACTTTTCGATGAACTCGTTACCCAGTCAGCTTCCTATAATGATGTAACGAAATTCAAGCATATCACAGCTATAAATCTCCATTGATTCTGTATTGTTTTTATCTTAATGTTATCATTTTGGTTTTGCTTTTAATCCCATAAATATATGAATCCATCCACAAACCATCTACAGTGATTCTGAAAATGACAATATCTCCTTTTAGTTCGTTTGAAGGACCTTTTAAGCTTTTAACTTTTAGGTTTTATAATGATTTCCAAGCCATGAGAGATAGTGAAGGGAAGGGAGTAGTTTTAGCCTTCTCTGTATGAACAGGGCTTCTAGGATCCGGATTCAATCACCCGCTGTGGTTGAGATATTTTACTACATCTATCGGATATGGCGTCGAAAATTGGTCCATAATACTCCTATCATAGAGATTAAGCTAATACCGAGGCTAAAATTCTCTTCACTGTAACATCACCATGCTGTAAATTAATTTATTAGTTATTTATTAGTAAATTGAAAGTGTAAACCATGGCCCAGGAATACATAACCAGGGACGCGGAAGAAAAATAAACATTGAACAATAAAAAAGGGGATGGAGAGACGGACGCCACTGAGGGGACGAGAGACTGTGTTTTGAGCGAGTGTTACATTAAGTTTTTCTTTGTGAGTGTGAGTAGCAAAATTCTCTGTGAAGAGAAACGAGTGTTCTAGTGTATTACAAAGTATTCTGTGAAAAATTAAACGAGTGTTGAGATATGTAACGAAATATGTGATAGACAAAATATAGTGTTACATCACCCTACCGTATTCCTTCTAATCGCCCTTATCTATTCAAACTCAAACCTCAACAATTCACCCTCTGAATCGTTTAGAAGGCCTTTTTATTGTCCGCCTCCCCAGAATAGATTGTATACTAGCCGTAGAATGATTACTTCATGTAAGGAATGGGAGGTTTTACAAAATGGAAACAAGCCTAAATCGTGAACTATGAATTACCCACACGTCCAAGTGTCCGGGATTTTATTTCGATGCTTGATATACCGGCTTTATAGAGCTTACGAGCGATGAAATCAATCATGCATCATTTATATTCCAACTGTAAGAGTGAAAGTCGTTTTCCAGTCACCTTAACAACTTCAGGTGATCGAGCAATTAGCTCTGATTTTTGGTTCTTTAATTTTTTTAAACGTGACATTTCCTGAGGCTCCATTTAAAACAATTGTGCATACTATATTTTGGGAATTATACACGAAGCAATATGATTTTTTGCTGAAGTTTGAGGACCTGACAAATCCATAGTTCCATTTTGATATGTCATTGACTTCTAACTCTAGAGTAATTGGCATAAAAATATTTAAAATGAGATATATATCCTCCTAGGACTATTAATTATATTAATTTGATTGTGTTGGTTGTTGGGAATATTGCTCCTAATGCCCAAGTTTGAAAAATCCAATATCTCACGCTAGGCTCAATAGATTCCTACGAGGATGTAGCAATAAAAGAAAAATGGCTGATGCATAACTTTGCTACCAAATGGAAATGGTGGTATCTATAATCACATTCTTCGTGATAAATATAAGAAATTTATTTGCAATTTTTCTTCCTCTTAATGAAAATATTACCTTTTCTGATCTCATAGTTTTGTCCCCGTTTCATTTGACTCCTAATGTTTAATATCACAGAGTATTGCTCTATGGTAGTATCTTAATCATTTTCTGTAAAAGTTTGTTTCATTCTAATGTATTCCAGTAGTTTTGGAGATGTGTAGAGATGTTTATATGCCCTGCCCATTTCCTTCACTCGCGCTGGTTTATACGTAATTTTTCTTCCTCATAATGAAATTTTTGCCTTTTATGCTCTCATAGTTTTGTCTCCGTTTTATTTGACTCCTAATGCGTAATACCTTCATCCTTTTAATTAATAGTATATGCTCTATTATTATGTATTGCAGCAGTTTTTGTGGAGTGCTGATATGTTTTTATGTTCCTGCTACTTTCCTTCACTGAACCTTTCCTTCGCGCTGGTTTATGCGTTCTATGTAGGATTAACGTAAAAATTCCAGGGAGACTAAATAAAAATCAGGACCCTCTCTTGAGCTTGGAGAGAGGATAAAAGACGGAATTGAATAACTTTTTTGTCGCGGCTAATGAGGTAAGTATCGGCTTGTGTAGTCAAGTCAGTTACCTACCGTTCCGGGGGGATGAACGAAAGGGGTTGAAAAAGGTTAGTCAAGTGGGATTAGGGCGAAGAGGGCGAGTGCGGAGGGGGGAGAGCACTCCCACGCCCGGGCGGAAGGGACACACTCGAGGAGGGGCTAAAGGTCGGTCGCGGGGTTCGGAGGGTGAGTGGCAGGGGTGGACTAAACAAGGGATGAGATCGGGCGAGAGAGAGAGAGTGTGCAAGGATGCGCGGGGCTTGATCGATGTTACTCATCAAGCGGTCCAAATTCCCAGGCGCCTGCGAAAATGAAAAATCAGACGGTGAAAACGAAAAAGAAAGAGGGGGACGGGGTGGAGGGAGAGTCAAGAGAGTGGGTGTGGGGGATTGAAAAAATGGCTCGAAAAATAAAAAGTGTGTTGGATAGGGATTGTAGGGGAACGAGGACAAAAGATTCCTTTTTTTGTGGAGAATGGAAGCGGAAGGACGATGGGGGAGAAGGATACGAAGAACCTGCAATTCAGCGGAGACGCTGTAGTCGGAGGGCTCGTCTACAGGATGAGCGCGCTTGTGCGAGAAAGTGGGTTTATTTTGGGTCAGAAGGGATATAGGAAGAAGGAGCTTTAGTGGGCGAAGGTGAAAGGCGCTGATGATATGAGGTAATAATACTGTAGAGGTAGGATTCAGCGATACTGTCGAACTGGGCTTCCTTGCATCACTTTTAGGAGTATTTTCAATGAGATAGACGGAAAAAATACGCGGGTCATCATAAACGTGATTTTGCCGCTACTTTGTCGTCCAAATTGAAGACATTATCCTTCCTTTTCGTCAGTGGTGCCTTAAATATTTTTCTTCCATTAATAGCACGCCATAGCCTGTTTGAAACAAGATTTGCATACAAAAAATGCCAATTATTGAAAGATAATCGTTAAAATAACATCTTTTGCCCACATACAAGCTGACTCCGGTGCTGTGTCTCTTCCACTAACTCAGCTTCACGTTGGTATCTGTAGTTGTTTGCTCATAACTTGAGGGCGAGGAGCCTTGATTTTACAACCATTCAATTTCCAGGATGAACTCGCTTCTAGTGGAGTTTTCACGAAAATAATCTTTTTATTAAACTGAGGGTTACCACTTCGCTTCATATTTTGTCTGTTCTCGCATTCAACATCCTGTATTTTAAGCAGAGTTACTGAAAAGTATGGAACACCATAGAATAAAGAAGAACAAGATGGATTGGACACACCGTGATACACAATAGGTTTGTGAAGAACATAATTGAAGGCAAAATTATGAGAAAAGTCCCTAAAGGAAGACCCTGGAATAAGTTCATGGACCAAATTAAGAGGAAGGTATACATAGGAAGAGTTGCCAGGAGGTAAGGAAGCTAGCATTAGAGATAGTAGGGTGGAGGGCGGCAGTCAACCAATCTTAGGATTGAACGGCCAATGATGATTGTGAAAAAATGGTGCAGAAAGAGAATATTTTTTGGATTTATCTAAGAGAGAACTTTTATTGTATTGAACAAGTCAGCATGTGCATGGTATGATGTTTTAGTCTTTTTATATTTGAACCAAATGTTATTATTAGCAAGAGTAAAACGTTTTAAAAACATAATAATTTACTGATATTTTAAATGAATACCGTCATGATCTTAACCAGTCTATTTTAATTATAATGAATAATGGGTATCACATTTTTATGCTCCATGATATATAGTTGTAGTAGAGATGAAGTGGTGTTGACATCGCCAGTGACGATCGTAGGATTTATTTTGTGGCACTCGAGGCGTAGTTTAGGGGGCCAATCAACCAGATGTCGGGGCCATACGATCGTACATTTTTGTACTTCAATTAATTATGGCTGATCAAAAATTTTCGTAGTCTTGCGCATTAAATTTTACAGTCAAAGATGTACTTATAAATGCCATTTGAAAATAATTTTTCTCGTAAAAAAATGCATGGTGATACAAGTTTCAATTCAAAGTTCTGGTGTTAAAGATTAAATCTTCCGATATTTAAATATCTACTCTCAAACTCGGGTGACATACTTTTGTGACGTATGGTAACGCTCCTTATCCATGTGATCGAGATTTAAATATAGACTCTCCATCGATATATTGTCGTATCTTACGTATCTTGGTGTGTAAGCGTTCGTTACGGGGCAAGGGAGGGTGGCGCGGAGGCATTATATGTTAAGTGGGAGGTTCGCAGGCGACAGAGCAGCTCGGGACATTGATATAGAGTTCGTTGTGGGAGGGTGAGGGTGGGAGGGGAGGGCGCGAGGGAAAGAGGGGAAGAGGTGGTGGGGTGGAGGAGATTCGTTCGCGAGGAAGAGAGTAAGGAAATGAGATATATTTATTGCTCTGGAAAAAGGGATCCCCAAAGAACACGCTCACAATTTTGAGCTACAGGAGGAGGTGCGCCTCGGTTAAATCAGGCGTTTATATTAGCCGACAATCCAAGAGAAACCAAAGCTCGTCGAAATTGAAGTAGACCACCAGCAATATAAATCTCATCCGTCCAACTTGCTAAAGGTCACATCGCTTGTGCCAAAGAAAGTCGGCATTTGAATTAACGGCGTGATATATTTCAATCTGCTATTTTTTTTCTGTTCTCTCGTTATTCGGCCGAGGGGAAAGTGGGAGAAAAGTGTATGGTATATACGAACCACATGTTAATGTATGTTAATGTAATAAGTCGATGACAGTTATTTATGATAAATTTATGCTCTTCCAGCTCTTAAACGGAATGGCCGTGATACTGCGAAAACAATTCAATTTTTACGCTGAAAGAAGCTATATTATTAGCTTTTTTGAAATATCTAGGCAAATATATTCCATTGTATTAATGGGCGTGAAATGAGGTTGAGCTTCAGCGGAATTCCTCCTCGAATTCTATATGTTGAAAATAATATTTGGAGCGAGAGAGAGAATGGCTCATTAGTTTCTCTCGGCTGAGAGTTGCGCGGGGAGAATTTTTAGGAGGGATTAACAATAGCGGAAAATGAATTATTAATTATTAAAAAACTATAATGAAGCCGTGTTAGTGCGATTAGTGAAATGCGCAATGACAGGCCCGCTTACATATATTTATCGGCTACGAATGCACTGATTCTGGTGCATCGTCGCCCCCGCAAAGCGAGTTGAAAAACCTTTATCCGAACAATAATAAAATTATCGCTCTCTGTATAACTAAACGTCCAGAATCGGTAATTTAAGCATCAAATATTCATTTATAATTTTGTTTTGTGCATGTAATGCATAGGACCTTTTTCTTTTAGATATAATGACCTACTTTCTCACCTATATTACAAAAATAGCTGTAAACTATAATGATACTATGGTACGAGAATGCAACGGGAGTTAAACTAGTAAAGTTTATTCGCGTATTTATCTCAAAGAAAAATTATTTATCTCTTTTATATGTTTAATATAACGTTTATTTTAGATTCGAATTCTCATGGTAAATGACGGATTGATAAACTAAGAAATGGCGTCGGTGAGGGATATTTGTGATTAGTTCCCGGGTATTCCGCGCGACAATCACAGTGTCGACTCCCCAGCCGGCTCTGTATTCGGAAGAATGGCGCGTGCTTGCCCATTGCTGCGCTTAGGAGAGTTCTGTGGGGATAGCACTCGAAGCACACACAGTTGACATCCGTGGAGTTGAGGGGCGTCGAGTGGCGGAGGGAATCCTTCGGGGCCTTCAGTGTGAGCGCGCAAATCCCCAAGCATGGTTTCAACGCGCCCTTCATTGTCCCAACTAACACACTCTCTCCGCTCCTTCCCCCCCTCTCCCCTCCCCCTGCAATGAACACTGAACAATGCGGCTGCGAACGCCATGTTGCATTTGAGCCGGCACAGTAACTGGGAGAGAACCTCATTGTAGAAGAAATGTGGAAGCAATAGATTAGTGGAATTGTAGGAATTTTTGAAAGCACGACTTGTAATTATTTTCCTGCGCATATTTGTACATTTCTTATATTTTGAATGTGTTTTTTGGTAGTGGAGATCAATAACCTCCGGCTGACCACGTTATTTTCATCTTCAGTATCGTCATTGTCTTTTTCCTGAAAGAATGAGTATCATTATATGTTCATGTATTTTTTATTCAATTCTGGTTCAGATGTTCCATTTCAAGTTACCAATCAATTTTGTGATTTACTTGTACCCAGTTCAATCATTTAAGTCATTGTCTGTTTAAGGAATGTCTGTTTCTACGACTTATGTGAGAGAGAGTTACGATAACGAATGTAGCAAACTGAGCGCTCTGATCCCTTATTTCGACTAGTTTAGCATCACTTTCTCATCTTCAGGGATTATTCAATTTAGTAAAGATAAGATAATCATTTAGGACATTCCTTAGTTGACAAATGCCTTGGTTGTATCACTGTAGAAATAGTCCAACACACGTGCAAACTGTTAATATTTTGTTGGGAGTAACAAGGTGTCGTGTGATTGGTTTTCAAACGAAAAAAAGCTTAAATTTACTAATTGTTAAGTGAAATGAGCATTTTTCCCAAATATTTGTCAAAAAATCGCTCACTAATTTAATTCACATTTTTTCGCCGAGAAATTGTATACTTTTCAAGGTTTAGTGACCAAATCGCAAACTTAACACTGCAAAGACCGAAGCAATTTCGATTCTAATACAAATGTTTTCAAAGTAAACACTACATTACTGATCCATAAAATATGAAAAATTGCATATTTAATGATTTAATTATCAAATCATGCGCTACTACCGTATGGATCCATGTCTACTCTTCCTCAATCTGTGGTCCACTCATCTCAAGAGAACATTTCACTAGTTCAAGTTGGATTTGCTTGTACGTGGCACCATTCTTAGCTGCACATTGAGTGGGTGCTTTCGCTATAAATTATCATATTAAAATATTCTCTTTATTATGTAAAACCTCCCTTTATATTGTAGTTTCCTCTTTTATTTTCGCTCGTCTTCTTTATCTTCTAATGATGATACGACCGAGAAAAAATTTTCTGCGATGACGTCTGCGGTAGCCTTACTGCCCACGCTCCCGGATGCTCGGCTTACCTACCGTATTGGGCCGTCTCCTGTAGATCTGCGGATTCATTATTCAATTGAATTTTTTCCCTTGATTATGGGTAAAAATAGACGAGGAGAGATCCTACTGTTATCCTCGTCATTTTCTTTAACATGATACCGTAGTCAGCTGCGTGGTTGGATTGAAACCCACCTCCCTCTCCGCTGTTGTGTTCACATGCTTTTTTCCGGCCCCTCTCTTTAAATTATTATCAGTAAATGCGTCAGAGAGAATGAAGAGAATAAATTATACTTCGGAACAGTTCTCGGAATCATCAAACCAAATGTCTCTCCAAAAAGGCACCACTGTAATCCGTTGTATGTTTTTATGCGCACCTCCGTTAATGATCAGTATTGAGGCTGTCATTCAAGCCCGCTAATTGCGGTGCTATTCATTTCTGGTTTAGAAAATATATTTCATTTCATTAGAGATACAAAGGCAAGGAATTCTGCCACATTAATTTTACTTTCACCAACCCCAATGTTACCTGTATATGTAAAAATTCGGTCTGCTGCCGAGTTTCAAAAATTTTCATACCTAAGCAGCCGAGTTGGGAGAAATAAAACAAAGATTTTGTAAGAGGATTCTAAAACATGGGGAGAACAAAGGGAGAAAAATATAATTTTACGCGACGAAAGTATGAACGAAGCACGATTATAATTAAAGAGGAAGCGAAGGAGGGTGAATTGAAGGATGCACGGGCAAATGAAGGATTTAAGTCAAATGAATTGGAAAATTCTGTATCCGGTAATTGGATATTTGCTTTATTTCGCGTGCGGAACGTTAGTTTGCTGGAAAAACGAGTCCGAGCGTTGAGATCAGAATTTGTGAGGGAGAAAATTGTCGATAATGAGGAGGAACGGGAGAGAGAGAAAGGCAGTGTATGTGTGTTGGGCCGGCTGGAATGGGATTGCCGAAAACAATTCGAGCTCGGATGCTGGAAAGCATCGCCCGCTGAATTAGCTTGCCGGATAGATTGAAGTTTTAGGAGCCGTACTAAGGCTGATTCAACATTTTCAGAATTGATTTTGGATAAAATTTGGGGGGAAAATCGAAATATTTTTGCACCCGATGAGAATTTCATCGAATTGATGCTCTGTGTGAGTTAAACTTAAAACTTATCGAACGATAATGATGGGACCTTAAAATGCTCGTCGCACTGCCTACACTGCATTGAATTCGGGAAGTGCTTCCGATCAAATTTAGTTGTTAATGAAAACTGGTGACCAAATATGGGCAATTGTTGGTAATTCCGCTTGTTAATCAGCTTGAAGGGATTGCAATGGTCCAAAGAGATTTTATGAAGTGGGACTGTTCTCCGAGAGTCAGTTTTTGCTGTGATATATTTTTTGGAAAGCAGTCGCTGAACGTTAAAACTCATTACCTCCGCATACATTCTAAGTGGATGGAGAATATACTTGATATTTATTGATGCATTACATTCGAACTACGATAGACAATTTTGGAAATTTAGTTGTGTAAGCGCCGCTGTGTCACAAGTTTCAGCCACGAGAAGTAGAGAACGTGATAAAAGCCTTAGCCTGATCTGTATATTAAAGAAATCATTAGCTTACCAAGACCCCTAGAAAATTCATTTTCATTTCTAACCCTATCCATGTTCTTGGCCTTAAAAATCAAGAGTCTGATTTTGTCAGATCATAACTCTAGGCACCCAATCTTAATTCAAATCTCGAAATCATAAATTAAACTCAATCACAGCTTCTGATACATTTCCAGGGAAACAAGCATATTGATTTGGTTAAAGAAGTTGAGATAAATTAATTTATTACCACAATGTCCCTAACGCGACACTAATTCCAAGAAGATTTACCACCCTTTCTTAACGCTCGCTAATTGCCTTCATTAGTCCTTGGAGGTTCCCTTTATCGTGGTAAACGGAATGACAAATGAATATCCGTGCTTGTATTTCCTCGTACAAATTTTCAAATATCGTCCTTCTACTCAGCAGATTTCGTTGATCAACGGAGAGTTTACATTGACTTCGAACGCATTGTGATCCCAGATGTTTTTATATTCATTTGAACGCCGAGCGTTCTGATGCAATAGTTGAGTATTACTGGCAACTTGAAAATTTAATTTGGAGAGCTTACTTTAATTTGGGGTGCTTCAGGGTTCCTTGATCCCAATGATCAGGGACTTATAGTCGTCCTCTAACGCGGAAATATCTCACACATGCGCTTCTACGCAGAATTTAAGTGAGTAAGGGATATACTTTCCTATTTAGGGTCATTAAATGCCCACTATCACCGCTAACTTTATAATTATCCTTCTCAGAATTTTCAATTAAGTTAGTTTGTATATCTTCATTGTATGTGATTCCACCTCGTTTCAATACAGGATCTAGCGTTGCGAAATATCTCATAAGCCTCTGATTTTGGCTTAAATACTTAGTATTGGACGTGGGGTGGCTGAATACCCATCCATGCATGAATCTGTTGAATATATTTGGATATTTTATCACTAAACATTTGAAAAAGTTTGCTCCTCGCGTGTTTGAACTTTAGTTGGAAAAAATCAGCTGGGATTACTGCGGTCCTCCATTTCGATGAATGTTATGACTGGTTTGTTCTCAGTATCATAGGATTTAAAGTTCTCTGAAATAATATCTATCATAAGTTATTGGTTCTTATGAATCTAGTCTAATTAAAACTAGTCCACCTCAAAGATATAATCACAATCCATAATTTTTTTTATAAGCTCTTGTTTTCAAATGAGTGCTTCCACTATATGACATTGCGAACTCATACATTATGAGACATTACAGTCAATTGTCAACGAACGTGTGAGCGTATCACCCTACTGATTTAATGAAACTGATTCCAAGGAAAGTTGGTTAAAAACGAATTTTTAATTTGATTGTTTTCTAATTGCGTTAAGGAGACGATATTTTTCCAAATTAAAGATACCGATTAAATTCCAGATCATTATCTATTTGTTAGTTATC
Organism: Ceriagrion tenellum; assembly: GCA_963169105.1. Lineage (NCBI taxonomy): Eukaryota > Metazoa > Arthropoda > Insecta > Odonata > Coenagrionidae > Ceriagrion > Ceriagrion tenellum. Next base: position 90,877,997 of record OY720633.1, on the reverse strand, counting down.
AATTAGTTCTGTACATGAAAAGTTTTATAATCTTAGTGAAATGTCTACGGTTAGTAGGTAGATCATGCCATTTTACTCAGTATGGTTATTTTGAATTTGACTGTAAGTCAATGCAGCAGTAGATATTGACTGATGTCCGAATTTCTAATGCCACCCTCATGAACTCCACCTCTGGCGCACGAAACCATTTTCTTAGAGCGCCGCGCAGAAAAAAATTACATCCCTCGTTTTCATCCGAAAATAATGAAATTCTAGAAAACAATGCGCCTGGCTTCGGCTTTCTATTGTTTTTTCACCTCCTCTGGCCTCTACCTACCTGCCCACCCACTCCGGCTCCTCCACTCGAAAAAACATGACTGTTTGCGTAGCGAAACCGACGGGAGATCGTCAGACTCTCCTCAATTAGCATTTTTCGGCCGTTAACATTTAAAATACTCTTTGGGCTCCATTCCACGGGGGGTGGAGGGGCCGGGGGTAAAGGCTTGGCGAGTATTTTTCTAATCAAGAGACCAAACATTCCGATGGCATCATTCGTTACCTTCGCCTCATTCAACAGAAAGAGAGGTAGCAGATGAAAGTGTGGCGGTGAATGTGAGCATGTAGTACTTGGAGGAGGGGGAGTGAAAGGAAAAGAGGATATGGGTAAGGGGGAGGAGGAGGTCCGGCTATATCTGCCTCCGTCCCTACCGTGCGTGTTAGATGAAGTTCTTGAAGTTAAATGGAGTTCAATGTCTGACACCTAGTGAAGGGATACCAAAGTGATCATCAGCTTCTATGGTCATCCCCCTTTGACATCCAATTGTAAAGGACTATTTGAGTCAAGTCAAATCCGAAACTTTATTTCTGCACTCAAACAACAAAATACAAGTTATTACGAAAATAAAAAATGTAGGCCCCACTTCAGGCTTTCGCATCTTCAAGGTACTCCATGCCTATTCACTGGCTTTAAGTGTTCTGGCATGGAAGCGGTCTTGGTCCGGCATTTGCCCAAGGACAGCCTAAAACCCGTAAAGCCACCGTCAGGCCTCCAGACTTTACAAAAAGAGTAACATTAAATGAGAAGATAACAAAAAAATAGATTAAATGCATTAACAACAAGAGAAGTTTTTGTATATAAGACTGTACCAATTGTCTCTGGTATTGCTCGTTCCTATGTATACACTTATGATATCGCCACAGCAGAGTTTAGCCCGCATTGGCACGGGGAAAGTGTGATCAGGTGACTTTGTTATTTTCTGCTAAATACACAAATTAAGTAACGATTAATGGACGCGATGGACGAAGTTGAGCCTTATCCAATAAAAAATAATTCGACTTTTAAGTTTGATTGGGTAAACATTCCAGCTTTAACCGAGATAAGAAGACCGCCATCTTGGTTGTGTAACTTTAGTCTCGTGGAAATAGGCATTTCTCATTTCTTCATGATTCTTTATATTATTACTTTTATTAGATAACTACCATTTGATCGAATTTCAGCATTTCACTTAAAAATCTGTTTATTTCATTCATTTCATTATTTCATTTCATTACAAAAGCAACAGTGGGAAGAAGAAATAAGAATGATGATTCGACAACAGTATAAGCGGGCCCCGATTAAGGCCATGACATCTTCAGGGTTTAGTTGAGCCTTTGTAGGCTCTTTGGCATCATTGGGTCCGCCGACAGGCCACCAGAACAAAATAAATAGCTGAATAATTATTATAATAAATAAGTTTACAGCGATGAAGTACAGTGAAACCTGTATTGAGGGGCTGTCTCAGGACCCATGAGATAATTGCCACTTAAAGTGACCGCTGAAGGGTGGAGAAATTTACATTGCTTTTATCTTAGGGAAAAATAATTCTTCCCAGGCTTCCCCGGCAGGTGACCGCGGAGATAGGCCACACTGTATAAAGAATTTTACGGGTGAAAAATATATTGGAAAAATAGATGTCTATAGATACGATTCTGGAAATAAATGTCCACCATTCGACATTAATCACTTGTCGCGCCAATATTTGTAGGAAATCGTGAGAGCGGCAACAGTTTTCCTCATCATTATTGGCCTTACCTTAACTTCTGATATATCGTGGGGAACACACATACAAAACATATGCGGCACAGCATTAAAGAAATTAGGATTTGTTTAGCGTATAGTAGGAAGGTCTTCGGATGAAAAAGTAAAAGAAATATGCTACTTCGCTCTGGTTAGGCCACTCCTCGAATACATCGCGAGCAATTGGGACCCTGGTCATGGAGATTTAACAAAATAATTAATGAAATACAAAGAAAAGCAGAACACCTTATTAAAGAATTCTACGAACGAACGTACCTATAGTTTCACAACTTTTAGAGAGATTAAGGTGGGAGCCCCTAGAGACTTTGAGGTTGCACGCTAGGCTTAGTTTGCTTGAGAAATTCAGAACTGGCGTGTTTCAGAGCATATTTTACATCTACATCTACATCTATGTCATACCCTACTAGCCACCCAAAGGGTGTGTGACAGGGGGTGCTTCCACACCAGGTATGCATGAATGATACGGTAGAACACTGAAATTACATTGAAACCCGCATACCACACATGCAACGCGCCAATTAAAAATCTACTAACCAAGAAACATTCTATCGTCAATCGTTCCAACATGCAAGGGGTACAAGGAGTACTACTACAGATTCAAAATATCATGCATTAATAAGAAAATCATAAATAAGATTGTAGAAAATATATAGAAAGAGATCTACAATCTAGCTAATGTCACTATTTGCACTATTCATGACGACGATCTCAGCTGTTATGGTCCCGAATGTTGCGCGGAAAAAAATGACATTTTATACCTATCGGTTCTACAATATAGCTCTCTAATTTTATTGGCGCGATCTAATCTGCCGTAGTAAGGCGCGCGCGTAGTCGCGCGATCTAATCTGCCGTAGATTTTAATGACGCCTCACTACATCTCTAGGTCTGACATAAGCGATAAAATATGAGAGATACATTGCCGAACAGATAGGTACAAAAACTCGTTCTGTCTGTGCACAATAAGCGACCACAATAAAAACTGAGCTCCAATAAATACACCCTCATAATACTCGTCACCATTTCACCTTCCAATACCTCCCCTTACATCTTTACGCGGCAGGTGTCCTAACACCTCTTGCCACACGCCCATTCGGCAGCTCGCAGGGTAGTATGTAGATGTAGATGCAGATCATTTTGCATCAAAATTATTTCGATTAGACAGAGATGAGAAAAAGTGTTCCTTTTTGATGATCTCTTGTACGACCGAAATACATGCATAGGAGTCTTCTTCCTTTTCTTTTTAAGACATTTTGAATTCTCTCAAACCTAATTAGAGCATGTCTGGTGTGGAGTTACCCCTTGCCACACACCGTTGCAGAGTATCACGTAGGTGCAGATGGGACCGACGGTATTTCTCCTATGGATTCAAACCGCCCAACTTCCGCAACCACTATTACCTCCTCTCACAGTCCGAAGCGATCCAACTCCACCGAGGTCTGTCCTCTTCTCTGCAGAGCTGTGTTTGTGCGAGGCCGTGTACGCTTTAGAACGGTCGAGGTTTTTTTTGAGTCGAGGCTAGGAGTTGGGTGGGGGGGTGGAAGGAGGGTGGGAGCGGGGTGGAACAGTCAACCAACCCACTGCCCTGGCAAAGTAATGACTTCATCTAATCCCATCGCCTTTCGTCCTGCTCCCCCCCTCACCCCATCAACCCCCCACTAGGTTCCTGGCCCTTTCTCTCCGCCCCAACTAGCTTTTTTTTTGGCCGAAATGTCCTCCCTTCCGCCCCACGCTCACCAATCCTACGGTAAGCAAGGCGCCGCAGAGGTCCAAGCGCGCACCATGCACCATCAACCCGCCGAACAAATCTTCTCCTCCGCCCTCATAATACCTACCACTTCTTCGATTCTCGTTATCCCAACCGCTTTCGAGCGAGGTCCTCTTGCCTCTTCTCTCCCATCTTTGACCTTCCTACCTCTCCCTGCGGAAACCCAATATCACTCCGTGGCCATTTTGGGAGGGAGCTTTTTCCCCTCCATTTCTTTTCACTCTCGCTGTTTCCCCCCCACCAACTATGGTTTTCCTCGGAGTCGTCTACTTTCTTCCCTTGTCTTCCTCTTTACCCGTTTCCTCCCCATCTCTTTTTCTCCTGTCTCTTTTAATGTTTTTATTTGTTTTTTTTTCAGTCTTCCTCTCTCCCTACCAATCCTCCTTACTTCCCAGCCCTCCTCGTTGAAGGGAAGGCCTTCTCATTCCCGTTATTGGTTGTCTCTTATTCGGCGACGTCCGTTCTTGGAGTGGGTAGTCGTCTTCCAACTTTGTCTCTTCCCTCCCACTCAATCCGAATGTGTCCGACTTTTACTCTTGCTCCCTTTTCTCTCTCTCTCGAACGCGACTCTTTGGGCTGATGGCTCTTCGGAAAGTTGCCCACGACCGGGGCTGACCGAGGAAATTGAATTGGCATGCTGGGGAACTGAGCTCACTTTCATCAGCTCTGGGATGGTACTCGGGCTAGGTTTCTCCTTTTCATTCCCCGCTACTTGGAGAAACATTGATCTTTTCGGTTATGAAAGGGGGTTTGGCACGGGAGAATACAATCAAAGATGGTTGACCTGCTGGTTGAAAGTTTTCGTGCGGCCCTCGAGGTATCGATTGGATTGTTTGAAAATTTTTTAGGGTCAGCATATCTGTACTCATTAAATACTGCCTTGAGTGTAGAAGAATATTATTTGATCATGTAAAATCCAGACTTCTGCAGTTTTGTCGGAGATGAACGATTATTCAGATGAGTCGTTTTATTTTTCTGCCGAGAGCTCGGAGTATTACTAGCGTTTTCTTCCCCATGTGTAGTCGGCTGTTGTGGTCTGTTTTTATTTTGATCTTCTCTAGCCATGGTTATGACATCACCTTTTTCTATATTATGAGAGAATTTTTGGTTTGATGAATAGGGTGAAATTTTTATGAATAATGACAGACTTTGCAGGCGAACTAGATGGACGAGGTAATTTCCTGTCCTCACTACTATGGTATGATGGTTGGCTGAATTTGTGGTGTGAATGCATGTTGATTGCTATGGCAATTCTTCGCTTCCAACGCTGTCACTATTCAACATTAGCGCTGTTGTCCCGAGAACAAACCGGAAATCGTGAATAACGATCGGCAAAAAAGATCATTAAGAGAAGTAGATGGTTTTACTCTGATGAAAAAGCATAGAAATGCGTCATTTACTTGAGAAACATTTCAACAGCCTCAAAACGCCGCAAGAATATGGTAAAGTTAAATTTGTTTGTTTGCTCATTACTTGTTCTCTGCGATACCTTGGTGAAGGGGGTGGGGATAACTTTGTGTCCTGTTCGTATTACAGTCTTATGTACGTTGATCCGTACGATGACAGTCTGAATAAGTGGTTGAATAGTAAGAGAATATCGTAACTTGACGAGAGATATTGATTCTAAATCCTAATATTCCAAAAAAATCATTATGCACTCAACTGGCCTACGTAATACCAGCAGTAAATATCTAAATGCTTTGTAAAGAATCACAATCGTAATTCTCAGTACTGTAATGCGTAAAATCCTCAGTACTGTAATGCGTGGCTAGAGTACTCGCCTACCACACGGGCGGCCAGGGTTCAAATCCCTGCTGAGGCGGATGTTTTTCAGAGGAAATCCGATCCCTACTTGAGTGTCTTGTGGAGGGCACTTCAAGTAGAGTACTCCGTCTGTTGGAAGAGACGTTAAGCCGTGGTCCTCTTGGCGCCTTTCGTTAAGAGCTGGCTAATGCCGACGCCGGGTTTCCATTCACCCTTCCTTCCTTACCTATCCCCTATGGCGCAAATGACCTTAGCCGTTGGTCGCCTCCCCAAATGTCTAATCCAATCCTTTAAAAAAACATCCACATCAAACCATAGTAGTATTGCACATCTAGCCGCATTTAATGAGACGTATTTTATTGAAAATGACGGTAGGATGTCGGTAAACGGAGAATTCGGTCTCTTCGTCCCGTTTCTCACAGTTCCTATTCACGGTCGCAGTACCACTGGTGTTCAACTATCAGCCACGAGGAAATTATGCTCGCCGTCTGAGTTCCTTTATGCCGGTAATCATTAGTTACGGAGAGTTAGAGGCTTATCCGCAGTGGCGTTCGCGGTAAGCTATACCTTCTGCGAAAATAGCAGAAATTGAGGAGTGCAGGAAACCGTGGAGATCGTAAAGACCACTCGGTGCACTAAGCATTTTGAAGAGGGCGCCAGGCCGGCGGGTCCGTTACTCATGTGGCGCAAGAGACTTCATGAGTCCTTTAAGTTTGCAAAGGCCGCGATTTTAATGGCAATAAATCCGCTGAAACTCAACCCACTTCTGCGTTTCGCAAGAGGTATGCATCACAATACTAGGCATTACTATTATGATTCTTTACGAAGTGCTTAGATATTTATTGTTGGTATTACGTCGGCCAGTCGAGATTATGTAACCTCCTTTTACGAGTTTCATAAAAACCTTGAGGCTTTTATTTTGATGCACAATGGATCACAAATCATTGGCTAACTAACGCTAAGAAAACAGAAATCTCTGCCCACGAGCATTTATGCAGCATAGAGTCCAATCTAGGTCATTTTATGAAATCATTTTGTTATTTTGGTGATAAATTACCTATCTTATTTCTATCATAATGAAGTATGCTTTAGAAAGTTTCCAGCTACTTGAATCGTATGCACTGATATTTATTCAGTAGATGTGTCGATAAATGTAGATAGAATGTTCTTCTCTGATGTTTAGATGCGGCTGAGTATAAATAAATCTTAAACAAATAATATATATTTTTGAACGAAAAGGGAGGATAGCATAATCATTTCAAACGGCACGTAAAAACAGCCATATGCCTTTTATCCTTACACTACACTCAATAGCTCTTTAATTTTTTTCGTGTTAAACAATTAGAACAATCACACTTTTGTCCCCTTTGTTTACATGTTCTACTGACAGGCTGTGTTACATGTGATGTTTAGCATGGCGAATTTACATTTTTACTGCATGAGCAAATATATTTTTCTCCTTATGATGCGGTAAAATGTGTCTTTCCTCAAATAAATGAATGAAAACCGGAATGAAAGTACATTCATCCTCGAAACGTCATTGTGAACATTCGAATCTTTCTCAATGAGAATACTGAGACGCGTAGAATTATCTCAGGACGAATGTTTAGTTTGGCTTGTAGCACCTGCAATTCGAGTCCTAAGAAACCAGCCGCCGGCCGGCGAAGGACTCTTACCTGCCCCGGGATGAGTGTAGCGGAGGTGAGTGGACGCCAAAAAAATCATCCGCACCCTCACTTTCCCCCGCGGCGTGAAAAATGGCCTCGATTCCTTCGACCCGGCTATTATCCCGACCAATTCTTTCCCGCCTTCCCCTCATCCCTCCTCTCACGGCACTCCCACTTAAAAGTTGCTGTTCTGTCTTCATTCTCGCGAAGACCTCAACGCAGCCGTCCGACCCATCATCCCGTCTCGATCGGCAACCTTTCACAACGCGGTCACTTTTCCCGGACGTCGTCGGCGTCGACGCTTTGCCGGGTTTCGGAACCCTTGAAGCGCTCACCGAAAACGGTGAGGGAAGAACAAGAGGAAGTGAAGTCAGGGAGATAATTTCGGTGCAAGTTAAGACATTTCTACGGCGAGGATAAGGATGGGAAGTGCCTTTTGTAGCGGAATGGGTAGAATGTTGGAAGGCCCGGGAGGTTCGTTTGTCCTAGGTATTCCTAGGGTTGCAAGGGGCCCCTAGAGGGTTGGATTGAGACAAAAGAGGCGGTCAAGAAGGCCGGTTTGGGGTATGGCTAGCGATGGTTTTGAAGTCGGGAGGGGAATGAGGTGAGCGGAGGAGCGAGAGGAAGGTAGAGAGGTCGGCTTTTGGTGGGAGGAATAGCCCGGGAGGAGGTGAAAAAGATTGATTTGGGGTAAGTTCGGCTGACTGCACGAGGGACTGCGGCGAGCGGTTGTGGGCCTTGCGGAGGAAAAATTATGGTTCGGCGTTAGGTTGTTTTAATAATGGGATATCCCGAGGCATTCTCTCTCTTGTTTTTTCCCCCCATCCCTTGTGGGCACAAGGAGGAGGAAGTAAGACGTTTGGTCTTTTAAAGAGGGCGGCGTGCAGGTGTTCCGGAAAAAATAACTGGGCGATTTTTATTCTTTTGTCCCAGAAATGCCCGGATACGATGAATTCTCCCTTTTATGCTCTGTAAATACGCTAACAATGTCCCAGTGGTTTATATTGAAGCACATAGTCGTTAGTCAACAGTCAGGTGGAACTATTCGCGTTCTCTGGCCAAAGAAATGAATCATTCATCCATTTGGGCTCTTTTCTTTTGTGATTCACAATAACCAATTATCGGGATACCATTCGTTTGTGATGTTGTACTCTTTTCAAACGTCAGGTTCATCATTATAATAAATGTTTTGCAATACCTTGTTGTATAGTATCGCTTTTGTGTCCTGAAATCCGTTGATTTTTACTTGATTTTAATTAGTTCCCGGGTGCTTAGCATTCCCTGCATGGTGATTATAAATCTACTCGTTAAGCTTGTATTTTCCATAGTCATTTGTTCGTCCGGACCATCCTAATTAATGGGAAATTGGTTCAGTCGGTCAGACGGATTAATTTCTTTCGTTATTTTTACATGGCAGTAATTTTCATGCATTTTTCCGTATATTTCCGTAGTTTTATAATCAGTGAGCATTTTTCAATTTCAAACTAATAATACCTAAAATATCATGCTTAATATGCTATAAGCATTTTTAATTATAACAATTGCTCAACATGCTGGTCATTAAAATATTCTATTATTCAGGAATCAAAGAATAACTACATTGGTTATGAATTTCATATAAAATCCACCCAAGGGCATGAACGCTTTTTTTTCCGCAGCCTGTTATGTCGAAGCTTGCCTTTTATCTGTTAGGCCATTTTTTGGTAAAGATTATGCTTTTGCATAGGTTTGAATAACTATTGGTCATAGTTTTCTGGTTAAACTTAATTTTTAGGACGGTTTAGATGATGAACACAGTTGCCTTAAATTTCTTCTCATTATGCTAAAATGTGTACGTTGACCCATAAATTTATAACTAAATACTATGTAGAAAACACACAAAAAACGCGCCTAAACTTTCCTCTTCGGTCCCTACGTCGTAACTTCATCATTTTCCAATGACATATCCCTGAAACGCACAGCTATATTCTATCCCATTGAAAGCGCCTTCTATTTTTTCATATATCTTGATAAGAATTGCGGGAAGTGGACGATATTTTGACTACGTTAGAAATATGAGACATTGTCTCAAAGATGACACAAAATTCGTTGAATGATGTGCTATGTAGTGTCTCGTTCAGACTTCCTTTTCTGTCGCATCAGAGATTCTCAACGACTGATACACGGCTTGGGATCAAATAACATTCTTGTCAATTTCTTCCTGCCGTTTGATAGTACTTACTTAACACTCATTAGGTCAGATGATTTGACAAAGTAGTGAGGTAGTTTGAGCGTAATAGCATTTCACATAAAAATTAATGAATTTGATCCCATTTCAAGTGAAAATATCTCGTCCTTCCAAAAATACACAATTTTTAGTATCTTACCTGACTACTTTCCGAGATTTTTGACGAAAAATACCAGCCGCTTTAGTACGTGTACGCACTACAGGGAGACTTGATTTAAAAAAATCGGGAATTTTTAACTCCTAGATGTCAAATAATTATAAATTCGTAGTTTGTTAATTGTCTGAACTAATTTTGGAAATACATCATATAGTTACCGCAGTATTTTTTTCAGTATCGTAAAATACTTCCGTTGAGAAGGAGTTTTAAACATACCGCGTGAAGAAAATGAGTCAAGTTAAAGACTTATGTAGATTTTTTTACTTAATTACTTAAAATTTCTGTCATATGAGAGCATATTATTGTACCATTAAATACGCAACAAGCTTAAGCCCGGGTTATTATTTTTCTCTCAGATAAAAGTTCGCTTTCTTTTCCCTTTTCATTACCTCTCTGCTTTTGTATAACCTGATTGCAAGTTGCCTTATTCCCACGCTCTCGCCATATCACTCTACCTCGACTTCTAATTCTCTATGCATAAACCAGGTGTTGCTCGATTTCGGTCACCTGCAATTTTTTTTATTAAAAAAATTGTCCACCCTATAGCTCAAAACTAGCTCAATTATAAAAAAAAAACTACAATAAACATGGACTCATTTGCTACATCTCAAGTCTGCGCACATCCAATGCCCAAATATTATGTTGTGGATATGTAATTCATGCTTCCTATTGCTGCCGAAGTTAAAGGATGTGATTCGAATTAGATGTCCATTATGACTAGGATTAAGGCTGGACGCGTCATTTTTTTCATTTCGCTCACTCTTTCCCCGCATTCCCACGTGACTCCTCTTATCACGAACCTCCTCTGGTCTCACAACACTCCCACACTTTCGCCCTCAAACCGTTTCTCCCATTTTTTCCACTCTCTCTCTCTCTCCCCCCATCGCGCGTGAGTCCGCCACGAAACCGCCCTCGCCCCTCTTTCGTTTTCCCGCGCACGCAAATGCGTGCAGGCGCGGCGGCCGCACGCGTGGGGGTACTTGAGTTCCTCCCGCCCTTGTTTTATGGACACTTCTCCCTCGTTTGTGAAACTTCGGCTCTCTCTCCACCTCTTAAGTTGAGCCACCTTCGAGCGCATTTCTCTCCGCCGCCCTCAAGGCTTCACGTCGCTACCTCTCAGACAGGGTTGCCACCCGAATCCCTGATAGGAACAAGGAATTTTCGTGTAGGTTAAGGCCCATCTGGGATATTTTTTCGCTGACATTTAAGGTGCTTCCACTGAGAAAGGGCACAAATGTCACTTTATTCCTATTCTGGACTTATTTCCGTTTGCAAGAACATTTAGTTATGGAATCAATAGTTATGAGATCCTTGAAGTTATTATATATTTATATATATATATATATATAACTGCACTTAGGATCACTCAAGTGACGAATATATAAACAGTTTGCCAGAGGAAGGCAGACGATAAACACAGAAACAAAAAAATGAACACACAAAGTTTCTTGATATTTCGGTGCCACTAGCACCTTAAAATATGTGGGTTTCTGAAGCACATATGCCAGATTCATAACTTATCTTTAATAGCTGATCGCTTGGGATATTTGATCGCTTCGGATGTTTAATCTAATCTTCTACCGAATAATCAACTTTATGAATGAGTATCTTATGTTTAACTGGTAATACACATAATAATTTGTCAGTAAGAGAATACAAAGAGGTCTTTCGTCTCAAAACAACTCTTTTCCTAGTAATTAATTCTGCTAGTAGTTCATTATGCTCCCACCATCTTGGTTACTTATGTAGCTTATTATTCCATCCCATAAGGTACGAAGCCATTTATGAAACTGATATATTTATTGAATGTTTCTACTAAACTAATTGAATGGTTGCCTTGACTTATGGGTCCTATAACTCTATGGCACACATGTGTCTTTCCTGCGACTGGCTATAATAGGAACATATGTATCATGTATGATCGACAGCATATTATCAGTTTTTGCTATTTTTCGCAAAACTTGAACTAGAAATCGTGTAGTGTTTAATGGGAGAATGGGAGGAACACGAGAAAAATGTTTTTTTCTATATAACTGTCTAACCTCTTTTACCTTTTCAACGTCATCAAGGGAATATTGGAGAAACATTCAGGATCGAACCTGAAGTGTAGCAATAGTCTTTTTGCTTGCTTTTTATAGCTTTAAAAGACTTCTGACACAATTAATAGTGCAAAACTAATGTAGATGTAAATGAAAATAGGAATTCATTAGGAGTATAGGAACGTATTTGAAATTATTATGTACCTGGATGGTACAGCTCTAGGAGAATCAGAGTGATTAAATAAGGATCGCGGGATTTGACGGTTATGAATTATATTGCCTGACTTTTTACTCATGTGCTGAGAAAATATCAAGTTATTCATATCATATGATCCTTCATTGCCTAAGAGTGAAATACGCAATGTTAGGTTCAATAAATTTTTCCCAGCTAGGTTTAAAATGGAAATTATTAGGGAAACACTTAAAGTATACACTTAAGATGATTTTTTTACCGGCATCAACGATGTAATGTTTGTTTTTTACGTATAGAAGGTATTTTTACGGTTTTAGCTTATCATCCTTCAAAGCTTTTTCTCTTTTGTAACCTTTGCGTCAGAGCGAAGAGAAATAAGGAAGAGATTTTTTTAGCCAACAGATGAACTATGGAAAGTTGTGCTGAGACATTCCCATAATCGATTGCTTCTGGAGATAAGATCAGAAAGATTTTATTCCACGACTCTCCGGATGCCGTTGATGTTGAGAAAGGAATGGAGAATGTGTTAAAATTCTCTCGCTCTCTTGAGATCTATGTATTTGAACATTTTCAAGTTAATACTGTTGGACACCAATTATTTCGGCGTCTTAATCTTGGTTTTGGATAGGCCAATGTGCCTAATTTTTAATCTGAAATTTTTTCTCTATTTATACGTATTCCTTCAGTACTGACCCATTAATGAAGATTAAGAATGCATACGTCTGCCTATGAGACTTAAGGGTTTGGAGTGAATTTTGAAATTCGAAATTAAATTAGAACCTTGAAATCGTTCCCGCAGCTATGGATGTAAACCATTCCACGGATAGAAGTGTGCTCGCCGGTATATTAATCAGTGTTCAGGACCTCGAGACAGGTTGTTTTCCGCGGGCTATGTATAAGGTTCTAATCCCGGGAGATGGCACTCTTGCCCGGAGCACCGGAGGTTGGCAGGAACCGTATTCATTTCCCGCCCTCAAGTGCTGCATATTAGTTTTCCTCGTGTTTTGAGCCGAGCCGCGTGCATTAATATCCCCGAGACGGTCTGGGTGTGGAGGAGGAAGAAGAGGATGCATGTGGGGGCATGGTATCCCGCTCGTCCCGCCGGACGCCCCCCCCCACCCCATCTGCGTGTGAGGGAGATTTCCGTCGGGGCTCGCCCCGCTTGGATGACGGACAAAGTGAGTTTGAAGTGGCGGGGTCTGGGAGATGCGCGGGAGGCAAACAAGGAGGTTGAAATGTACTGGAGAGAGCCCCGATTCTGGTCCTGTGTGCTTAATGCGTCAGCGTGAGGAAGTAGGGTTTGCTTGGGGTGGAATAGATACGCCTTTCCAAACCAAAGCACTGAAATGATAATAGAATCGCCGGCAACTAAAAGTAGTCATTCGATTCTGCACGAAATATTGGCGGAAACTTGTTATAAACTCATGAAAACTGTTGGGATAGGTACAGGTAACAGTTTTATTCTCGGTACTGGGCCAGTGAAGTTGATTCTGTTTCAGTAATTTCCTCTCTACTGCCTTATTTTTGCATACCCCATGTGCTTTAGCTACACTTATACATTTACTTCCTATTTTTAGGACTTAAAATTCCTCATCAAACGCCTAATCTCTCACGCGTTTTCAAACCAAAGCACTGAAATCATAAAAGATTCGCCGGAAACTACTAGTAGGTATTCCATTCTGCACGAAATATTTGCGGAAAATTGTAATCAACTCATGAAAACTGGTAAAAAATATATATGCACACATACCTATAACGCTATTTCCTTTTTGGATAGGTGCGTACAGTGAACAGTCTTATTCTCAGTGAAAATCTGTTTCCGTTGGGGGTGTTTCATCGAGATTTCGGCTTAACAAAGGGACGCTTGTGAATGATGGATCTTTAAATATGTATCCCTTAGTACATGGAAAAATGCCGGGCCGATACCGCTGCTGAATCATAGATGAAGCTATTTTATGAATACGCAAACCTGAAGAGTTGAAAGCAAAATGCTGGTTCCACATTTTTCATCTTAAATTTATTTGTTCTTAAGTTAAAGTTAAAGTGGAAATGAACAGTTAAAGTAATTATCTCGTTATGCTTGCCCGTAAGTTTTGAATTGACGGTAGTTATTGTGCATTATGTCCTGCGCAAAAACAATATCCTTGCTAGGCCCTCGTCAGTTTGACAAAGTTGATGTAAACAAGATTGTAAACTTTTGACCACTAGAAAATCTACTAGATAATGCCTGCAGTGTGTATCAGACTCCTCGCGGGGAAAAAGCTCTTCACTACCCCCTCTCGTTCTCCCTTCAGTCCCTCGTATGTTCATAGGCGAGCGAGCGAAACGCCTCAGGGGCTTCGGGGGAGAGAGATTTTAAGCGGCAGGTCCTCCACGGGATCCTCATACACAGACACACACACACGCGAAGGGCCCTTGTGCGCGTGAAGAGATCTCCCCCACGTCGCACTCTGCAAAACTCCCATCGCGTTGTGCGGGAGACAAGCGGCGGAAACGCACTCTCCTCCACACGGTGCATCCAGCACGGCAGACGCCGTTGGCGAGCACGTACGTGACTTCTTCAAAGTTTTACGTGCCGCTCACTATGCCTCCCTCCCGCCCCGCCCCCCCACCCCTCCCCCGCGAAACGCGTCGGTCCGGCGTAATGAATGGGGTGGATCGTCGCTGCAACTTCACTATTTATCTCTCGTGCATAGGTGGGCGGGTATGTAGGTAGGTGGGGTAGGTGGTGTCGGTAAGTATAGTGGTATAACTTGCTCGTTGCAGCCTCGAGTCGCCGTCGGCTGTTCTTTTTCCCATTTTCCGCTGGTAGGGTCGGACTACAAAGGACAATCTACCACGCGGACGTGAGCTTTGAAACTGAGGTTCCGTGCATAACATCCCATGCCATCGCCTCTTGTTCTCCGTAGATGGCAACTGTGAGTGCGGTTCCGCTCGGTATTGTTTGGTGAACCTTATGGTGCGTTTTATCTTCAAGAATAGCTCCGCATAGGCTGCCGAAATTTAGCTCTTCCATCAACTAGATGATCAATTAAGTTTTGATCACCATTATGATCTCGTGAATGTATGCGTAATGGTTGATTTATTAATTTCCATTAAATAAAAATTTATTGCTGTAATTCCTCCTGTTCTCTAAGTGTTGAAATTTGAAAGATAACTTTATAATCACAGATAAGTTTATTGAATACACGACTTAAGTTTCGACACTGAACGTTCCATCAGGTGATAGGTGACGTATTAATATTTATTGTCAAAGTTATTATTCTCATTTCAGCATGAGTAAGTGCCATAAAGTTACGCCTATCCAACCGATATTGTTCCTTGTAGCTTGGACATACAGTAGTACTTTAATGCATAGTAAATTATTTGAGGAAATAGGTCAGGAATAGTCTGAATAGACTTTTCCTTGGGGTTATCCGAAAAAAATGACGAAGTAATTGGTGCATATTTCACACGTAATAATAACTTTTTATTGCTTTTTTTCTATCGCCTTCAACGACAGAAAACACGGCTGATTGTCAAAATATTAATGGAGACCCAAATATTTGGTGTAAGTGCAAGAAACATTATAGGATATCCTCCAAGTATTTAAATTTATAAGGTTATTTCTACATTTGTTTGGTAAAGGAATGGGAATGTACGTTGTTAGGTTTTACGATTTTACATTTTAAAGGCAAATTTGAAAGCATATTAAGATTCCAGGATTTCTTGGTTCACTAGTGATTCTAAGCTTAATACCGAGGTCGATTCGGAAGATGCGAGAAATTAGAGAAGACAGAAATTTTATTCTCCCGTTCGAGAATGTATCATTCTGTTAGTAAATGATTACCCTTTAATTCGAGCGAAAATCGAATGTTAGCTATTTATTTTTGGGAATAAACAATTGTTTTATTTCGGGCGAATTTGCGTTCTGCACAATGTGCGTGGTTGTATTTCCTCGAATTTGATTTTTCCCTGACATACCCTCTTTTGTTAAGATATAAGACCCTGATGGGAGGCTTTCGTGAAAATTTTATAAAATAAGTCCTGTTTTTTTCCTGCAAATATTTTCTTTTGCATTGGCTATAAACTATAATGCTAGCTTTTTTGAACAATGATAAATACTCCAAATAATTCAGAAAATAGTACATTTGCTACCATGTATCCGGTAAAAATATTTTTCCCTAGAAGACCATTTCGTATTTCCACGTGCTCTTTTTATCATTTTAATGAGCACATCTCTATCGTTCAATGGCAGCATTGTATTCTAAGCTAGTGGCAGAGCTCAGCGCTTCTTATAGTATCTTACATTTGCTTTCGTTCCTTCGTTTTTGAGAATGTACAAATATGATGATGCATAGAGGTAATGCAGTGAAATGTCCTCCCTCATCTATTCATTGGTATCTTTGCATCTCACGATGGTAACATTCTCTTTGGAGGGTAAGAGCTTGGTAATTTTCACGCGATGAGCTAGATCGATGCAAATGTCTTGGAGTAATTAATTGTCAAAATTGTATTTTTCATATAATTGCTTTCCCTGAAATAAAATAATCTGTTCGCTGAATATGTTATTTAAAAATTTAAATCAAAACTTCACTACGCGGGTTAGTGGGATATATGTCCTGTATCAAGAGATAATAATTAAAAATAACTCGCAGCAAATTTACATGTCGTTTGCATCACATTTATGAGTTATGAAAATGTTTTAAACTTTGACTTATAAATAATAAGTTTTAACATATTTATCCCGCAACTACTAAGGCAATTTATAAAAAAAATCGTTTTTGTGTGTCCCTGAGAAAATCAGATATGACGAATTCATAATCATTGTATCGCAATATTAGAATTTTTGCGAAATTTTTAATCGCTAGTTATTTATAATATCGATGTGTTTATGAGAATATTTTCTCAAACTTTTCTCTGTATTTTTAACTTTGTTTTACTTAAAAGAAAAGGTGTTTTGTTGCCCGTTAGCCCGTACTCCGACAACGTTTTCGAAACAAGTGAACAGTTTTAGCATTACCTCGCGTGAAATAATTCTCTGAATATCAGCCATTTAGTCCTCTAAAATATGGTTAAATGTGACCCTAAGTCAAACAGTCAGAAGAAAACTGACCTCTCGAATTGTGTTTATATTTTTGTCAGAAGTTGTATAATTCAAGTACAATGGTCTAGAGGTTTTCCCGTAGTACGCATGTGGTGAGAGGTGTGAGTGACCGAGTTAAAAATTCTCAAGTGAGTTGGCTTTGTGCATTAATGTAATATGTTCTACAAGTGGGAATTTTTCACCTGATTTGTCGAAATAATGAAATGTGGAAATGGAAATATAATAATAATAATAATAATAAAACGTCTTTATTAGGCGAGATTGGGACTAGAAAGTCCCATCTTCCATCTAACCCCTCGTCAAACAAAAATTATTGCAGCTAAATACATTGTCATGTTGCTCTTGGAATTACATACACTCAATTATGGCAAGAGAGACATAGCAGTACGGTTTTTCATTCAACAAACATAATTATAAGTTAGCAA
Organism: Ceriagrion tenellum; assembly: GCA_963169105.1. Lineage (NCBI taxonomy): Eukaryota > Metazoa > Arthropoda > Insecta > Odonata > Coenagrionidae > Ceriagrion > Ceriagrion tenellum. The sequence goes on along the minus strand of OY720633.1, from coordinate 90,860,618 downwards.
AGTTACCAAGTGTAAAAAGATGTGAGCAAACGTGGGTAAAACCTAAGGATATTGACTTTCGTCCTTATTGGAAAAAACCCACTGCAGGAAAACGCCCACACAAGAAGGGGGGCGTGAAAAACCTGCGAAAACCTACTGAGAACGCACTGAGTATACGCACTCCATGAGAGAACCTCCATTTTGAGAGTACCGATCCGATAATCTAGTTATACTGCATTAATGCTATCAATTGACCAGTATGTCGTGACAAAATTTCCATAATTTCGTCTCTTATTCCCGCACAATATTTTACGTCATTAGGTTTTAAAATGAAAAGCGGGCTGCAATTAAATCAGTAATAATTTCCTTTTACATATTCGTCTCCTCTTAGGTTTAGCTTATTGAAACATTTTTCTTGTGATTTTTGTTCCCAAAAACACGGTCTATAGTTCTTGAGAAACTGAGGAATCAATCATCACACACTACATCAATGCATTGCTCATAGCGGGATCTCGGCGCTCACGATCCTCCTCGATCGAAAGTAATTATCGCCCTCCGCTGGATCCGTTTGCCTGATCTCTGGGGTGGAAGAGGTCAGCCCATTGTGTCGGTCCAGCTTCGAGGCGAGCTCCGTGAGGCCGTTCCTAGTTTCTCACGCTCCTTTTCGCCGCTGCAGCAATCGTTTTTCATCCTTTTCGCCCTTCTCCTCGCTGAGGGAACAACTTTCTCTGCTCACGACTCGCTTATCGCACCGGCCCCTGCTCCAGCCCGGAATCCTCCGAGGTAACGCCTCCAAGATACGCATCCTCACTCCTCCGTTGCGTTTCTAATTTGAAATAAGATATCTTTTCCATCGATTTCACTTCTCAAGAGTAAGGAGTGCGTTGCCATTTGGGAATATCCTTCTAGTCGACTATGTCTCATTAGAGAAAAAGTTTTATTTTCATCTGTTCGGTGTTCTCACAAAATAATCCTCCTCAAACACTGATCCAGTTTACGATATTAATAGAATGCCTCGCATCAAGTAGTCTTTTTTATGGCTTAGGGAAAATGCTCGGTTGAGGATTAGGTTTCCTCCGAAGTTCCTATTGAGTGAAAAGGCACGAAGATACTTTTGGAAGTTTATCGTTAGTGGCTGTATACAATTACACGGTGCAGTTCCAGTTTTTGCACCATAATTATTGCATTCTTATTATTTTATCATATAAAGATCTTGATTTGGTCACAAAAATATATCTGGTAAACTGTTCAAGGAATAACAGATATTAACTGATAATAACAGAATTCTTTGAGTTATCATTTTTAACTTACTGCGGTGATTAAGGCGAAAAATTAGTTTTGTTACCCTTATATTTGCTGTCGTTGTGACAGTAGATTTAAGGAAATGCTGAAAGAAAGTACAGTCCACATTACTGTTGAAGTTGGAAGTCTGCAAGAAATACGAAGATCATGGATTAAAATGAAACTACTTAATTTCTCTTCATCGCCGGAGATACTTGGGTCAAAAATTAGTCAATATTTAATTAGTCATCTCCCCCAATTTTTACAGGGAAAATTGTCTCTCACTCCTCCCTGCTCCATGTCTGGCGTTCAGCCTTTTACGGAGATTAATATGTTTTGAAGAGACTTAATGGAGGTGAAAAATCGGGAAATTAATTGCTTTTGTTCGTTGCTTGAGCGTCGCCATTCAGACTCTAACGAAATACGGATATCCTCCGATGGGAGATCATCAATTGCGCTCGTCTTTTTTCCTCCTCTTTGTTGGCCGATAAATTTTTACTTTGATGCTTCATGCACGCACGAACACCACAAAAATTATTCTACTTGTGTGTGTGTTGATGTTGGTGTATAATAGGAAGGTCCTCGGATGAAAAAGTAAAAGAGATATGGTACTTTGCTTTGGTTAGACCACACCTTGAATACGCCGCAAGCATTTGGGCCCCTGGTCATAAAGATTTAACGGAAAAATTTAAAAAAAATACAAAGAAAAGTACCACGCTTTGTTACAAACTGCTGCGAGCAAACATAAGGTGTCTCACAACTTTTGAAGGGATTAAGGTGGGAACTCCTTGAGATTTGGAGGATACAAGCTAGGCTTAGGTTGCTTAAGAAATTGAGAACTGGTGTTTTTCAGAGAAACACAGAGAATACTATCATGACGCCTCACTACATCTCTAGACCTGACAGAAGCGATTAAATTGAGAGAGACACTGCCGAACAGATAGATGCAGAATCACGTTCTTTCCGTGCTCAATAAGCGACCGCAATAAAAACTGAGCTCCACTAAATACACTCCAATGATACACGCCACCATTTCACCTGCGAAAACCTTACATCCTTGCACGGCTATAGACCTAACACCCCCTGCCACACCCCCATGTGGCGGCTCGCAGAGTAGTAAGTGTGTGAAGATGTTTATGTTAAATATAGCATAGGTGACCGTGCATTTCTCAATCCCGTCTCTCTCTGAAGGTCGGTAAATAGCGCGTATGTTTTGTGTGTGTCACGCGTAAATTATCTTGGCCTTCGTATTTCTGCTCCCTAATCTTTCAGGGCTGAGTAAAAAAAACGATTCTTTCGCGTGCTAGCGCCCCCTCCTTTATCTTTTCCCGCCAAGTCTCCGTCCTATTTCCCACCAAGTCTCCCTGCTATTTCCCGCCTTTTTGCCACGAGATCCTTGCTGTGGTATCCCTACGCGTTGCTCACTCTCTACCCACCATTTCCCCTCCCTCTAGTCTCCTTTCTTCCCCTCCCACAACCACTCCCCCACCCTCCCCCAACCACAGCCGTCCAGCCAACAACACCCCTCCTCATTGGCGCACCCTGACGTCGCTGTCCCGGAGCCGTCATTATGGCCGTCGTCCTCGTCGCCATCATCATCATCATCTGAGCCATCATCATAATCGCCGGGCGGCTGCGGTCACGGACTGCAAATGCATTCGTCCCCGATGGTCCCCACAGCGAGAGGAGCCTTTACTTACCTTTGGATAGGAAATGGAGGAAATATCCAGGAGTGTAAATGGGAGTGAAAAAAATGACGAGCGTCACCCGCCTCTCTTTCTCTTCCTATTTTTTTTGTAAGTTCGCGCCGTCTCGCTGGGTCTCCCCCGGCTACCTTGAATGCGATTCTAAACTGCATGGGATTTCGTGTGTCTTTTGTCTCTGGGGGTGCGCGTGGAAGCTCGTCTGTCGTCCGAAGGAGGCGTGTCCGCTACTTTTGTTTCTTTTTGAACAATTTTCTCGTTGTTTATTTCTGAATCGCCGGCTCTGGATGCACATGCGAGCTGGCACCAAAATGTGTTTTCTCCCAAGGTAAAGGATTCTGCGGTAACGGTGTTGAGGCGAGTGGGACGCGACGATTGATGAGGGAGAGATCTTCTGGCTCGAAAATGTGTGTCAGTGTGCCGTGCAGCGTCGCAATTACTTCGCTTGATGTAAATGCAATACGCTTACGGCGTCTGATTGATTTCTCTTTGATATTAAAGCTTCAAGTTCTCGGCATTGTTTATATTTTTTAGGTATAGGTGGCAATATGATTTCGTTCCTGTAATATCTCAGATAGTTTCTGCACGTTTGAAATTTTTTATGCATTATAAATAATATATCTCTTATATACGTGCCTAATTTGGCGCGCTCGAAATAAAAGTGATTACAATGTATGGTTTATTTCTTTTGCAGGTAAGAACTTGGCCCGGCTCCTTCGGTGTATGGCAGATAGTTGTCTCGAACGGAGAGTACGTAAGCATTGAACATACATCAGTTCTTAAAATATGTTCCAAACTTGGTGCTTCGCCTTCATTATGGCAAGCCTAAACGTATTGAAAGCAAGGTTTATCCCAGTGTTAAGTTTTCAAGTCGCAATAGCTAAACGCTCGTGGTAATTCAGGGGGCAATTATATATGACGTGGTTTAGTAAACTAAGCAGGTCGCGAAATACTGTATTTTCTCCTAACATCCAATTTATTAATATTTCTTTGCTTTTCTGGGGAGTTTTCTTGAAAAATAAATTATCCTTTTGTCAAAATATAATCTCGGGAAGCAGCCGATTCGATTCTCCTCCTTCGCAAGAACCCGTTGTTAACTTCCGCCGTCGACTACTTGACTCCCTATGCAGATTGTAATGCAAATGGCTTGAGGACCGTTTATCGCGTATGGGAAAGGTGTGTGTTAAAGGCTACACAAATTCTGTTTTTCCCATTTTCCGCTGGTAGGGTCGGACTACAAAGGACAATCTACCACGCGGACGTGAGCTTTGAAACTGAGGTTCCGTGCATAACATCCCATGCCATCGCCTCTTGTTCTCCGTAGATGGCCACTGTGAGCGCGGTTCCGCTCGGTACTCTTTGGTGAACCTTGTGGTGCGTTTTATCTTCAAGAATAGCTCCGCATAGGCATAACATGCTTTGAACTCGCGATCATCGTGGGAAGTTATTCTCTATAATCGGGGTCGAATAAGTAATTGGAGCTTAAAGAGAGGTTTCCAAACTAAAGCTGATGATTAGCCCTCCGGCTGGACGTAGTTTACGAGAGTGATGTCTTGAACCTGTCAATTGCTTTCCAAAGGGGTTATGATGATCCTGAATTCTTCACTTCCACAATAAGTATTCAAAAGAAATGAATCACTGTGTTTATAAAGCCACTGTATTTGTGAAGATTAGTCAAATTCCTGTAGCAAGATCAACGATTATTACTGTATTAGGAAACAGATGTTTAGTTCCCATACCCATGGTAGCCTTTATATCCACTGTGAGTGTTGAGATTGGCGACTATGATTTGTTTCATGAAAAGTTAAATCTTGCTGCTTGGTTTATTCCACTGCTATCGGAGCAGAGTTAAATTTTGATTCTGATTTACAAATTTCATGTGTGTTATAGACTTACCAATCTAAAATATTCAATATCGGCCGATGTGATCTATCATGCATTTTCTGTACCGGGTATGCGGAAGTAAGTACGTTCATTTATCATTTAGGGCCTATTGAGTTGAATGTTCTCAATGATTTTGAACACTAGTTTTATTAGCCAGCAAAAGTCTGCCATTTTAGGGAAAAAAACTTAGGGTTTTTTCTAAATAATCAAGTGATATACTAATTCTTCATCATGCGATTGAGAGAATTAAGAAAAGTGACTTATAGGGGAAAATTATTTCTTTAATAGGAATAGACTATACTTAACGCATTGTGAAAGGAATAATCAGTTGCTGTTATTCCTTACTAAAATAGACTACTAAACTAATATATATATATATATATATATATATATATATATATATATATATATATATATATATATATATATATATATATATATATATATATATAAGTTAACACCATCAAAATTGGCGAAGCGTGAAAATATTTACGTTTTCGCGGGAGAATTTTTTTAAAAGATATATCCTTGTCAGAATAAAAGTCTGGAAGGAAATTTCACGACAAAATAAATACAACTGATAATCTTGATTGGATGGAGATTTGCCCACGCGCCGCAAACCTCAAAAGAACTGAAGCGGAACTGTTTTCGGTGTGACATAAATCGACTTTGTTTAGTCATGCAAAACAAACAGAACCTGCAGTTGTTGTGTGCTTAAATTCCCCCCTTCCCCCACGCGAGTGGTTATGTGGGTCTATGGCCGAGGATATTTTCGTTGTACCGCGCCGAAACTTATGTCCCCATCAAAACGAGATATCGCGGAAAGGGAAATTAAATTTTCATGTATTCTCTCTTGTTTCTGTATGGAGAAAAATAAAGGCGGCATTGTCGGGAGGAAAGTAGGAAAGGGGATGGGTGGGCGCGTTTGAACAATCCTTTGATATGCAAATCGCAGACGCCATATTTCTGTGCTTCCAGGAAACAATCGCACATGCCCCTCCCCTCCGAGTTTTCTAACTTCTCCCCCTCCTCTCCCTCAATAGGCAGGCAGTTCAATAGGCAGGCAGTTAATCTTTCTCATTATATTCTCCTCTTTCTTATTTATGCATGATGTAAATAATGATGTTCTTATTTATGCATGATATTTTGAATCTGTAGTAGTAGTCTTTGTATCCCTTGCATGTTAGAACGATTGGAGATAGAATTTTTCTTGGGTATTAGATTTGTAATTGGCGCTTTGCATGTGTGGTACGCGGGTTTTCATGTAATGTCGGTGTTCTACCATATCATTCATGCATGCCTGGTGCGAAAGCACCCCCTGCCACACACCCTTTGGGTGGCTTGCAGGGTATGACGTAGATGTAGATGTAGATGTACTCTCTCAAAACCTTATTCCGTTATTTACTTCCGTGCGTTACCCCGTAGCCGATGGAGGGGAAACGGGCGTGCGGCGGAGACGGTGGTGCCTCCCGGTGGCGAATCGGTTTCGTCGCTCGGAATTCGAAATGAGGCTCCTTCCCCGCCCGTCCAATAGGTGCATCCGCGAAAAAGTCATCGGCATCGCACCCAATGCCCCTCCCCCCATCCGCCCGACGGCTAACATTTTGTGACCTCGTTTCATCCCATCCTGCACGCCACTAAACGACCGCCGGGACTGCGGGAAGCGATTGGCAAGGAGGTGAGGAATAAAAAAGTGCCGGCAAGGATATGCTGTGGAAGGGATACGTGGGTGGAAGAAGGGCAGTGGTTGGTTGACGAGGTTATTCTAGGAGGAGACTAGCGGCTGGGGTCATTTGAGCCATTGGGAATAGGTGGGTAGTTTTGAAGGGGAAGAATCATGTGGAGAATGGAGGAAGGGTGGAGAAATGCCGACATCCTGGTGATCACTTGATGAATATGTTGACGTTGTATTAAAAGGTTAACTGAGCGCAAAAGTAACTTAAAAAAATTCCACAAAAATTTAACAACATATTACAACCGGCTTTACTAGTCAAGGCATCATCAGGCACATTGAATAATTCATTGGTTGGAATGAAAATGGTTGTAACGAAAGGATCTTTTGTTGTACTACTCGTTTAAGCGTCATACTCATGCACATTCTCATCTCACATGACATCGTTTAATGAATTTGTAGATGCTGTCTTTTGGAAATCGCAGCTTTTATCTAGATTATGGCAAACGCCGTAATTGATTATTTTATGGGGCATCAGTGTTTATGAAATATTGAATGATTTTTAATGAATCATTGCAAAGGTATCCTATTTATTTTGGAACGCTGTAAGTCAGGGCTACCGTTGATACAGGGCTAGACATATTTTAGCTGATATAATATATATTTGGAAAAGCTGACGAGAAAAGTATAGAAGCCTTCGAAATCTGGTGATGGAGGAGGATGCTGAAGATAAATTGGGCGGACTAAATAAGAAATGAGGACGTGCACAGAAGAGTAGAAGAGGAAAGGATCATATGAAACACCATACAGAAGAGACGAACCATATGGCTTCGACACACCCATAGAAACAATGGATTTGTGAAGCACATAATTGAAGGTAAATGGAGGGAAAAGTCCCCAGAGGAAGTCCTAGGAATAAGTTTATGGACCAAATAAATAAAACAGTAAGTATATACATAGGAAAAAATACGAGGAGGTAAGGAAAATAGCATTAAATAGGAAATGGTGGAGGAAAGCAGTCAACAAATCTTAGGATATAACGACCTATGATGATGATGATGATTATAAAATTTTGAACTCAACTGCTCTTCTTGAGAGACATGATTTCAGATAAATGTAGTAGGGTTTTTACTTAGGGAGGCCAAGGAATGAAATTGTTTCTCTGTCATAGATGGACGTATATTTTGGAGTGGAGATAATTAATTGGGAATGGAGGAAATTTGGAGTAAAATCCGGCGCTGGCAACAGACTGATCTTAACGAAAGACGTCAAGAAGTCCACAGTTAAACGTTGAATCCGACCGATGGACTCTTCACATGAAGTTCTCATCACATAAAACCCAATTAGGGACACAGATCGCTGTAAAATATCCTGACATCGCCAGTATTCGAACCAGGACCTTAGAGATGGGAAGCCTTCCATCATCCAGATCGCTAATGGCAGTCCCATTCGGGAGCGTGGTTAAGCAGCGTTGTCACATCGTCGTCAAGTAAGTTCAAAAGGAAAGTCTTTTTATGAAAATGATTGTACATACTAAAGGGTTCTTGGAGCATGGTGATGGTGTATAAATTGTCTCGAAATGAGCGGTGGGCGGTCTCCTCTATACTTGAGCGGAAAGACGGCGGTGACTGTGGTAAGAAATCCTGGCGGGGATAAGCTCGTAGAAAGACGGGGAAGTGTGTACGAAAGGGTGCTAGGAGTGTGGCATGGGATGGTATAAATTGTCTCAAAATAAGAGGTGGGCGGCCTCCTCTATATGAGCGGGAAAACGGCGGTGACTCGGTTTGGGAGGGAGGTTGACGTAGTTGGGGGGTGGGGGTGATTTCGTGTGGGAGGGAGGCTTCGAGAACGGTTAGGGGCAGAAGTGGTGTGCATACGAACCATGGTGTGGGCAGGAGGGATGGTTTCGGAGGGGGGGAGTTTGCCGACTGCCCTGCGTGTTTATCCCGGTCCATCAAGACGGCCCATTAATTCCTCGCGCTCCACCTGACTGATTTATGAGGGGCAGGCCAGGGCTCACCGCTCTGACCTCTCCTTCCCCTCATTCCTCTCCGCTCCCAATCTGCCTCCTCCTCTTCCTCCCCCCCCCCCACATTTCCAAGCACGCCCCCCTTCCAGCCGTGCCACCCCACCCACCCACTATCCACGGCCGCGGAACACGCAGGTTAGCCTGTACTCATACACACACACTAACCCGAACCGCCGCTTTCGAACACGTAGCCGAACTTTGGCGCTCTCCCATGCTTCTCGCGCTGCCCGTGACCCCTCTTCCATTTCGTTCTCTTCCCTAGTCCCTCCTTTTCAATCCAAGACATCACCTTCACTGCCCACGCACTCCCCAGATCTGAAGGAGGGTGCCTCGCGGTTTCATGATTTGAAGCCGGTGAGAAATATCATATATTAATTCTCGTACACCATGGGATGAAATCCGCAATTAAAAACTTATAAATCTTCACCGGGATTCGAACCCGGATCTCCCATTTTACGGTCACGTGTCTTACCCGCATACCGGCCTAACTCACCTGACCGGCAATTGGGAGATCGGGGTTCGAATCCCAGTCTGGTCAGGTGATTTTTTCATTGTGAATTTCATCCCATTGTGTATCAGACACCCGTGTTAGTTACTTTCTACCATCATGTGTACATGTAATGATTGGCCATGAGACTATTAATTCTTGCTTGTGAAAAAAGTAGTAATTTTTGCTGCTCGGCTGTCTATATTAATATGTCTTTGTGAAATAATAATATATTGATTTAAACTGAACGTTGTGTCGCATGGTCAATATTTTTCCCGTCGGTAACATTGTGAGCATAATTTTTATACAGCACGAGATTTTGCCGCCCCTTTTGCCGGCTTCGTTAAGCAATAGTGGCGTCTAACAATCAATGTAATAAAAACTATTCTTGATTGAAGGAGCCGGATGAAGGGTCGGCGAAAGCTGGCGCTGTATTAAAATATTTACTCAGAGTTACGGAAAACATGAATGTTAATTAAGTTGTAACATTCAGATTCTAAATAAGCCAAGTAGTCGAAATGAAAAATGAGGTGTGTGTAGTTTTCCCCTGACTGATAGGAGTTCAATGAAATGAGGTTTGATGGTTCACATCTCTGCCGATTTGCAAAAAGTAGTGACGCATGCTACGAGTTTGTTGATTTAAAAAGGTTATTGAACGTTTATTTTCTCTAAGCGCCGCAAATTAAAAAAAAGCAGAATTTTCTCTAGGCGATCAAATCTCCTCAGCGCCCTGAATTGGAAGAGTTGCCTTCCCCGCCGTCCTTCCCGACCCACGCCGGCCCGGCAAACACCCTCACACGCCCCGGCCTTCCCCTCATTAAAGCTCCGCGCGCCATAAGTCATACCCACGCCGCCCGCGTTCCGAATCCGCTTGGTCATTCCACCCGGTTGTTTCCGAACTCGCCCCGAAAGAGTCCGTGTGCAGTGGCCAGCGCGTCGTGCCCACGTTCCTCGCGGCCTCCCTCCTTTATCAATATCTGGTCACGGACCCGTTAACCTGGCGTCACATGAGATGCGTTGATTCTCTGCTTTTCTCCCCGACTTGAGCCTAGCGTGCTACTCAGGGGTCTGCTCAGTGGGGTAGGTACACCTTGATCCCCCCTGGGTGCTCAGAGAATATCCTCGCTTCTTTCAGGATGAACATAGTATATATAGACAAATACACCGATGAGGGTGACGAGAAACATTCTTTTCACTATACTTGACTTGAACCCAGATCCCCCAAGTGGTTTTAACATTTGTTTGTCAGTTAATAAGTTGTCTTGGACATTTTTCAATTTCAAAATGAAGTTGAAGATAAGGAATTGATTTTCTGACTTTTGATAACTATACAATGTTAATTAAAAGTTAATTTTTCTTTCTTTTAAACAAGAAAATAAAAGAGAGATCGCTCGATTATCGCAAGTTGGCTTAGCTGCTCAAAACTACTTGGTGTGTGGATGATAAACTAGCATCTGTCAGTAAAGTTAGCAGTTACGGTTTAATGTAGATCAAAATTGCATTGGTACACGCGTAATTACATCTTTCTGATGCTATAAATTATTTGACTGAAAAAAATACAATCTGTTTGACAACCACATGATCCCATGAAATGTGAAGACATATTTTAATGAATTAAGTTTCATTAATGCAAAAATTATACGACAAAACGCTGAGAATAACAGCCCTGGTATAGTTTTTAGCATAATTTTCCATTGTAATTAATATAACTCCAAGTAGTCAAGGTGTTACGTCCATTTTGTGAATACCTACCATGGAGAAAAATTAAGTACATTAAAAAGAAAATGTTGGAGAATTAGCTCATTCATTTAATAACTTTTTAGTTGTATTCAACAATGCGGGGTTATTTAAATCTTTTTTCGTTGGCCACCACTCGTAAAAAATCGTGTTAATAATTTTTGTTGAGGCTCAAGCGAGTGCCTCCCCCCATGCAGGGATTTTAAAATTACCTTTCGATTCAGTTGACGTTGAGTGCAACGAACATCGGACCAAGCTGCCACAACGCCGATATGCACGCAAGGAATAGCAATGCTTCAAGGCATTGGAGGGAGATATCTGCTCTTTCCCCGCTCCCGACCGTTTTCCCGTGTGCCTCCTCAACTTTTAATGCGCTTCGTTAGTTCGCGGTGTTGTTTTCCGCATTCATTCGCGGACGGTCGTGGGGGGAATCGCTAAGATTTCGTCCGGGATTGTCTTGATAGCACCCGCGCGCGCTTTTTAGCGGGTAGGGGGGGATATGGGGGCGGGGGGGGGAGGGAGAAACCGTTGGGGCCTTATTTTTAAAACTTTTGTGGGGAGCTGACCGCTGCTGCGCTATGCGAAATGCAAATGCCGTTTCGAGAAGGCGTGTGCACGGTTTATTTTCGTTTTTCGTTTCCCCCTCGGAGTTGGGTTTTTCCGTTTGAAATATTCATGCGTGACTACGAAAAGCGGGGGGGATTTTATATATATCTGGGGCGTGTTGGTGTTTGATTTCCCTCACACTGTGCAGTGCACTCATGCGACATATCATGGTTTTTTGCCGTAAAAATGCGACCGAGGACGTTACTATCGCGGAAAACTCTCTCGAAGCGCACGTGAGAATTTGAACTGTGTGCATATTCTAATCTTTCTCTTTCCTCATGAAGGTGGCATATCCCATGGATATGTTCTTGAGCTATAAAGCTGGAGAGATATAATGGATTTTCAGCCGGATGATTGAGGCTGTGAGGAGAGAAATGTTCTTTTTCTCCCCTAGCTTCGCGGAAACTTAGGATAAGCAGGAACTTTTGGAAAGGATATCCTGCTTTTAAACTATGGACCTTATCTTAGTGTTTGTTGTTCCATTTTAGCTTTCATTTATTGGAAAAGAACTAAATTATGCAGAAAGTCCACTGTTTTTGTATTAATACCATGATATTTAATGAACTATTATTTTTTAATATGCCCAATGATATATTAAAGCTTTAGTTTATCGTACATTTATGTGCGTCCATATTATTCTAGTCCCCGGAGTAGTTCGAGTAAGACCATTGAATATGTGGAATGAAATCCGCCGAAGAATAAATAGTGCTCTGCACCCTGTTATAATGTTATTACTATAATGCATACCTAGATAGTGTACTCTAAATTTACCCAAAATTATGTATTAGGCTACGGTTAAAAAGGGATCCATATTTAGAGAATATACATTTTGTACTTTATCACAAAATTGATTTTAGTGGAAAAGTACAAAATTTGTGTTCTCTAAATATGGATACTATATACTTCCACGAAGTGAAGCCTGAAACTAGAGTGTATATGTTAAAAAGGGAGTTTATTTTCGTGAATATGTACTCTACTAGTTACTGTAGCTGTGGTATAGGAGATAGGTGGGGTCTCTTTCAATACTTATGCACTATCAAGACTCACTTATGTGCTTTTTTTGATTTATTATTTCTCATATTTTGTTACGAAATGAATTATAAAATATAAATAAATGAACCCTATAGTATCGAGTAGCCAAATTGCTCTTCTCGGAGGAGAGGAGGAGACCACATTTACTATACAATTGGAAACCTTTGCAAGAGTTTAGACTGGATCCGTAATGAACGATCCGTCGTTGTCTGAATTATAGATGTACTCGTTCTGTATTGCAGTATAAATTTTAGATCCATGGAACATTTGTCGGCTGACCTATTGTCTTTCATACCAGTTTATGCATGACAGGGACGTTGATATGGGACGGTGGGCTGCCGAATGGAAATTCCCGGTAATGATTGTGTTCCGGATAGTTAGGCTGTCAGTAGATTGATGAAAACCTTTCGTAGTGGGGATAAAGTTTTGATTTGCTTTAAATGTTGGATAAATATTCAAATAAGTCCCTTAGTCTGATTTTGTTTTGCCTGTGTAAGATGAGAGGTGTCACAACAGTAATAATCATTGGTAGTCGTTATATATTGGTTTCACTGTGTTATTAGTTGCGTCTATATCATCAGAAAATTAGGCTTTTCTGTCATTTGCTTGTTTCTTCTCTTTTAATCTGGATTTTGATCATTTTTTCTAGATTTTATGATATTTGTCAGCTAATTTTCAAGCTCACTCCTTCAATCATTAGAAATTGTGGATATTTACTCATAGGCTCTGAAATTTTGACCCAAATTGAACGATCATTTTATTTGTTACCAAATTCTCCATTTTCATGCTCATAATGATACCCTTTTAATTTATATTGCCCTGTTAATGATCACATAGCAACTTGTGAAGCTTTACAAAAGGGAAATGTGTGACAAAGCTATTGCCCCTGTGATACGTAGTAGTTGGAGCACATGTGCCTGCCGTTGGTGCCAATTTTATCATAAAAAGTTAATTCGTAAGTGAAGGTAAACAAGTCACCGTAGGTTATTTCATTTGAATAATAGTTTATTTGTAGCCTATGCCAAGTATTTGGTGACTATCTAATTGACAGGCCAGCATTATACTGTCAAAATATTTGGTTTACAGTATTACTATAAAATCGAGTTCAGCGCTCAGACTGACGTAATCCTTGCTTCTTAATTCAGAGAGATATATAGCCTTCTTACTGGTGTTAGTATCGCTTTATCCATTGCTGCATACTATAAAGGTAGATTACTCTGTAAAATTTATTAAATCACCTAATGAATTGAAGAATTTACTTTGGGAATTTCCCAGAATGAAGATGTTTTAAAGACTGTTCCCGATTTAAAGAGTTATTTCTCGGGCATTCCATTGGTTTAGAGGTTCCATATCCGCGGATATTTCGAATAAGGACTTGTTTATTAAAAATAGGATTTTGAAATGTCAAATATGGTCACTTTTACAACTTTGTCAAGGAATCAGGTGTCTCCTGTTTGGCAGTGGCGCAACTTTTCATTCCTGCCTAACCATATACTCCTAGTGCGAATGAAGGTTTGTTTTTAGATATTAATTACGTGAGGTGCTTGAAGGTGTTACTTAAGACCTTGACCTGTTTGAACACCCGAGAAACTTTCATTCAGATAACATGCAGGAAAACATCAGGTCGCTCACCGCAAATCGTTATGAATTTCTCAATTTACATCCAAGAATTAATTGTGAGGAATTTTTCGTTTGAGAGAATTTTTGACTGGAATGAAATGTGACGGTTCTATGTAGCAAATTAAAGGTAAACAGTAATCTCAATTTTGTAATAACTTTCGCTTCAGGGTCGTAGCCTTTCTCCCGCAGTCCGACTCGTTGAAATGCGCATCAGCGGCACGATTGAACAATTGTTTACTCCAGGGTGAATTTTTTCCTGGAATTCATCCGCGATATTTCCATTTTCCATGTTAAATAATGTTGTTTTGGCTCTGGAAGATTGTCCATCGCCTGTAATGATCTTTTTTTGTATTGTAGCTCTTTAATTGAAGAGAGAGAGACTGGAATGAAGGAGACAGTATATTCATCCAAAGTCTTTTCGTAATAGTAGTTTTTAAATCGAGAAAAAATATTACACTAGAGTTTGTGTACTTGATTTTTGCGTTCCAGATGGGTGCCGTACGTCTAGCTGTCGTTTTCTCTCGGTATTGTTTTTTTAAATTCTATTTTTTGCCCAGAGAGTATTGTTGCACGAGTATTACATCATAATCCGAGTTTTCATTGGTAGAAACGACTGATTGTGACGAAAGGATGATTCTACCCAACGTCAAGGTACCTTGTGATATTTTGAGATTTCCATCATGCTTACAAATGTATCTTTAATAGTATGTTCTTCTAATCTGTTCTCTCAAATGGATTTTCTTCACGTTGAATAAATTCTCAATGCCTCCTTTCTCGGCCTATATTGCGATGTTGAAGCACCGTGCTAATCACGTGTAGTGTGAGCGGTAACAGTTGGTTCCAATAAAGGAGTGCAAAAAGCTCCAGGTCAAGGCCAAACCCTGTACCTCTCCATCAACACCCTGGCGTGGGTTATAAACCGGCACAAAAAAAATTGCCAAGGCCAGGCCTGCAGAGAGCGTGAGATTTTAATATATGCATACACGTCAGACAAAGGTAAAAGTATATATGTGGTAATAATTTATGCAAAAAAGTCAATCCTCCTAGGGAAATTATTTTATGTGGTGTATTTTAATGATAATCATAGCGTATACAAGTGCCTTGGCCTCTTTACTGATTGTGAGTGATAATATTTTTGAAGACTATAACTGTCACAGCTTTAGAATTACATCAATGCTGTGTTAAAAATTTCATTTGACGTCTAAATTTCTATCTATCTTCTTTATTGTATGCTTGTATTTATTGCTGGCTTTTTCGTCAGTAGCAAAAAATGTTTCACACGAATTGTCTGCTTCGAACGTATGCCGAAGACTCAACAAATATTTTAATCTACAACTATGTGAAGTTCTCACCACAATTCATCTATTCCTAACAATCTGATTACGTGGCTGAGTTTATCAAAGCACCTTTCACTAGAGCAGCCGCTCTTCGCTGAATGAAATCTTTACCTGAAAAATTACAAGTCATAAGGCTGGCGTCACGTTCTAAATAAGACCTAACGAAGCCAAAGTGGCACAGTTTTACCTTTGTGCAACGTCCTTCGTATTTATTTATCAATTCTAATGTTAATTGACTTCATGTCCAATTTACCATAAGCTGTTTCCCAAGTGAGGGCCTAAACAAGGATTAAACTTATTTTTAAATGATTCTAATTTTGAATCGGTCAGTAAATGCACTTTCCGAAAAAGCTTTTTGCTTTGAGCAGTGGCGTAGAAGAATTATAAAACCCCCGATTGGAGCCTATGCATGGAGACTTGACGTCAACGAAAATGAGAAATAGCCAACATTTGAGGCTTTTGAATTGTCTGTGCAATGAAGATTGGAATAAGTTGGCTGGATTGCGAGGAGGATGAGCAACGAAGTTTTTAGATATTTTGACGGAGGAATTGAAAATTTTTGCGAAGTTTTGGAGAAGGCAGAAAAGTGAATGTAGGAAGTGATGAGAAGTGAAGGCATGATAGTTGAGGGTGATAGAGAGGAGAATACGTACTTGGCTAATACTAAATGGGAATGAAGAGGATGGGACTACGTGAGAGGAAGCGGAATGTAGGAGCAGATTGAGAGTAATAACATAGTGGGCAGGGCAAAGGTAGATCCTAAAAATGTTGAGAAGGGCGCCAAAATGTGTCATGAAGGAAGCACAGAGGGCTCCTTCATGTAATACAGATTGCAAACATGATAGAAAACTTTAATTCTGAGTTGAAAATAAAAACAAAAATTAGCCTTTACGAGAACTTTTTTGAAGTTCCAAAAAAACTTGCAGTAAAGGAAGGGTGGCGCAAAATTGCCCCAGAATCCTCTTTTTGATTGGCCACTTTGTGTGAGTCCGTTGAAATATGACCTAGAGAAGTTAAATTCGGGGCTACTCAAAGACTTTCACATTACCTGGTGGAACACCCATTGAGAATATGATATCTCAGTTCAATTGCGTATTGAAATAACCGTCGTTGAAAGAAATGGCTCATTCCTCAGTCTTTCAAGGGAGTTTTGTTTATCGTTATTCTTCCTTGCAGTTTGCATATCCACGTTCCTCATCTCCGTGGATACGACGCGCGCCGCCCGTCGCCACCTCCCGCGGGAAGGCAAGGCGGGACAACGTCGGCGTGCGCGCTGCGAAACGTCTCGCCCGTGGCCATGCAGCCCGCTCGTTCTTTGGCGGGACGATCGTGAATTATTGAGGCGGCCTCGCCGACCGACTGAGCTCGCTGGCTCGCTCACCTGCCGGGCGGCTTAAAAACCCCACACGGCAATTGCACCGAGTCAAGGAATCTCCCCGAAAGCACAGAACCGAATATGTGAGTGAGTGGGGAAAAAAATCAACAGCTCGCCCGTCTTTCTCCAAACGGGGATTGGCTTGTTGTTTCGCCACATCTCCTCCTAATGGCGTCCGGGAGATGAAAAAAGGAAGAATGGTCGTCAATTATTCAGCGATAAAGCAATGCACACGGCGCTCCGTTTCGTCAGAGGCCTCGTGTGTTTTGCCTTGGAGATGTGGGAGTTAAACCCTTTGATAATCGTGATCAGAGCGCCGCTAGGAAGGCGGGTCACTTTAATGAGGTCGGTCGACGTCGCTGGTCGAGTCTCAATAAGCTCACTTGGAGGAATAGTTTAGGATTCATTCAACCGGGCTCGTTCCGTTTTCTGCCCAGAGAGAAAATTATCCAGGTTAAGTTCCATCGATGAATTGTGCCATTATCATGCGTGAATGATTTCCTCGTATCATCCATCTATTTACACGTTCAGCAGACAAATTCGTTCTTTAAAATACAGGATTCAGAAATGTCTTTATAGAACTTAAACCTTTGACTATGATATATCGCGAAATATACACAATTACTTACCTATATTATGAATTCACAATTAAAATGTTTTGTTTTTTAGAGTCAAAACTTCTGTATTTAGGCATTGGATTTTGTGAATGAATATTAGTATTACAACACCGGTCAAGTTGTCAGCAGTAGTATCAAGCATGCATATTTTTCACAGAATCGTATATTTTGAGTTTTGTTTTTTTTTGAGTTTTTGTTTTGAGTTTGTGTTTGAGTTTGAGTTGAATCAGCATTTTGAGATTTCTTCTGAGTTATATTTCGCGACTTTCATCTACCTGTATGCTATTATATTGTGGTGCGTGTAATTTAGCAAAGCTTGAGATAATGCTGTATCCTAAATGTGGTAAAAATAGTAGCACAAATGGAAATCAACAACCCATATGCTAGGGTTGTTTATGCAATGAATGGAAACCCATATGCCAATGTGGAGGAGTTGACATTTAACTCCCTGGGGATTCATTTAAACTCAAGCAAAGGAGTACTCGGAGGAGTACAAAATTATTCGTCCGTTTTAACCATTTTGCGAATGAACAACTGTAAAGGAGTCACAAAGAGATCCTTCGTTACGATTTGCGTTTCACGCCAAAATTTCCTCTCCTCCCCCGCGCTACCAGATCTTAAACGATAACGAACGCGAGCGAAATAGCTTCCCAAGTTTAAATTCGGTAACCTGGCGTATAACTTTCGGGGAAGTTCTAACGATACCTTCTCCTACCTACCGTCGTGGATTATGGTTGCCGAATGCCCCGAGGAGGAGGCCGTTCTCCATCCCATGGCAGCAGAAAGGGACTTCCCATCTCGATATCTTCGCCGGAAGTTCCCCTCCTGATGAGATAAGCAAAGCCCCCGTGGAATAAGGCTACAGGTCACATTTTGCCGCCTATCTCCTAAAGGGATGTGCTCATTACTGGGGAAGGTCACCCCCCCTCCCAATCCTCTCTACACCCTTCACTCCCGTTGGCGCAATCCCTATTGACGGAGCTTCCAATCAGCCCTCTACATCCCTTGGACTTTTGAGACCTCTCGCCCTTTTAACCCCCCAAGGGTTCTCTGCAACGCGGCGTCGACCCCAATACCTAAAACCCCGACCATTCCGCCCTTGATTTGAAATAAAAATTTCCTTCATGTTTTTCAGCCCAACCACATCCCTAGAATTCTGATAATAAAGCTGAAAGATTCTCCGCCGCTTCAAAAGAGCGCGTCCTGAATTCCCTGGAGTACCGGCCTGGTTGGCGTGCATAGTTCTCTTGTGTCCTCCGCCGCCAAGGAATCGCCGCTTTGTCAATGAGATATTGCGTGAACGTGATATTTTGTTCAAACTAATGAGGTTGCACGGACGAACTGATTTGATATAGCTTCTGAATTTGGAGGAGCAATCGATAAACCCTTAACTCATGCCTGAAATCTACTCCATTAAACTAAATTGATTTTTTTCGGTCTTTCAAGTCTTAAAGAGCGACTCAGTGTTTCTAATTCTCATGATTAATGTAACTGCATGACTGAAATAAGGAAATGTTGCCCATATGAATACTTTTAATGCTGTAATTTGTAAAAACTAGTTTCGGATAATGGTTTTTAAAATTATAATTGAATTTTAGTTTTGTAGATCGACGGCCTTCATTGTAAAGTATTCGTTTTGATCGTTTTTATTCAGCACTGGAATTTGGTACCTCTCCTTGCGACATCTTGTCAATTTTTTCCTAGAGATTTTGTTCAACAGATGGTATTCATAAGTAGTTACAAAAGCATTCTGTAGACATAAACTTTACGATTATTATTATGACAATTAGTTGCACATATTAGTCTTGGTGAAGACTAATGTCGGATGTCTGCAACGTTATTTCAGCCCATATTTCACCCTTTTATTATTGCCTTCGCAAAGCCATGGCGTTCCTCTTCCTCAGACTACAACATTGACGCGATGGATGGGTTTGTGCGTACCGATAGCCTCTAAAACTGGGCTGCGAGTAGGATTACAATCGAAGAAGTATACTGTGTGTAAAAAAGAAACTTCTGGAGAAGATTAGGAGAAGGCGATTTTGGTGGCTGGAACAGATAATGAGATGTTGAAGACAGAGGAGAGGAGAGACTGTTGGGTAAGCGTGGATAAAGAATAGGCATAGTGGACGGGATAAAATGAGATAAGACGTGCGCTGAGAAAAATAAATCTTGTATGAAAGTAGCACCATGAGCATTAAAAATCGTGAGGTTTATGTATTTTTTTCTATTTTCTCCTACTTAAAACTGGTAGTTTCCAAAAATCATACAATATTACCGAGATATTTCCATAATTTGCCCCATCAATGAGTGGTGTAATGTATAACCCGTGGTGTTTTTTCCTCTTTTCTGGAAAAAATTGAAAGTTTTGGACGCTATGGCAAAATTAAACGTGCCACCCTACTGGGCGCGGCCTTGTTTACGACCGCTGATTGGCTCCCTCTTTTTCCCCGTGGAGTAGGGGCGGAAAAGGAAGGGAAAAATATCGGTCACTCTTGCCCAAACAATTCCCCACACTCCTGCCACTCGAAGTCGGCTCATTCTTCACAAGTTCTTATCTAACGCTCGCCCTCGTCTTTTATGTATATCTATAAATCCCTTTCCAAATTCCCTCTCCGCCTTCAGCATCCCATACCCCTCCTCCCCCAATGACAACATTCCATCTTTCCCCGCCCCCAACCTCCAGCCGCGTTCCTCTTCTTCCCTGATTTATGTTCTCCCCTTGTCTCCCGACAGGGCCAAGTCGATTCCTCCTCCACCCAGGGTCCCTCTCTGACCCCCTTTCGCCATCGACTTCCAGGGCCCCGCATATAGGCATCGATGCGATGTTCAGACATGTGTATGTAGCTCTCGCAAAAGTTCCTGGCTCAGCGCAGTGGACAATTTTGGGACATGGGCTACTGAACTTTCAGAGCCCTGCGAAACAGAAGGGTTTTCAGTGTGAGGCCTTTATAATATACTACCAACACTAGCGCTTTGAAACTTCGGATGACCCCCAGCTTTCTGCCGTCTCGTTTTGACTCTTTTCACAGTGAGACCTTAAGATTGTGTCCCTGGAACAGTCACAGCGTTGGGTGATTTTCACCACTTGCGTTAAAGCTTTGCATTTTTGCTTATTTCGTGAAGTAGTGATGAAGCGTAGAAGAAGAAGGAAGGGGTTAGGATTTTTGGACGAAATAAGAAGAGGGAGACCATTGAGGAGTATGCAGAGGTCACTTACTATGATGACCAATGCTAGAAGCCTGTCCAGCATCTTCGTTGACCCTCTTTCCTATAGCGCTTTTGGACTAACCTACCTATTTTGCAACTTTACTATGTTGTACCTCGATAGATTACTAGAGACCAGCGTGCACTTGCTTCTTTTATATGTGTTCTCCGTAAATAAATTGTTTATTTATTTAAATAGATAATAATCCATTTTCCCGGTAAAAACTAAGGTAAATATATTAAAATCCATATTACTGAGTAGCAAATATGTTTCAAGACATCTTTCTTTACATCCGCTAATTCTTCCATTCCGTCGTTCAATCCATAGGAAAGTAAGGGGAGATCAGGGTTAAAGAATATGGTTGTTATTTAGATTGTTAGGCTTCAATTTCATGACACGGTGGCCTCTCTATACCTCGATGAGGGAGAGGATATGAGGACTGTTTGATGATTGTGTCAGATTATGTGTAGGAGGGAAAACGAAACGATATGCCAGAGATTGGGACGTAAGGATATGTACTGTTTACAAGCATACCAATCAGCTGTTAGAATGCTCAAATTAATGAGCTTCGTTCCCCTGTCATTCATTTGGTAAATTCATTCTTCAACCCCAACTGGCAACCATGGACTTTATAAGTTGGTGAAAGTTATGTGAAAAATGTAGATACGTGCCTCTATAAAGGCCGCTTTCCACGAAAAATTTTATTGTACAAATTGAGGTTTCAAAGATTGTATAAAAAATGAATGGAATTTGAGCAGGCTCTATTTCCTGGTCAGTCAGTACACAATCATACAATTTGTCGCTTTACACAGTACAATTTACCTCATGAAAGAGTTCATGCATTCGTTTGGACAATAAAATGTGCAATATGAGTACCGTGAAAGTGGACTTAAAGGATTTCATGTGAAGTAAGCAGGTGTTAAGCGTGAGAACTATTTTATTTCAATTTATTTAATGCACGATGAGTTATGAGACACATTTGATCAGCTTCTAGCCTCAAAAATATTATTTCTGCGTGAGATCAAATATTTCTATTTATAGCGGTGAATCATTCTGTGGAAAATTACTCCATTACGCACATTACTAAACCTCAGTTGTAGTCGTGTAACCCGCGTTCACCGGATGCCATGAAATTTCTCCATGGTAATCAAAGTGCAACTTGCTGGCAAAATGTGAGTCAGTCTATTTCCTGTAGAAATAGGAGCCCTTGTCGAAAGTGTGCCGACTACTACCCTTAATTGACTCCTATCACCGTAGAAGTCCGTGCTTGCACATGGAAATGTTACTTGCAAGCATATCGTGAGGCCCGTGATGTAGAAGTATTTTCTATGCGTTGAGGCCGCCTACTCGGACCGTATCGTATCGCTTATTCGATTTCGGGCGTGCAGGCGTTCGGACGAGGCAATGTTTCTCGCCCGTGATGCCCATCCGGTCGTTGGCTCGATCTATCAAGGCCTTGCGGTCGTGCTCGGAATTGGGCGCCGCGGCGATGCGTGGAGGCAATCTCATATGCGGGCGTAGAGAGGAGGGGTTTAGGGGAAAGGCGGGGGCTAGGGAGACCCTGCAGGCCGGGCGCCGTAACCGCGGGGACGTGAAATATGCCAAGTGGCAGGGTCGGCACGATGGTTTAATCATGTCATTTTGGCAAATCTCGCGATGTTTCACGCTTATCGTTGGCGCCCAAGGTCGTGGATATAACGGTATCAGCGTCAACATTTTTGGGGTCAAATTCAGGCGAAATTCTATTCTGATCTAGAAAGTTTGGTATAACAGTTAAAATTAAAGGATCGCATCGTCTAGAGTGCCGTCCTCGCGTTTAATTCACGACTTAAATTGTCAATCAATGCCACTTCCTTACCTCATATTTGACTCTTTTTGTCTATGCACGCCCCGATGCAAAAAAGCTATGTTTTATCCAAGCTGAAATATCGTGATTTATGTCTGGTATCTCAGATAGCAATCAAAGCCCTTTATTATTTCTATTTCATGCTTAAATTGTAATCTATTGTATGATAGGTTGAGAATGGACATTTTCACAAAAATCATTATTAATCACTAAGTATAACTGGCACATACTTATCGTTTTCTGCTTCTATTTTCTTTTGTAGATCCCAAAATTACATCAGATAGTTAATTACCATCCCTCTACGTCTTTCAATAAACGATGATTCTTTCCTCTGACGTATCTGATACAAATCGTATCAGATAGCTCCTGAGTAATCTGAAGCATACATTTTCTTTTCCTGAGTTCTTCTTAGCAGTCTAAAATATGTGATTTCAATTTGGGTAGCATTGTATTTTATAAGGAAAACGTTGCTGTACGTGGCTCCTATATTATGTTACTGCTCTAATCTGGTAATTGGTTGACTAAAGTTAGGTAATTCCTGAATCGTTTTCATACTGCCGAAACCACCCTTATTTCATGATAACATTAATGGATATTTTTGCTATTTAATTTTAACAAATATTGGCCTGATGAGGAAAGATGATTATCTCTAATATCTGGATTATGATCTGGAAGAGTTTGAAAAAAGTGTTTTACAAATGTGTACGACTTAGTCCCTGAGGTTAGTAGAACCTCCTCCAAACTGGTCTCGAGCGCTCAATCCCAGGATTCATAGGCGAGGACAGCCACTCCGCTTCCAAGGCTAGCAGATCAATTTAAGTCATTTTTTTATGATCAGCTAATCGTTATTTCCACTTGTGCACAAACATGATTTTTGATGATGCTGTGCAGGTTTGTATGCATTTCAGTGACAGTTTTAAAGAGCTTCCCCATCGATTTGCATGGATTTAAAATGCGCTCTGCAACTTAGACCACCCTTCATTCTTCAGGACCGTCTCGCGTTCCCTTTTCCCCGTTCCCTCCCTTTCCCCCTTGGTCCTTATTCAGCGTCCACCCTCCGGCACGCCGGCGTTAAGGGTCGAGAGGGGAGGAGAGAGCGGTGGAGACGAGGAATCGGCACAGTGGAACCCCATAACTCCCCTCCGTCTCTCCCACCTCCGTCCCCCCCACCGCGGGCCACTCTCCATCAAGGAAGAGAAGGCCTTACTCCATCCGTCCCCCCCCTCCCGCCTTCCCACCCCCAACCTCTCCGCCTCGTGCGCAAGGGATTTCCGTGATTCATGGACAAAAGAGCAGCGCAAGGCGCGATATGGTCATTTGGAAGAGGCCCCCTCGGGACGCGACGCAAGTGGGCCGCCTGGCGGTGGTCGGGGGAATACGGGAGAGGGGGGAGGGAGGACGGTAAGGGGTCTCCTCTCGTGGACGGCGCCTTATTCTCCCTCCCCCCACTTACTACGCCCCCCCCCCTTTCTCCACTCCGCACGGGACCCATCGGACCCAGACAGACCCTGCCACCTCTCTCTCTCGCTCTCTTTTCCATTCCGTTTCGCTCTCCGCTTCTCCATACCTCGTCCCCCGATCTCCTCTCAGTCTCATCGTTCTGCAATCTCGTTCCGTTCCGCCCTACTTTCAACGTTTTCGATCGTTCCCTCATCCTCTACGCTCCTTGCTCTTCCGACACACCCTCGTGGTTGAACAACCCTCACGTAGTGTGTAGTACACTATCAGTTTAGAATATCGATCCTCGATTCGAGTATATTCATGGAGAAGGGAACAATGATATCAAACAGATGATCATCACTGGGTGTATGTGAGAGCGATTCAGGCCCTTTTTTTGGAACTATGAAATGATGCTGAAAAGAATGGGTTACTATCTATCCGAAGTTAAAAGAAAGAAACTTTGAAATGCTCTCTCTGTTCAAAATTTCAAAGTATCTTTCTTTTAACTTCACGATGTGTTCCACTATATCTCGCCGGATACCGTTGAATATATCTATCCGAACTTATGATATATTACCGACTATGTTTTAATTGACCCAACGTTGACAATTGACACTTAAATTACCAATTATATAAGTGTAGATTAATATTAGGTTATCTGTTTTATATGTAACATTTGTAACGTGTATCTAGGGCTTCATCGATGACATTGAGGATATACTTATGTGGTCGATATTTATCTGCGATACTCTTTATTGTTTACTGTGTACTCGGCCCAAAGTCTTTTTGAAGTTGACGGTGACAATATTCGCGAATTGACGAAATTTTTCATAACTTCATGCTTTCGTGAGTTTGTTTTGGCGCTTAAGTGTCTATGGTCACTTTGTAATAAATTGTATCATACTTAATTAATCATCCATCTTTGCTAAATCATCCAGGTCAAATCATGTAAGTTAAACGTCCAAATTGAGTTCTGTTTGGCGAAGGAATCAATTTTACTCCAGCTCTATACAGATCAAGTAAAAAAAACTATTTGTTGTTATCTTTTAATTTAGAGCCATATAAATTTATTTTTTTTCGCAACTAATTTTAGGTTTTTAGTTGCAATGAGAGCTTGTAATTATTTTGAATTTATCACCGTACTTAAATTTGTACCAATAATGTTTTACGAGACAATATTGGAATAGACTGCCGAATCGTGTCAATAATGATTTTATATGCTCTGTCATTGGCCTTTAAATATTTTACCCTAATAAGGTTATTCCAGTTTTTTTCGTTACGAATGGATTTATGTTCATTGCGATGTTAACACGTAGTTCCTACCAGCCAACTCCTGACTGCTTGAATTGATATCCACTGCCTTTAGCTTCCACTCTTCCGCAACAGAGACCTTAATGCCCCACTCACCGATGACATACGACCATTCCCCCAGTCGCTTTGCCCGCCGGAGTTCCAAAACCACCGCACCAACGGAGGGATCAGCAAACTCAGCGAATGCCCCGTGCAAGCCAACAACTTCCATCTCCATTTCCTTCCCCTCATGCGAGCATAGTAAATACATAGGCGCGTCACCCTTTGCCGTCTGAATCGCGTAGCCCAGCCGCCTCCTCTTTGTGCCTACAAATTTAAGTCCATTCCGGTCGACCGGGTATGTGATACGTGTGTTTATTTGCTTCGTCTCAGAAATCTTTATCTATGGCACACTGATGTCATGATAGCATATCGGTCAATCTTTAAATAATTTTAATGAGAGTAATGATGTTTAATTTTATACGATCTACGTACTAGAGAAATAAGTGTATTTGTTCCTAGCTTTTTCTTCAAAGAATGCCCGTGCGGATTTGAGGATCGCCAATTTTTATGCTTTCCTGTGCTGCTTTATTTTAGCATACGGAATATGTAGATCTCTCAGCACATATCCAGCAAGTATAAACATTATTGAAATGGCATGCTTTCATTAGTGCTTAGACCTTTATGTGTAAGGTCACTAATTTGTCTGAATAATGTTAGCAATGGTGAATTACAAAAATGTTAATGACTTCCATGACTCTTGCTACTAATGTTTCTTGTTGTAATTTTACTACCTGATATCCGACCAGAATCTTGCTATTGATTAAATTCTGAGATTAGGGCAAAGTAAAATCTACTTTTGACAGAATTCTTAACGTAAGCATAACTGTTTGACTTTGTTTTCTGTATTTTATCCGAAATATTTTTACCAGGAATACTCCGACCAATATTCTACGACTGATTCATATAGCTTTTCCTCCATGCAGTTATCGAAATCTCAAGATAATGGAATTCGGGTGACTAATTAAATTAAAAATCTGTAACACAGTAATCACAACTATTCTTTCAAATAGCGGAGACAAGATTCATGGGTGAAATAACTAAGTGTACTGAGACTCCTTTCTGTTTCTCTTAAAAGTCTCAGAAGTTCAAGAAGCAATCATGGTGGGATTCCGTGTCCCCAAGGACATTGATAGGAGAGAATGCCTCTTTCAACTCCAAAGCGAACGGAGCGTTCTCCCTTTCCAGCTCTCCATCAAGCGGGGCGCCAGGAATTTTGGCAGAAAAATCGCGATTTATCATGTAGAATTGGGTGAGCACTTGACTGCGATACTTATCTCGCAAGGCTTTCCGTTTTGCGGGAGGAAAAAATGGGGGTAAATATGTTCCGTGGCGTCGTATCGCCGTATATTGCGTTCGTATGTAAAGATTCACGTGATCCCGGCGATTTATTTTGTCGCATTTTGTGCCGGAGTCGGGAATTCCTTTCGTAGACTTAAGACTCAAAACGTTCCTCGTTTCGCCTTGCCGCATCCCACGCTGGGTATCAAGCTCCTGAAATCATATTCAATTTTTATGCTCCCGAGAGTCGCAAAATCCCGTAGCCAAAAGGGATTTTTTCATTGCTTCGCCTACCGTAGCTCATACTTTTGCCGTCTTGTATGCTTAAATAGGTGAATTTTTTACTCGCAGTCTTTCCGATGATCACAAAGGATGGCTACTACCTCGAGGGCAGACATGGGTGGCTCCAATTCTTCTATATTTGCTTCCATACGTGCTACCTTCCATCATCGTACATCGTTTGATATGCAGCCTTATATGATAGATGGATATTTGAGCGAGTTCTGCGTAAACAGCCGAAAAGTGGTGTTATCTTTCAAGTTCCTGCTTATGAATATCTATTTTCATACCACTAAGATTATCTTAGCTTTTCAAAATTTCCTGCCTTCCTCGTATTGCCTAAGATTTACATTTCTCTTCCTTTCCCGCGAGTACGCAATATTCGACCTATTATCAAGCCCTTCTATATGGTATTCCCTTGCGTGGCCCGGCCGATGCCCTACCCAAGGCGGCATTAAGGCTTTCGAATGATAATGGGAATTATGTAGACATCGAAGCAGGCCCGATTCTATAACTGGGCAAAATGGGCACTTGCCCAGGGGCGCAAGGTTTTTGGGTGTAAAGAGGGCGCAAGAGAAGATTGGTCTCAAACAAGTTAATTACCAGATGACAAAAGTGAGGTAGAAAAAAAATTAAACGCCGATAAGAGGTTGACACACGGCAAACCAAAGTGTATTATTTTCGTTAAGGTTGTTCTGTAGAGCGACGTCAACAGAGTTGCCACCACTACAGAGTTTGACCTTGGAGCTGTTGAGAGGGCGCGCGCGTACTACTGTAATCGCCTCTATCGCCACTCCGCCCCGGGAGCGCACCTGTTTAATTTGTCCATAGCGCCACGAAGGTTAAAAACGGGTTTGCATCGAAGGAACTGCATGTTTGTTTCTCCGGTTATCGGTCAAGGTGGATTATATTAGACGATTCCTACGTATTTAATCATCTTATTTTGCATTTACTAAATTATTTGTACGCGTAGCTTAGTACGTCTAAAATACAGTTATAGGGTTTTGCCTTATAGGCCATGGATCCTTAGAAGTCCTAATGTCTCTTGTGTTGCCACCCTTGATTCACTGCAAGGACATAAAAATATTGCTAGGCTTCCAATGCCCTATATTTCTTCTCTTCTTTGTTTGATAGATGGATATTTGAATGGTCTCTGCGTTCGCCGGGCAACCGAGCAACCCAGAAAGGGAGGAGCTGAAGGACATTGAGCTAGTTCACTTGAAATCTCCAATATAGCTGCAGGAATTAGGAATCCTAAGCTGCGTGGTAGTCTGTTCATAAGCCTAGCATTACATGGGCTAGTGGTTTGATTCATGCTTCAGTAAAATTATTTCTCTCTAAAAGTAATTTATAAGACTTTCGTCGCCGTATTTTTGTTTTGAAATTCTTCGTGTGCTTTTCCATCTCAGTTAGTCTTAAATTCACTTCCGCTGCCTCTCTCGTATCCACATTACCAATTCCCTTCTCTCTTCCACCTCCACCTCTTCATCGTTTGCCTTCCTCCTCGGGAATTACAGAAAAATAAATGAGCATACGCTACGAGTCGAGGAGCTTGGTTTGATGGTAATGCCCTCTCCTGCCCATGCAAACGTCGTATCGATCTTCTTAACTATGTTGTTGCTGCGTTTCCACCGCCTTAACTCCGTAGGTATTCACCCCACTGACCCCTCTTCGTCCCTCTCACATCTTTCCCCGCGCGGCATGGGAGAGATGGCGGGAGCAAACAAACCCCTGGGTCCCTCTTCTCAACACACAGTCCATTCCTTTAGGCTCGAGCAACACAGCCTCGCTAACAATTTTCCCGTCTCCTCTCTAACGCACACCCTCCACTCCCTCCCCCCCCCAACCCTCGATTCCTCCACTCCACGTCACAATTTGGACCTCCCCTGCCACCCGTCCCATCCCTACCCCGCCTCCCCCTTCGCCGTTGCCCGCCCCCCCGCTCCGTGTTCCCGGCAACTCCAGACTCTCTTCCTCTCCTCTCACAGAACCTCTCGAAATTCCTCGCTTTTCCCTCCTCCCCCTCTCACTCCTCGGCAAACTTCTTTCTTTCTCCGCCACCCCCGCACGCACAGTTTCCCCGAGTCGCGTCTCCTCCCACGCCATCCCCCTCCCCACCCGCCCTTCCCACGGGCTACCTCCTCACCCCACCTCTCAAGCGACCCACTCACTCCCTGCCTTACTTCTTTTTTTTCTCTCTCTCTCTCACTCTCTATCCGTATCTCTTTTTCCAGCTCACCTAGAAGGTATTTTTTTTCCTTTTCGGTGTTCTTTGGAGTCCCACCTTACCCCGCAGCCAGCTCTTAAAAATGAGATGTGTGAGGGTTGAGATGAAGGCTGGAAGAACTCATCACTTGTTACGTCAATACCGGCTGGAACGATATCAGTCATGCAACATTTAGCAAAAGTTTCATAATCTCCCGTTTGTAATAATTTCTCGGTATGGAATCCGATGAAAATTCGTTCTCCTATGCGTAGCACAATCGTCTAGTAACCAATTTTATGATTTAGTGTACCCAGCCCGAATTGTCAGTTAAAGGATAGTCAACGTAAATCATGTTAAAGCCACCCTACCTTATACTCAAGCAATCATTTCTATGACAAATTTTAAGCTATCTGGGACTAGCCACTTTTTCACTGTGGAAACTTGTAAATCATTTCTATGATAATTTATTTACAGCAGCAAAGTTTGTTTGCCGATTTAATCCGTGTTTTGAATATTTTGTCAAAGTAGTTTCATCCACTTATGCTAAGTCCATTCAGTTCTGACATACTACATACTATTATGAAATGAAGAAAAATTCAAAGCTACCTAGAGTAAGGTATGTGATACTCAACATACACTAAGTAGCAATCGGTTGCGTGATTCCGTTAAATTATTTTAATGCATTTCATGTCAGTTATATCATGAGTTAGATTAGCTGGAAAAATATTTTCTTAATTATGCCTTTGAAAGATCAAAAGACGTTTATTGCGAATATACGCAATCAAAGATTATTTACCTACTTCATTCTTAGGCATATTTCATATTGACGCAACCCCTGTTATAAAATACTCTCCTCTTATTTAAAATTTGTCTCATCTTCATGGTTCGCCAATAAACGCTTTATTTCTGTGTTTTGGAACTTTAAGATAGCTTGTAGCAGTTCTTGTGAGCAGCATTTTCTGGAAGAATTTTCCTATGAAACGGTTTATTGCTCCGGCATATGAAACACAAGAGTTATATTCAGCATAAAAGTTCACCTCCACGCGTTTATTTTCCTGTTATGTCCGGCTTCCATGCGTTCGCTCGAGGGGTTAAAAATGAGGCGTGGGCGCGGCTGAAAACAGGGAATGGTGGCAGAAGAAAAGGTTTTCAAGGCGGAAAGAGGGGTGAGAACGCTTTGTAACACTTCCTTTTACACCCTCTCCCGTTTCTTCCACCCCCGTTTTTATCTCCTTCCGTCTTTCTCTCCTCTGCCACACTTATTTCACCTCGCACCCATCCCGGGGTGAGAGTAATGCCCGAAGGGCGCACTTGTTTGCGAATTGAACTGGACCCCAGAGCTAAAACTCTCTCGGTATTGCGCCCAGGTGTTGTTGCATTATTTTCGTATCGCCACCATCCCTGTTTGCAGCTCCCTCGCTGCTTTTGTTTCTCCTTCATGTTTCCCTAGCCTCTCCCCCACGTCTGACGGCCCATTCTCTCTTCCTACCTCGCAGCCTTGCCCCCGGGTCGTTTCTCTTCCGTCCCCTTCATCTTTGCCTCCACCCTCGGGGGCATCGCCGCCCTCACCGTTGGACCTCCACCCCCAGTCGCTACCCTAAATACCTGGGCTTCACTGCACCTTTAGGCCTATCGTGTGGGAGGCACATTCCTAACATTGGTGGCGCAGTACTTGAGAGACCAGGCTGTGATTACTGAGTAAATTGGCTGGTTGGTTATTCTATGTGGAACTGTTGGTGAGGAGAAGATTAAATGGGGAATATAGAACGGATGGAGAGAGACTTGTCGGGGATCGGCTTGGTAAAGTGGCTAGAATAGGTTCTGGCTTACCATCCCGAGGGTCCAGATTTCATACCCGGCTGTGGCAGGAATGTACCCGTGGAACCCTGATGCCTACATGAGTGTGTCTTATATAGGCGTCGTAAAAGACATTAGACTGTTTTCCCCCTTGGCGCTTTTCGTTAAAGAGGATGCTAACGTCGACTTCTAGCTTCATTCATCTCTTCATTCTTTACCTGAATAATTTTCCCTTACCAAATGATTCACTTCATCCAAAATGGTGTACATTATGTCAAATCTCGGTCGCCTTACAAAATATCCAATCCACCACGGAGGAACATGGTGGATATTTGCCTACTAGAAAGCCGCCAAGAGGTGCACAGTTTAACGTCGCATCCGGCGGGCAGTGTTGTGCGGTAAAAGGAATACCCGTGGACGATTTCCTGAGATGAGTCCCGATTGGACCCGTAACCATGAGTGCAAACCGAAATTCCATCCACCGATCCGCTTGAACTGAAACTATTTAAAAGAAGGAGCGGTTCCGGAACGTTATATTTCGTTAAAAATTCTACTTTCGTTCCGCTAACTGCTCAAAAGTCAAGCCGTACATTAAGTTTCATTCCGAACCGAAGCTATACTACAAAAGAAATGCTATAATTTCGTTCCGGAACGAAACTATAAGCTTGGTTCCGCTTTTGTTTAACATCCCTGGTTTTACCCTATAAGTTAATTCCATATTTTACCCAAAGTGGGAGAGGAGTCGATTGAAAAGTTTTTGTGACGGCAATTTTACGAACTCAGGCTATCAGGATGGGGAACATTATTCTAGCCACTGCATCAATCCGATTAGCAAATAGTGGGAAGGCACTCGGATGAATAACTAATATTTATGTCTTTTCGTCCGACGTAGGTCTCATATCTAGTTTGCTGCAATCATTGATGACCGCTTGAAGGTGGATTTGATCCGCAAACCAAACCGAATTCAAGAATTCATCATTTCACAATTCGTTACAGACTATTACGAGCCGACAGAATGACGATACTGATGATGGACGATTAGGTTAGTAGCCGCTAGAGACTTGAAGGCCACGAATGAGGCAAAGATATCAGGAAAATTTCAGATGATTTTAGTATCAGATGCTTTCCTTAGACGAGAGGTTGACTCCCGCCTTCGATTTCTCAACTTGAAGGGAGCGACAATATATGAGAAAAAATTTCTCCCAATCGTGAAAACGCTTCTCCCTTTTCGTCCTTTTTCTGTCCATATTCCTGCTTCCCATTCCCTTTCTTCTGTGTACCTGAGTCCTTACACTCCCTGCCACTCGCTTATGATGGAGCTCTCTCGACGGTGTATAGATGGAGGTGTCGCCCACCCAACTCACAACTCCGTGGTGTTTGCGTAAAATTATGTTGCGCCGGTGGAGTCCGAAGTTGATCTTCCCATGGCGAAAGTTTGTGGCAATCGATGTGGAGTATTGGCCAGATTTCCCGCCCCCCGTCCCATATTCGGGAGCCCCTGTGAGTTAAGTTTGCCTCCCAACGAACAAATTTTAAAGGTCAAGACCCCCGCATGCCATTTTGGTCGTCCCCTCCTGGAATTATCAAAACAAATCTCCCTAATAGCCACGCCAATGTCGTGAATGTTCCCCGCCCCCGCCCCACTTCGTACATACGAACCCCAGTCAAACGGCTCTTTCAGCGGGGCGATTTGACTGAGGAACAGGTCCCATTGTCATCCACGCTATATTATTGGTGTGAGTCGCTTAATTTCATCGCGCCATCGGGAATCTGTAAGGAGGAATATTTGGTTCCCCAAAGCGTAGTCCCATGCCTGTTGTAAACTGGTGGGGGAGACATTCTTCAACCTACGAATATGCATGAGGTTTATGTTAAGCAATTGGTCTTGCTTCCGCTTTCCGCAACTGTAGTTTTTATTTTTGCAACCACTTTCGCTTTTCGCCCAGATGCTGGGTGGAGAATAAACAATGGCTAGAGAATTGATGGTGAAAATAAATCAATTTCTTCCACGCTTGCTTCTCAGTTGTGAGGAACTCGGAATATTCATGCGATTCCATTCTCTTGCCATGTTACCTGATGGCAATGGTGCTACAAATGTTATTGGGTAGACTTGAAATATACTGATGTGTTGAGGGCGTCTTCAGATGCACTTCCTATCAATCATTATGTGAATACGTCGTTTATGGAAAGTAATACAAATTTTGAATAACAATTGAGTCACTAAAGGCAGGCCATTTCCGTTAATTTGATGGTACATATCAGCAGATAGCATCAGTGTTTACAACTGCCGAACGATTTTTTTCTGTTATTACTATATTGCTACTCTCATTTAGTACCGAGAATGGTTGACTGCAACCCTTTATTGGACCCTGGCCCGCGCTAACTCATTTACTCTGACGAAGCTTTCCTGATGAATAACAGAATTGAAAATTTGCCACTTAGATTGGCCTGTTACAGGAACGACACATATATTCTAAAAAGTCATGGGATCCATTACCATGACAAAAATTCAATCTGTGTTGCAGAAACATTCGATGAATTTATTGTGTTATATACACATAACTTATGGCATGTTGTTATGAGTTCAAAAAGTAGCCAAAATGGTGGATGCGCAATGAATCGCTTGGAGACTTAATTACTAGATTAAAGAGTTGTTATGAGACAAGTAACTAGTTCATTTACTCTTACTGACTTATTATTATGTGCATTTGCCATTATTTATAGACTGAACTGTTAGGAATTTTATCTGGCGGTGGATGATTAGATCGAATATTCGAAGCCATTAACTATTGGTAAACTAGTTATGTAACTAGTAGATTTGCTCTTGCAACCCGAATATTTTTATGAGATTTATAACTTAATTGATCTAATAGGTGTTGATTCCATTGCGAAATGTTCTTGCAACCGGCCATTATATACTCCAAGAGGAAAATTGAGATTTCTGCTATTCTTGATGATGAAGAAATCCCACCATATCAAGCATGTTACTTCTCTTTTTGACGCTCTACAGCTTCATTTTCCATTTTAGTTAATCAATGTATTTGCATTCCATATAAAGCTTTCCCCTGTATTTTTCTTTTCCCCTTGTATTTCCCCTGTATCCCCTGCTTTCTCCTTTAAATTTTAATGTGTCTCAAAATATGGCTTATCCAATGTCTTCCTTCCATAGAGGTATTGCTGTGAGAAAATTAGCTTATGCTTACCATTCAGAAATATATTGATTTAATGAGTGTCTTATCATGATATTTGCTCGTATTTTTTTGCAAAAGAGGAGTGGGTGACTTGTTCCTTGGCTATTTTCTCAAATTCTGAGACTATTGCATGCTAGTTTAAGCCAAGTCCAAGTTTCAGTTTGAATTTCAACTTACTCTTTTCTCAGTGAGCAGCCCGCCTGTTCTCCTTTATTCCTTCCAGAATCTCTCAATTCCTTCCCTACTCCGGCTTGCTTCGATTATGCTCTCGTTTCACGTTCCGTCTTTGACCATGTGGGCCCTCGAACTCCTCGACCCCAGCGGACCTCTCTGAAGACGGACATTTCGTAGGAATTCATCTCCCTCCTTATGACCCACCCCCGGAGGCCCACGTCCCCAGTTCGGATCAAATTGGTCGAAGAGGATCAGGAATCCATCGGGTGATATTAACTTCCTACCATCGTCCCCTCCCATAGTTCGTCCTTACCCACACTTGACTGACCTTTAGGCCACACTGACGGCTTCCCTGCCCCTCCTCTGTTTTTTCCCTTTTCCTCCTTAGTCCTCCGTCGAGGCCTCCTTTGCCCAGTATTGTCAAGGGGGAAGATCGTAACTTTCTTTGGAATTCGGCATTAGGTTTCGATTCGCCAAGTATGCCTCTTCACTGGGTCGCGGAGCTAGATGAAATATTTTCCAGATTAGCCGATTCACCCAAACGATTCCATCTCATTTTAGGGCTTTTGGTGTGACTTTTCTCCGCCTATGTTTCTGTGTTCATCCGAACGGTGGATTTGTAAGAGATCAGGAGGCTTCGATAATTAAAACTATTATGGGAAAGGGTAAGGCCCCATTTTTTGGAAGTGCTTTATAATTAAAAACTCCTTTAAAAACTATTGTACACACAGCAAAATACAATATTAATTGAATTGTATGCGAAATACAGACAAGATGGATGTCGGAGTCAATTACAAGGTCATTTTATCATCGCTAACGAGTAATGGATGAATACCTGTTGGTAAATTGGACCGTTTAGAAACGGGCGATTACTTTATGAAGTAATGAATCCAAACCGAAAGCATACATTTCTTTGGATTAAGTAGTTTTTCGTAATTTAGTATCTTAGTATCGGGAGCAAATTACATGGCCATGCTAAAAAACCTTAGGATAGTTTTACAAAAGAATTCCATCGGGGAATTAAGTTTCTCAAATGCTAGCAATTCCCCCACCGCGAAGTCGCGGCCGAAGCAAAACTCAATTCTCATCGATTACATCCCATCGAATTGGGATTAATTTACGAAGCGAATAAAGAGCGATATAACTTATTGATACGCCAAGAGAAACCTTTGCTTGGTTGTTTGATAGAATATAATGTCCCTCAAATCTACTTTCATTTCTCACCTATTGTTCCACTTGTGATTTCGTCTCTTTGCTCGTTCTTTTTCGACTCGGAAGTCATGCATACAAATAATCACTCTGCCCTGCCCCTGCACTTCAGCTTTAAAACAACGAATTGAATGGGTTTTATCCCGCACGATGTTCTGCTTCACGTTCTCGATACGAGAGCAGCATAATGGAATGGCCCGCTCACGAATTCGCCCCGGCGTACATTCTCTCCCTCTCGTCCTAATTAATTGGCAATCGTTCGATATGAATTTTTCGGCCATCGGACCGTGAGTGATTTTTCATCATTCCCAATGGCCCGGCCGAAGAGGGATTGCTTCTCCCGGTCCCTTTGGCCGTTTGGGATGACCTCGAGCCCGCATCTCGTGCCCTCGGCCCGGACTCCGCACGACGGAGCGTACAGGGCGAGTGGGTGGCCCAACGGTTGACAAAGGACTCGGATATTACGAGCCGCTTTTTGGGGCGGGTTGGTAATTTAAAAGGGCTTGAAGATGGATAAGGCCTCAGCGAGGTCGACGGGGAGCTCGTTGGGAAGGTGGAATTCGGGGAGAAAAGCGGAAGGAACAGGATCTGAACTAGTCCGAGTGAGATCGTCTTCCTAGTTAAAATAGATACCTAGAGCGCAGATTAGTGAATACAGCTATTTTGGCCGACTAGCTATGGAAGCAGAGGATTCTTTTGTCTTAAAAATTTCAAAATAATCCCTTACTTTATAACTTCAGTGGTCATTTATTACATCGTCCCGATCAGTATTTTTTGTTGTTAATCTTGCGATAGCGCTGCCTAGAAGGCTTCCAAGGTTTTTACTATAAGCTTCCGTGATTTTTCAAATTTGTCATGCGATGAATAAAAATTTTCTACTCTTCAATTCACTTTCTTAATTCACTTTCTTCAATCCAATTTCAAAAAATCAATTAAAAATTTCCTACTCTCACCGTAACTCTTGGAGGTACTGTTGAACTCAACAAAACCATTAGATCGTGTGTTGAATAATGATTTGGGCCCTCATACCCTTAAGTTAATGTGGTTTTAGAATTAGAAGGAATATATTTCACGTATTGACATGAAAAATAAGCGGTGCTTCAAAATTTCATCCCACTTGTTAGACGCAACCAAGGAATAATAGCCCTGATGCATACTTATACCATAAGACTTTGAGTGTAATGTGGGGAAAATGTTTTCATCCTGCGGTAGAAATACTGGTGTGCGTAACCACACGTAATATGCAGTAAGTCTTAATATTCTCAGTACAGTTCACTTTCTACCTCTCTTAGAGGCCATTTTCTTCAGTAACGCAGTCATTACGAGCTACGATGAATTATACAAAAAGAAAAAAATTTCCTTCGGGGTGAAATGAAGCTGCGTGTAAATGGTCAAAAATATTTAAAATGGCGCACTACATGGGGTAGTTTGGCTCGTAGGCGCCACTGGGAGCCAAAACTCGAGGCGGCCTTGGTCCCGGGTGCATAAATTAAAAGTTTCCCCTAAGGGTGCCGGGAGGCGGTCTTTTATAACTTTCCCTCTTCGGGACAGGGGACGTCATTTACCTGGCCGACTGGAAAATATACATATGTACACATACATGAATGGTATTTAAATGATGGCGCATTTACATTTTTCATCTCCGGCTGCATTGTGTGTCTGAAATTTAATGAGTTATAATTTAGGAAAATTAACTCATAACGTTTATTTTTTACGACGGCAATTTCTTTATCTGAGCTCGCCGCTATACCGTGGTGCGATAAGGCGATGCCGGTGTTATCTGGTCGTATTCCTTTATGTTTTTTAAAGGGTAGGTACTCAGGGCAAGAGAGGAGACGTAGGGGAGACTAGAAAAGAGAAGAAAATTAGGGGAAGGCGTAAGGAGGAAATATTTTAGAGGTCAAAGACTGTTCTTGTATTGACTACAGCTCAAAGAGTGGTTAAAGAGAATCATCATCAATGGCACAAGGCTGCTGTCCTCGCTTGGGCTGGACGAGGTCAGAATTGGAGAGGAATTACTTATTTACTCTTTGGCTCTAGCTCTGCGTCTTTGATGTTGAATAAATGATGAAATAATTTTATCGGCCACTGAGGACATGTATATACATATATAGGACCCCTCAGAAGATTACATTGAAATAAAAATAAATCACATCTAGCTAATATTACACTACGTAATTACAGCGCTATGGAAGCATATTTAAAGTATTCATCAATGGAATAGAAACGATAAGGCAAAAGGAACCGTTTTAATGTAGAGTTACACTTGCTAAGTGTATTTTCAGGTTTGAGCTATTTAGGTAAATTAATATATCGTACAATTCGTGGTGACAGGCCCTGTGCTGTGAAGAGTTGTGCTGTCTCATTGCATAACCATGTCTGCTTCTTGTAAGATAATCATGAATATCATGATTCTTTGTAAGGGTCAACTTTGGTTTAAATTCTTCAATGAACATCACTGCATAATAGATATATATTCAAGGTAGAGGAAGGCCCTGTAATCTTCAGAATGGATTTCGACAGCCAGCTTGCTTCCTAGCTTTGCAGATGATTTTCGAAGTTTAAGCAAAGGATAATGAGGCTGCAAGACTTAATATCTTTCATAGAAAGTGCACGGGTGTCGCAGTGAATATTCTTCAGCATGAAAATTTAGGATTTCACTGTGAGATATAAAATAAAAAATAATCATTATGTTACCATGCCGTTATAAATGTAGCTAAAAATCTGGTACCATGAATGAATGTGTTCTTAATTTTTTGAGTCATACATTTTTCAAAGGAAATACAAACCGAAACTGTTAAGTAGTACCAGGGTAATATAGGGTATTCGGGTACTTCACCGGCTTTGATTCATAGGCTGGGCAGGCATCTGATCTTATTTTTATAATAACAAGAAAAAAATTCCCATTTTATCTTTTGGAGTTTTCGAATAGGTGGTTAAATGATAGAAGGTTAGAATTTAAGCAGATAAGTGGAATAAAAGGAAGAAAAAACCAAGATGGCATCGGATGATCGGATGATATATTACGTAACCTAGAAGAGCGGATAAATTTCGATAATAGGCACCGGCTCAAAAATTGTGTTGTGCATTTTATCCTTTCTTTTACTTTTGGCTATCATTTAATACCTACCTGCCTACAAAATAAGAAAAGTAAATGCAACAATCAAGGCCGAAGTTCAATTTTATCTCGACAATTCTCCCAGTTTTTGTCAGTAGCAAGAATTGGAGCGTATTGCTGCGTCGCGTGGTCTCCAGCAAAGGACCCAGAGCTGTGTAAAAGTTTGCTTCTGGTTCTTACTATACTTTATGGAAACATTGTATTGAAGGAAACTTTAGAACGTCCTTGGCGAGCGGGTGTCAGCGTCACATGGGAGGAACTTATTGCGCGGATAAGAAAATGGGATGTCGCATCGAAATGACGCAGCGTTGAAAACTTGGACAGCTGTATCTGATCATTCAGGGAGAGAGAGTACAGAGAGAATTTCACCTTCGAGAGACCGAATCTCTGATCTTTAGTCGGAGAAAGTGCGAATTTTTTTTTCTCCTCGGGAGGGACATAATTTTCAATTGCAGTGCGTCCTCTGCGGTCGCTATCTCTGTGTTTTAGCGTGCCTAGGTGACTCTTGGGGGTTATTCATTGTTATCGCGTCAGCAAAGAAGTCGTTTAAATGTTGATGAGGGTCTCCCAAGAGTGGGCCGATGAAGGAGCGCGAGGAGCGATAATGTGAAGGTGAGACATTGAGAAATTGGAGCAGGGGTCCTTCTGGATATGTGGAGTGCTGGGAAAGAAGTTGGCTGGTCGGCACGGGAAGGGTCGCTTACTTCCCTCCTCGGAAGCTCCCTCCACGATGGCCAGCCGTCACGGACATGTCCTTATTGAAACGTCCATCTGATACACCTCACCCTCATTGGCCACTAGTCACCGGCCCTTATCTCACTTCTTCCTCGCTCCACACTTTTGCCGACCCCGTCCCAAGTTTTCTTCCCGGATCCTCCCCCCGGCGCCTCCCGGGCGACTTCCTGTGTCCCCATCCCCATTCCTTTTCCGTCTCAAAAGCTCACCACGTGTCTTCTCCCCCTCCACTATATCCTACCCTGTAAAAATTCTCCTCCCCCCGCCTCCTCACTCTCTCTCTCTCTGAAGATCCAATCTCCTTCACTACTCCCACTTCAACTTACTCTTCTCTCATTCCCCTGTCCTTTCTTTCCCTTTTTATGACATTTCTGAGTGACTTATCTGTTCTCCCAGTCTCCGGATCTCCCCTCTCTTCTGCCCTCTTTATTTTTCCTTTTCATCTACTTCCCCTTATCCCTCCATCCTCCTCCTCGACGAAGACTTGTTTCTTCCGCTCTTTGATTCGAGTTTTTTTAAAGCGGTGCCGTTGTTTTAATTTCTGGCACGCGCAATGTGTAAAGATCTTTGCCTTTCTTCCGGTTTCGTCAAGTTAGGTGAAGTGTGCTAGCGTCTGATGCGGTATTCTGAACGGAATCCTGGAGAGCATGGCTTCATTTTAGTCGCTTCTTTGGTATTACGGTATGTTTTCTTGGAAAAGCAGCATTACATTATTTGTATTGATTCAAGAATTCGGAGATTTTTCTCTCCAGCAGTCAACTCACATTTACCAGCATGGCACATGAATTTTTTATGAAGTTAAGCACTGTATTCTTATTTATATCTTGTTCAACTATTCAGCTATTAATTTAATAGAAAATACTATGCTCAAGGTTGGCTTAGAGGGAATACATATGCCTTGCTTTTTCTGAATGGTGCTTCCTAAGAAGGTGAACTGTAGTTATCTTCATGTTTAGTACCATTTTCTTTCATCGCGAATAATAAAAATCCAGATATTGAGTTATAGATACAAATCATGTTCCTGCTAAAAATATCCTGCAGAAGGTCTTATCTTACTTTTCATCTCCAGCTTCTGTCAATGATACTGAAACCAAAATTATCAATTATGTCTCATCTATCTGTTTCTCATTCCTAACCTTTTACGATATTCTCACTGGGAAAGTGCTTCCAGGTCGTACTTTTGTCCATGGTATTAATTTCTTATGTCTCGACCCACCCCACCTACCTGGGCGAAATAGCAAAAAGGCAAATCTGAAATTTCTTGGATTTTATTTACACTGAAGTGCCAATGGTACTCTTTTTTTCGCCAAGAGATCTGAATTCCAAAGGAATATCTTTCTATATTCTTAGACAAAGTATGGAAGACAGTTCTTCATAACGACGAAAACATTTTTTTGTTGTAGCACAGGTCATATTCGGTATTCGTTAAAATAAGTACTGCTGAGTGTGTTGTTATTGGATTTCTCGCTAATATGAAAAGCTCCTAACGAATGGAACTGATGGAGAAATGTCTGCAATTTCATGTATTCACATTTTTAGTACTGCTTTTTGTTTACATACGCTTAATCA
The DNA here is from genome assembly GCA_963169105.1 of Ceriagrion tenellum. Taxonomy (NCBI): domain Eukaryota; kingdom Metazoa; phylum Arthropoda; class Insecta; order Odonata; family Coenagrionidae; genus Ceriagrion; species Ceriagrion tenellum. The sequence continues at coordinate 90,819,859 of OY720633.1, read as the reverse complement.
AGAGTTATCTTGAATATTTCTTGTTTTCTACCTATTTTTGTAGCTTGCTATATGCCTTTCAAGGTGTTTAGATTGGACGGAGTATTTTTTTTAATCAGGAGAAATGGTCTAATTATCCTTTTGATCGTATAAGAGTCCTGTAAGATTCCTATTTCATTGTTCGTTATGAAATGCTCTATTTGGGACAATAAATTACCTTTCTAATATGTTTTTAATCTCATTCCGTGGCTTAACTTTAATTTTTTTATTTTGCATTTCCATCGACTCAATATTAATAAGAAGAGAGAGAATGGTTGAAGACCTCCGAAACAGTAGGCGTTTCTTAGGAGTGGTCAAGGGCGCCAGTAGTCTTCCTATGATCTGTGCCCAATTGCGCAGAAAATAAATAAATAAGTCTTCCAAACACGAACTATGATGACACGGTTCTAATACATGAAATGAGAAAATGAAAAAAGTGTTATGTAAAGAGGCTTTTACAATGCAAAAGTTAGACATGGAAAACAAAATACTGCGGTAAATCATAACCCTGACCTTACCAAAGAGAGTTTCGGAGGGAGATAAGGTTTAAGAATTAGTGATTTCTTGTGAGACGTATTAATTCCGGAATACATCTGTCTTCTGTTTTCGTGTGATGATGATTATAATCGTCACAGAATGTTTATTGAATCGTCTTTCGCGAGAGAATGGCCAAAAATGTCATGTATTTTCAAGTTTCTTTGCGTCCATGTCGTTTTTCCTTCCCTAGTCAACTTCCTGCCTTTTCCGTCTCTTTCGGCTCTCTCGCTTGTCGTCCATTCGATTAGCTCTCTTACTCTTCCGCGTCACTCAGTGTCGTCATTACCGCTCTCATTCGACACCCTGTGGCGCCGACGGGAAGTGACGCAGCACTGTCTCCGGATCTCCACAACCCTATCCTCCCCACCCACCCTGTCGCCCTCTCTCTCCCCCCACTAGGAAAAATACGCCAAATCTCGTCCCCCCTTCATCATGGCGACGCCGCGCACGAGACGCGATCCCCCACCTCTAGACTGTCCCCCGCTGTCTTTGTTCCCCTTCACGGCGGAGAAAAGGGTCGAGTCGTTGGGTGGGTGGACGGGGAGGTGCAGGATTGAAAGATGCCTTCCCTAAAGCCAGGGTTCCATTTCTGTCCCACCCCCCGCGGTGCCAGATTTACAGTAGCGGGTCGCCCTATTCCCCTCCCAGTACTTTCTCTCCTTCTAGCCTCACAGGCCCTTCCCTTCTCCGTCTTCCGCTTCCGTGTCCCGGGCGGGGGTCGGGTGGAATACTTTAAGTGCGGCGGCGAGTAAATCGGAGGAGACATTGATTAGCAAGGGCATTGGGGGAGCGGGCGAGCGAGCTGGTAAGATTCCGGCATCTGATCTTCCTCCCTTTTTTCCATTCCCCATTGGAGTGCGGGGAACAGAGCACGCGAGGGATGGAAATAGAGCGCTGTAAATTATTTGAGACTGTGGTTCAAGAGCGAAGGTGGGATTATCGAGCCGTATTTACAGCACTGATGGTGGAGTTAAACCATATACGACCTTCTTCCGTGAATAGACAAGAGTTTGCATTTACACCTCCCCACCTTCCTTTAACTTTTTGCTATGCCTAATGTTGAAGCACTAAATATTAGAGCATCCATATTAATGGATGGAAAACTTATTTTTGACATTGTTTTGAACGTTAAATTGAACGTTACCCATTGCTTCATTTAATGGATACCAGTGGTATTCATGAACCTCATTTAATGGCTTACGAGTAGCACCTCATATACAATACTACATTCATTAGAAGGGCGGCTTAACTGCGGACCATTAGTCTCTTGCGAAGAGAGGACTTATTGCCGACGTCAGGTTTGAAACCAATTCTCCTCTCTCTTCTATTTTCTGCTTATCTTTCCTCCCATCCTCACCGGTGCCTTTGTTAACAGTTTTGGTCTCAGATTGCTTTCAAATCGGTCTCATCTCCGAGCAGTATTCATTGAAATACAATGTAGTGGAATGCAATTTATGGTTTTTTTATTGCTCCAAATGCCAGCAGAAATTTAGGATGGGTGAATTTTGGTGGAGCAGAATTTGAGCAGAAAATTCATAAAAATGTTCGCTGTCGTCGATGTATGTATCTATTTCTTTAACAATTCGTTAATATATTACAGTCTAGAAATGCATTAGATAAAATTACGATTCCTATTTAAGAATGCTACTGTTTTTATTAGTTGGAAATATGGAATTTATTTGTAGTCAAGGTAAATAGCATTCTTGTCATTTGAATTATTTTAAAGGATTTCTTGAACTCTTGCCCTTTACAATTTTCCTCAGTTTCCCGCCCTCGCCGACATAGCCCCGGCTATCTGACTCCCCGCAGATTGGCCTGAATATTTAACTACGGTTTTCCCAGCTAGTCACTTTCTATCCAGTTTTCATGATGTTCTCCGAAGGTCTTTAGATCTCATTGGCCCCAGCATCGGAGGCTGCGATCCAATGGAGTCCAATGGATGATATCGATCCGAGTGACTGTTTGTTTGTTTCAGTGACCCTCCCTTGCCCGAGGCCGAACTCTGTATATCTCTCTACCTTCCAATGACCACCCGGTGCATCACTTAACTCTCTTCATGTGACTATCTGTGAGCTTTGAGGCATCTATCTGAGGCTGGGGGTCAAAGGCATTTCCTCATCAGACGTGAGGATTTTGCAGTGAAAATTTTTGGTTTCATAGTGATACCGGATAAATATGTGTAAATTTTGCATTGGTTCGTAAGCAAAGTCCATTATACATGTGCTTAGAGTTTTAAACACGAGCCGTATTGGCTGAATTTCGAGAAAATGCGCGTTATACTTCATTGATATCTGCCTACCTCAAAAGTTATTATTTACCCCATAACAAAACCTGAATCTAGGTCCATTTTGCCGACCTCCTCATAGTATAATTTTGGAAAATGTTAGGTTAAGTTAGATGGTCAGTATTTTTTTGGCATGTACACGATTTGGCTGTGTCTATTTTATAACATTTTGATCGTTAGGTCAGTATTTTTTTGGCATGTACACGATTTGGCTGTGCCTATTTTATAACATTTTGATCGTTAGGTGATACGAGGACCGTTGTTGCCGTATTTCACGATATACCATCCATTGCTCGAGGAATTCGCCATTAATCAAGATATAGGTGTGGTAGCATTTCATGCTGTATCACACGATCTATATCGTTTGTATTTGTTTGGCTAAGAAGAGAAGAAAGGACCGCATATGATAGGCATACATCACATAACGGCGCATTACTTGAGACGACAAGAAAATGTCGGAAGCTCATTTCATGTCAATGTTTAATTTTCAAACAAACTGAATCGAAATGCACTGATACAGTTCACTAATGAAGGGAGTATAACATCTGAATAATGTGATTCGTAGTCGAAGAAAGCTCGAAAGTTGACATGAATGGAATAGTTGGTTTTTAAGTTGGCAATGTCGAGTTTGTGACCTTTGGGAACCCTGGAATTTGCGGCATTCTTACTCAGCCAGTTCCACAGCGGAGGACCTTTCTACATACAACCCAGTGAGCCACCAAATGGGCGTGTGGCAGGGAGTGTTTGGACATCAGTCATGTAAAGGTGTGAAGGATAAGGTTTTGGGATGCGAAATGGTGAAGTGTATTATGGGTGTTTTCAGTGGAGCTCTAGTTTTATTATGGTGACGTATTTCGCGGTGATAGAACGAGTTTTTGTTCTTATCTATTTTGAAATGTATCTCTCTTATTTCATCGCTTCTGCCGGACCTAGAGATTTAGAGTGACGTAAAACTGATATTTTGTTTGTGGGTCTGAAACTTACCTGTTTGGAGTTTCTAAAGAAAACTAAATCTAGCCCGCAGCCTCCGAGTCTCTGGTGGCTCCAAGCCTAATCTCTCTAAAAACTGAGAGCCATTATATGTTTGCTCGTAGCAGTTTTTAACGGATCGCACAACTTATCTTTGTGTTTTTTAAAAATATTTTCGGTTAAATCTTTGGCATAACTGCCAGTATATTTCACCTTCACACTGCATATTTCTGTTTTAGGCTCTGTCTCTTTAGTTTGAATAGTCATAGAGTATGCTTTAAAACTGCCTAAAACCAGGGTATTTGAAGTTAATGAATGGAAAACGATGCGACTTCACCCCGTCGCCTATGATACCCGCCGCTGCGAGGAAAACGTGTTCAACTTCATCAAATCCCATCGGTGCTCAAGCTCGGGCTGACGAAGCGCAATGGCCCTCTCTGACTCGATTGGAAAAGGAGGAATTGGCATCCCTCACTCACTCCTTTACCCTTCCACCGTTACCTCCTCTCCCTTACCACCAACTCATCGACTAGTACCCAGTCTCTTTTTTTTCATTAACTTTTAATTATTCCTAAAATGAGGATTTGTTTGACGTCAGCGGGGCGAGTGGCGTGGAAGTCCACTTCCTCTCCAGCACCCTCCCCTTCACCCGTGACAGAGGGTGCGGCGGGAGGGCTTAAAATCTCTCTCTCCCCCCCCTCTCCCTCCCCCGAGCCTAAAGGTTATTTCGTTGCTACGGAATTGCTTCCGTTTTCTAGTTGCCACAGCTGCCCAACTGCCGTGAAACCATCTACTGAGCCCGCCCGCTAATCGAAACATGAGAGAGAGAGAGGGCTCCTTTTACTCAGGTGCTTTTGGATTGGGAGAGCGCGGGATGAGTGCGTCACACGCCGATTTTGATAGCGTTTTCCCCGTCCAAAACTATTCGTCGCCCTTCCCTTTCGCCACAAGCCTACTCCACCCGTCCTCCTATCCCACAAACGGTTCATAATTGGCGCCCCCAGTCCCCCTAGGTTCCACCGGCGGAATGATCAAATCGTGCACAGTCCCGTGTAGTACCTAATTTCGCACCCGCTCCCAAAATGTCATTTACCTCGGCTCGGTAGGTTGCCCAAGTCTCCCGGGGGCCCGTGAAAGGTTGGGAAAAATATGTTATTTCGGGAGTTTTCACGCGAGCGCTCCAAATCGCAAATTCATGCCCTTATTATATTTAGGACGGAGGTCAGTCTCATGAGTGGGGACTGACTCATGCTACCTACACGTGGCATCCGCTTGAAATGGCGTCCTTTCTTTTAACCACGGTAATGCGTGGGGTTACTTGGTTAACTTTGACGTGAACGGATACCGAAATAATTTCAGTTTAGCGGGAAAGGGCATATTATTTTCCTCCCACGTTGACTAACACGTGGATAGCTGTTGATTAAAAATTTGCTGAACAAGATTATTGAAAAATACCATGTGTGGAAATTGGCGAGTGTTGCTGTTAAAATTTTCTGAATACAGAGAGTATTAAGTCTTTAAAAGACCTGTTTTAATGCAGGAAGTTCGTAATTCGATTCATTCCAGTTAATTATGTTAGGGTGTTCTAATAATATCCGGACGACTGAGTAAAAGAGGACGATGGTTTATCCAGCACACCGTAATAAGAGGTAAATATTCTCGCTTTATGGATAAAATGATATTTGTATAGGTCATATATTGATCCAGTGTTAGCGATTACATTGAAACGTACTCATAGTGGTCTTTCTTAATTTAACTTTCTGACGAATAAATGCTTTTGAGATTTTAATAAGAATAATAATAATAATTTATTCCACTCCTTAGAGAGTATACAAACATAAATAAAACATAGGGAATACATTAGTGGAATATACGTACCCCACAGGTTAACCTGTTTTGGGGTTACCATCTTTCCATTATAACTGAGCCAGCGGCTGGAAAAACAAAACTCACAAAGTATAACAGTTTTTACATTTAGTATTTAAACCTATGTGCACAACAGCATTAACTTCTTTACATTTGTACATATTTATAATAAATATACCTTTGGATACAGATAAAAAAATACATCAGTACAATACATTGATGAACAGAGATTACCCAAGACCTTTTATTAGGTCTTCAACTTTATCTTTAGTGAATAGCCATTTTCTTATACTACTAAAAAACTGAGGAACGAAGACTATGTTTGACAATTTATCTGGGATGGAACAGAAAATATTTGGAGCAATGTACAAGTAGCTCTGTTTGAATGCTTCATTACTTGGTTTAGGGATAATTACACCAGGTTTCTTTCTTAGTTTGTAAGAGTATTCTCTCGTTTCCGCTCTGTTCCCACCTCGAATGTAAAAAGTTTTAAACACTTTGTAAACAAACAAGTGTCTCAAAGGTAAAATTTCGAGACGCATAAAAAGTGGAAAAGAATGCTCAGTCATTGACTTCCGCAAAATTTTTCTAATCAATTTCTTTTGAGCAGTTACTAAAGGTTTTAGATTAGAAACATAGGCTCCTCCCCAGCCTGTTATAACATATTCTAATCTCGAATTTACCAATGTAAAGTAGACAGTTCGGATAACTGAAATCGGACAAATATGGCGCAAATAATAAAATTTTCTTAATATTTACTTTTGTAATTCGTATTTAATTTCTTGGCGGGATGGATAAAGCATTCTACTAAGTCATGTTTTAATACGAATTATTCATTATCTCCTCGCCACAAGAAGCGCCTTAAATATATGGAAGCTTCGAGATAAATTTCGAGTACTACGGCAAATTTGTAGATTATGCCTAAAAATCATTACGATGACCATGGTGTGTATCATCTGATATCCTTCTGTATTTGTAGTTACAGGCTGTACCAAAGTTGCATTAGCGACAACGTAAGAGCATCAAAATAAATCTAGTTCTAATAAATGTATCTAGCTTGAGCTACCATATCGTAGGCTATTAAATGAGTAAGCTTTGCTTGCCTCAGATGTAAAATGTACATCCTTTTTTCTCCCCACTTTTAAAGAAGTGACATGTGTTGAGAAAACTTGGCGGGAAAATTAACGGGTATATATAAAGACATAAAGTTGTCTTCCTTTCTTTGATAGGAGCGTTTAAGCTCCTCATTGAAGAATTTAGGCACGTCATAAATTAACAGAAAAATATTCCATTTTCGATTCCATCCTAATAAGTTAGGTGTGTTATATAGTGTAATGATAAGTTCAATGCCATATGAGAATGGGAAAATTTTCGAAACTTCAGAAAATTAAATTGATTAAATATGTATGCCGGAATTACACTTGTGCCATGATTATAATCTGTAACTTATTATGATTCTGGTATTAACGGAAGCATCCTATAAATGAGTTAGTTAATCGGTGATTCAGCCATGATGTAAAAACAAATCGAGTAGAGAGTAACGGTTGAGTGATAGACGAGATGTAAACTTTCCGAAGTTTATTTAATGGCCTTGCGTGTTCAGTCGTCGGGATTTTTTTTCCAAAAAAAGGATCGCTTCCAGGAAAGACAGGAGTGTTATTATTCATGGGTTTGGAAGCTCCAATATCTTCCTCCATCGCTTATTGTTCGGCTGAGTCTCTCGAACTCCGGATCGAACACCTCCGTGCGTTCGTCCATCCCGCGGCATTAAAGTCACATAATCGGCATTGTTTGCGTCATGTCATGGGCGAGGAGTCGGGATTGGGAGGGGGGGCAAATGGGGGGAGGCTCAGGGGGAGGATTTCAAGTGGACGGTTCATCAAACGGATGAAAATTTATCACGCCACGACGTGGAGGTTGTGGAGCGGGGGAGATGTGGGAAGGACAGATACATCGATCGGACGACCTCTGGGCGTCTGTCACCCTCCGCTCACCCTTCCGTCCGTTCCCTCCCCTGACCTGACCGTTTCGGACATTCATCGCCCTTGTCTTTTTTCTATCCGATTGGACCACGCACCCGGTCCTCCGCTCTTTAACAACCAAACCCTTTCACTCGACTCAACATCGTGCGGACCTGATCAGGGTGGCGGGTGAATTTCACACATCGGATCAGGGGGACTGCTCATTTTCCGGAGGGATCTGGTACGCAGGAAAATCACATGGCTTCGTTGTAATGAGTATCACCGAGACATCCCTCTGATTTGAACTCGGAGTCTCAGAAGGAAACGATTGTAGGTTTTAGTTGGTGGAGTTTATCCATCATGGAAGAATTAAAATAACGTAGTTCACTTCTCTGGTGATATTTTTTATCACGTCATTATTTATGTCATCTTCAGGTCTAAAGATGACGCAAAGTTTCAAAATACGGGTTGTGGTAATAAAATATCATAGATGAAGTTAAACTTATTTTATTTCTTCCCTATTGAAATCTTTGGTCTGTGTCAGGAGTGTAGGATTACCTCGGGTAATCTAACTCGTGAAAAATTAGGGAAATTTTTTGAGAGTATACATGGTTTAAATGTAGCAATTGCCTTCACGCCGTCCCTTGTGGGAGTATACATGGAGGGAAACCTGTTAGGTCAAATCTTTTAAAACCTAACTATTGTTTGTAGAGTTACGAAATTAAATATGAGTCACAGTTTTCTCTAACAATGCGCATGCTTTAATCTTAACTCCTCATCAATATACTGCTTCGTTTATACTGTTCCTGTCCGAAGTAATTTTTTCTCGATTCAACAGTAAACGTTTTGGTCAACGCCTTCCCCTAGTCCCGTGACAAACAGTTTTTTAATGTATAATATCGTAAATTATTGAGTAATATAGTAGCGTGTACGGATAATAACGAAAATTACTTTATATAACACCAACATTAAAAACCCGATATAATATTAAATTTAAACCAACATTAAAAACCGGAGATAAAATTCGTATTTTTTCACGAGCATTTCATTGCTCTCATTTTATCTCTTCCTCTTGTCACGAAGTTATTATGCAGATGTCTGAAAATGCTCAAAGGTATTTGGGAAATTCCGTAGAATGTACGTGGCATTATAATGAATTTTCCTGATGGCATGAATATCCCGCTTGTTGGCACTTCTGATTAAATGCTAAAATTTCATGCACCGTTCGACAGTTTTTACTGGTCCAAAGAGCTACATAATCTTTTAATGATGTATTGAGAAAAATATCTGTTTTACCATGCCGCACTGTATCAAGCGCTGCGGATATTTGGGTAAAACTCTCTTGAACTCTGGGAAATCTCCGGGTATTTTATTTGCGAGCTGTCGCCTTCGTGCTTCATCACGACCTTTCGCCGAGTGCCCTGGTGTGAGCTGTGCCTCCAAACACCCGTCCCAACCCTTTCGCCAATCCCCGTAGAAACTTTGTCGGCTGCGTACTTTGCGCCTGCGGACGTGTCACCGTTTTTGGCAAGCCCTCCCAACCCTTCCGGTGCCGGAACTCACCCTCGCCCCCTCCCTGAAATCAAGGTACATCACCACCGCCCACGATCCTGTTACCCCCTCCGAAAAACCCCTTCCACCACCTCCCCCATCCTTGACTGAAACCCTTTCTACCACGCCTCCCTATCCCTTGCAGAGTCCCTCGAACAGAACTCTCATCTCGCACCACTTGTTAATCTTCCTCGGGCCTTGGCCCTGCCGCCGCTACATACCCCCATGTCTCTGGTAACAGGTGGTCGCCTCGGGTGAGACCGCCCCCCCCCCTCTCCCTCCCTGATCCCCCGCCCCCACCCTCTTTTCCAACCCCTCGCCGCGCCGCCCCACCCCCCTCTTCGACCCCTAATCTCAGAGCCCTGCCGTTCGACCATCGCCCTCAAGCCATCGCGATGACTCGAGGAAGACCTGCCTCCTTGTCGCCAGCCCGCAGCGATAACGCACCACCGTCCAAGAGTTTTCGATGAGCCTATATTTGAATTACGCATCGATGCTTGAATTTTATTACGTTAAATTATCGATGTCTGTTGGTGAGCAGTTTCACATCGTATCACATCGAAATCTGCATTTTAATCTTCAGGACTTGCAAGTGTTTCGATCGTATATACACCAGCGTTTCTATACACCAGCCTCTAATTTGGTTCTTGTGCATTTCCAAATTTTTATTGTTTACGTAGATAGGTTCAATTTAAACTATTTAAAGTTGCTTATCAATGATTCTTCTCTGATCTAGAATTATGCATATGAAAAAAGAAGCAGGATAAGTATAATTTTGTATTGAAATATATTACCGCTATATATTTGACATTTCTCTTTTTTTTAGCTAGCTCACCGGTTGTAGTACTCGACTGCTAAATTGACTCCATTGTAATACTCCATGTAGTGACCTAAACAAAACTTTATTCCCTAGGCAGTGAATAAGAAGTTGAACCAAGCGGTGTAAGTCGATGAATGAAAGACATCAGATAGTACGGAGACAGTCATTGGCCTTCTAGCAGTCGATAGTACTTCAGAAGGTTTGATTGCCTGGTCTAACGACCAAAATCCCATTTCATTGCGCTGTGAGACATCTCACTCCGACATATGGTCGTCTAAAGGAAATGAAGTCATCCTTTTTCAAGGAACCACGGAACTAGCCGCGTGTAACGTCAACGGAGTCGCCCGCTGGTGATCACATAATTGTGTGAAATTCACAGTGGAAAAATCATTCGCCTGGACTGGGAATCGAACCCAGATCCTTCGATTTCGCGCCGAGTGCTCTTACTTATTATGCTACCCAGACGTCCTCTTCTACTGTGAGTCTCATGGGGGCTTTAAGGAGCAAGTTTTCCTCAGAGGTACCGTGCATATGATGCCGGAGGTACACGTATGTGCGCGCTAAGCGCCACAGTCCACGGGGTAAAGCCCAACTTTAAACACAAAGGTGTTTTGTTTGTATGTGCTTTGGACATTTTCAAAGAGTTACGGAATTAGCCGCGTTAATGATTTTTCCACTGTGAATTTCACACATTGGAAGTTATCCTTATTTTTCCAATGATCGGACTCTTGGCCAATTACTTTGTGAACTATTCCACGGAGCGTGTGCCCTCATGCTACGAGTGGTTGCCGTCTTTGATGTGCCGCGTCGTCTTTTCGCCGGCCAAGTCTTATCGTTGAGTAGACTTCTCTTAAAAAGCTCGATTTTGCGTTTATGAAGAATAGTGGGATAACTTGACTCATTAACTGCTCATGATATATTAAAGACTCAGTGGAGAGCCGCGTTTGTAGTAACTGGTACCGTCTATATTATTAATCAACGATACTTCCGATTATTGTGCTCCTTACCTTGCTCTATGAACTGCATTAAAAGTATTGCTGATCTCAATTTGAGAAAACTTATCTCATTACTTATATGACATTGCGTTGATTATTGTCTCAATTTCCTATTTTGAGATTAAACGGATGATAAATGCTAAACTTTCCTTTACCATGAATTGGTAATGACACATAATCATTGTCACTTTATCAAATGAAATGTCTGTCACAGTCCTGATTAAGCATGGCGGGAAGATTTTCCGGATTAATTGGGTAGAAATATTTATTCTTATTAATTTTTAGATAAAAATATTGGCAAACTCGCACTCTATCCATTCCAACTATGGTTTTGATGAGTAGTGTTACTCCTAATATGGAAAATGTTGTGTCATATTCAGCACAGTAAAAATGATACTTTCAGTCGTGTTCTTGGTCGGTGTTTATTAAAATCGCCTGGATATTTACTGTGTTTTATCTAGCAATTATGGAGGCTAGTATTATCGATAAAGCTATCCTAAATAAATGTAAAAAAAACTACATATTCCCCAACAATATGAGTGAAACATGAAGTCTTTTTATTTGAATCAATATAAAAAAGTTCAGCCATTGGACGCCTGAAACCAAGGCACATATATATTGTGATGCTATAATAATATCAATACTAAATTTCCCGATACAATTTTGTTGTCAAAAATCGATGTTAATATATTTAGTTTCGATGCAAAGCTCATATCGACTCTCAAAGTGGATGTATCGCAAGGTAGGACGGATAAGACCCCACTCCCGCAACCCGTTTCATGATCCCACCTCCCAACTTCCCAACTTCGGCCAATCACTCCTTCGCAGCCGTCCCAGGTACCCTTCTTCGCTTTTCGACCTCTGGACGTCTTGTTCCACCCTCTCCTTTCTCCCCCACTGCCTCTATAATCTCTTCCTCGACCTCCTCTACTCCTCCATTAAGGCGACGATTTGCGAATTTGATCCCTCTCCCCCTCCCTCCGTCTTTCGAGTCCTCCTTCGGTCAAGTGACCCGCACGTGCAAAGGAGGTCGGGTCTCGCAACAACCCCTGCCACTCGGCCCTCTTTGGCCGATAGGGAGGTGGCGGAGAGTCAATTTTTGGGGCCCTGATTCGATCTCGCGACGTCAAGGACGGGCGGGCCCCGTCCATATCGATTGATGTTCTCGCCTCTCGACCATCGTCGCGGAGCGCGTCGCCCGACCCCGCTCGACAGTGGTGTTTCACCCTTACTCGTCTTGAGCGGAGTGGTCGTCGATAATCGAGCACTTGAAGGAGTCCCGTGAAAAATGGACGCGGTGTCACGGGTGCGATGGGGAACTGATGTCCGACTTAAAGGTCTCCCGAGGCGGCCTGGTATGTTTTCGAGCTGGAAGGAAATAAATCGAGATAAACTTTACTTCGACTTCATCGCTGATCAATAAAATCAATCGCCTATCTGCTGTTCAACTCCCCTTTTCCTCTACTAACCGTTTTTTACCCCCTACGATTACATATGTTAAGATTCCTCGAGGATTCTTAGTTCTATGAAATATGAAATTAAGAAACTAAATTGAATATTAACAGAAGTACGCTCTTCTTCACGAGTTCATTGTTAATGCTTCCAGTTTTTTAGTTCATGATTGAATTCTTGAGGCTGGAGGTGTCTCGAAATGTCTTCTCTGTATCACTGAATCTCCTACTGCTGGCTTATATCTAAAAATTCATTAAATGGGACTCATTCATTATATAATAAATAAAAATCATAAATTATTACGTATAGTAAATGAATGAGAAGATAATGTAGCATTGAATTAGACTGTGTGATATTTAAGTCAAATGTATTTCTTAGACCTATGCATATGTATTTATACATATTTCTGCATACCTGGACATATGTATTTATAAAAATCTGTTAACGAGTCAAAAATGTCCAAGGGCGATCCTGTGAGTCATTTTGTAATCATGTATTTTATCCCAAACAAAATATTATCATAAATTACCTTAAAGATATCATAAAAGATTTTCGTAAAGAAAAGAGTCATAATTTTATATTACGGGGGCCGGCTTGCCCATTTTATTGTATTTGTAGATTATTGGCATATTTTCTAAAAGTACCATCATTTTGAGCTACCAGCAGGTAGTTATAGGAATTTAATAGAGCTCGTGTTGCATGCAAACCTCACAGGCATAGGTGATAGAAAAGTACTTGAGAATACGTTACATTAACGACCAACTAGAGCGACATTGTCTGAAACCGTTATAAAAAGTTGTACAATGTCTACATACATATGATTTTTTATCGATTTATGTTATACTTTTGGAATAAGGAGGATGGTTCGTTCTTTAATTTTTTCATGATAATCCGTGGTTATCACTTTAATCCAAATACTTGATTTATAATTAATCATGCCACGTTTGCTTACCTCATATCTAATTAAAAGTGAAGTCTAAATCGTCACGTTGTTGTTTTAAATTCGAGGCTCAGTGGCTACCAACTTGTCTGAACTGCAAAAATCCATTAATTAGCCCGCTGAGTGCATGTGTAGTCCATATTATTCTCCGTATTTTCTCGTCATTCAGCTCGCGAATTGAATATTGGTTGAGTGTGTACATTCCATATTTAGTTATGACAAAACCCTTTGTAAACCTTGTTCCATTACTTTCTCGCAGCCATGCTTCATTACGGCTCGGCTCGTTGCACATGCATACATGAGTGAGCTGATTCTCTTTTTGCCACTTTTTTCCTTTTCTCTGCCATTAAACTCCGTTTTTAATCCATATTATGTTTATTTCGTTGCTCTCTTCCATCGCATGTCCTTTTTTTTCCTCTCTGAGCCCAGGAAAGGGAGATTTGTGGTTGCTCATTATGGGTCATCCTAGCCGGGGTTTCTTTTATTGATAATCAGCGTCATTATTTATCTGAAAGATATCTTTCCGTTTGCTCTACCCTGCTGTGTATTTATCCCCATCCATGATAAATATTATCTTTTCTTGTGATGAGGACGTATATAGTTTTTTCCACTGATTAATTAGATTGTACACAACCAGTATAGGCTGTAAAGCCATCATCAGGTGTACAGTATATCAGAGTTATGTATTACAATTGGGTACGATTTATCTGATGATGGCATAATAGCCGATACCGGTTTTTCTCAATCTAATAAATCAGTGAAAAACACGATATTGTGTTCTTATTTCAAGTATGGATATATTTCACAAAATGAAATCTTTATCATATGTTTTTTTCTTTCCTTGCATCTCAAATATATAACGTTACTGCAGTTCCGCTTTTTAAAGCTTCTCATTTCCGTGCATCGTAGGCGTGCGAGATAATGTAGTTAACTTTAATGTATTGGTTGCTACGTCTGCTCGTGTCGTAAATCTACCGCAAGTAAAGTCCATCTTGCTGCAAAATAATGCCTGCAGTGCATGTCGTAGCATTTATAAAAATGTGAGGAGAATCTGTGCTAGGAATTCAGTTTAAAATGCCAAATTGATAGTGATTGCTAATTAGACAGGTTTGACTGCGAAATTTCTCTTCTGGAGTGCTGCTGAAATAAGCTTCGTCGTTTTGACACCAGCTCAATTCCTCAACAAAGTACTGATTTAGTGTAAAGATCTACGTTTAATGAGACCTGAAGCCATCTGCTTATGCAATACACGGAATGTGCCTGTTCTTTCCATTTTTTGGAAAAAATACTACTGCAGTTTGAGTTGTTTTCGATAAACATATTCCTGTGTAAAAGATCGTAGGCTCGTAGGCAGGGCATGAATTTGGTTTCACTTTAAAGAAAAACATCTCAACCTTCCAATGACACCAAAAATTAAACCCCTTACCACATTGCTTTCGGAGTTATTTGCCAAAAAAATACCAGCCCTTTAACTTGGGAAATGGTACGTGTATGCACTCCAGAGAGATATTATTTACAAAATGTGGAATTTATAAAACTTTTACGTCGTAAAAAAACTAACAGCGTGTAGTTTGTATTTTTTATTCCAACCGCCCAGAGCCAAATTTGAATCGGCTGGTCAACAATGGTCCTCAACCGTCCATTAGCTATCTTAGTATAAAAACCCGGCGTGGACCAAACTCGGCAGTCAGTCTTAGCCCTGATGACGATGAGTGAGTTTCTCATCGAAACGTTGGCCTTAAACAGCCTTACCCGGTGCCAAACCCGAGAAATATTTATCTATATTCCTGTGTAGTTAGTATGACGCTATGAGCATACTCTTGAATATACTTTCATGTGATGTACTAAATCTCTCTCTGAAAGTGCACATTAAACGAGAATAGGTCATCTTTATCCTCTTCAGTAAGTGCCCTAAGTGTTTACTTCATTGAAGCAAGAGTGAGATCGGATAATCTCAAACAATTTCGTATGCTTTTTTTAACAGATCTAGGGTATTGCTCAGGAATCAACAAAATTTTGTGACTTTTACGTAGAATATTTATTGTACGACCGGTTTCGTCGAATAGTTGACATGACATCATCAGGTCATCGACATCATCGAGTCTCATGATGTTGACTATTCGACGAAACCGGTCGTACAATAGATATTCTGCGTAAAAGGTACAGTTTTTTTAATTCCTGAGCATTATAGAAAAGTTTTACAAAGTTTAGGCTTTAACTATTGAATTTGATCTAGGGTATGTTTATCTTTAAACAGAATTATTTAGCTGAGTTTCTTTGGGTGTGAAGAAAAAACTAGCCCTCAATAGCAGTATTTATCAGTACTTACACTTTTTCAGGACATTTCAACCAATCATGGTTTTCATCGGTTGGAACGTCAGCGTTTGGGTACGTCTTTTCGCCTGCTTATGTGTGTAATGCCTTTGGGAAAATCGATACATACTCGCATCAGTGTGTGCGCCTTAAAAAAAAACCATGATTGTGCGTGGAAAATCTTATTTTCCAACATCAATCAGAGTTGGAGAGGAGCTCTTGTGCGATATTGAGGCGGAGGGATCGCTGAAAATCTGGTCGGAGGGCGTTGGAAGGCTTTGCGGAGAGTGAGTAGGAGACGGCAGGAGGGAGACGGAAAGGATGTGTGAAACAATCGGGAGAATGGAGAACGTGGTTTGGACTGGGAGTGAAATGGATGGACGTTGGCGTGAGGAGAGGGAGGGGATTCCCGCTCTGATGAGGATTAAGGACGATGGCCGACGCCGCTGTGTGCCCCTCCGCCAGCCGGTCGTATTCCGGGAACGCTCTCCGGCACGGCGGCAGCGGCTCTTTTGCCCCTCCGCCCACGGAGAAGGAGTTACACGGACATCCTCTTAAAGCATGACTTATCTCCTCTATCTCCCTGGTAATCCTCAATGTTACATTCCTCCCTGACCACCCACTCAAAAACCCCCGCACTTAATTCGCGGCCCTCTTCACACACAGCTCCATTCCTGCTCTTTCTTCCCGCGTTCCCCCATCCCTCACTCGCAAGCCCTGCAACTTCCATCACGATGAATTTTTTTTTTGTTCATAGACTCGTTTCATGGTTTGCTCCATTTCTATCTGGTTGAAACGATTCAGAGCTGACCCAGGTCCGGGCCAATCATATTGCCTCCGGCGCCATTACGCTGGGATCCGGTATTGTACGATGATCCACGTCCCCCTTAATTAGTCTATGATAAATCCCTTTTTATTCGGCGGCTATTCGCCGTCCCTCTTTCGGCAAATATAGAGCGGGTCTCTTCTGGATTAAACCGTTCGTGGTTCCGTTCTCATAAACATTCATTCAGGACCGCGCATTACGAAAGCACTTTTTTGAATGCTTAATCACTGGCTTATGCGGTAGGCTAAGGATTGGATATTGCATTGCTTCCATTATATTCCACTTTAATGGCAAATTCGGTGGGTGATCGGATCATTTTTTAAGTGATTTCTAGTCGGCCATCGTGTATTTATCGTATCAATCCCTGTTTAGTGCCTTTGATAACCATTTATTTATTTCATTTGACCCACGGCCATTAATTCTCTACATTTCGATGTGATATGGCGATAATGATTGTTGCCCAGAATATATTTGCTCACAAATGAAATCAAAACTCGATGAAGAGCCCGTGGGTTGATTGCTGTTGTTCGAATATTTTTAATCAAAGACGCGGGGCTTTGCCGAAATACTCTACAATTTACCTTAATACAATATTCAAACAATAATTTTTCAATCCAGCCTTTATAAATTTGGGTCATGATACCGTGATTTTGAGAGTCGAGTGATGAACGTTGGTGTATTACTTGCGCCAAAACTCTTTAGTGGAATATAAACATATAAGGCTAGCACAGACTTTGCTATCAATGCTCCGTTACAAGCTATTTTAATAACGGTCGTATGAAATAAATGTTACTTGGAAAATCATACTTACTTAGCATTTGCATTTCCCTTTGCTGCAAACTTTCGTCGCCAAAATGTAATAAAAATATGTCGTAGGGGCATGCTTATCTTCTCCCTGTCCTTTTTCTCTGCCGGTTTAACGTTTGGATACTTTTAAATATGCCTAATGAAGTCGGAAAAGCGTCAAATTACTACCCATAAAAAGTGGATTTTTTGAGCGCAGTACTTTCAACGCATTCTACGCTCAACAATACCTCTCATTACTCTCCCTTTCTCTCCAATAAGCTCCTCACCACCAATGAACTAAAAATTGACAATATACCCAAAATGCTAACGCTAAATAAACTTGAAATTCAAAACAATTCCGCGAGAGAATCGTGTAACAACTTTCCATGCCAATTTTCTTGTAACCGGTCACTTACAGCAATGTATTTCTACCATTTTTGTTTACAATACAACGTAAAATCAGTAACAGCCTAATAAACGGAATTGTTGTATAATATTAACATTCTATTCATGAAAATGAATTACAAGACTCAACAAATTCAACACCTAGTGAGATTATAATGTCAAATATTTTTTGCAGCGATCATACGTTACGCCGGCCTCAACTCTCTCTCTCTACGTCTCTCGCCACGAACTTATTTCGGAAGATCACTATGAAACGTTGGGCGAGTCGCCAACCGGAGAGTATCGTCCGAAAGCGTCGGGAAGTTTTGCTCCGGGGTGATAGCGTTCGGAGTGTAAATATGTAAATTTCAAAACCAGCATCAGTCTCTCTCTGCGGTCGCCAGATTTCCTCTTTTATTTTACGGTCGCTGTAATTGCAGCATTTCCGCGGCATAATGCCACGACCCCCGTAATTAGCACGGCTGCGGAATATGGACGTCATTTTTTCGGCTCGGCAACGGAGATAAAAAAAAGCTACACATACACCCACAAAGCTTTCGAGAATGAAATTCCGCGGATTATGAATTTATTAAGGTCTTTGGCGCTCAACAAAAGCGAAATGGCCGTCACCGCAGACATCGGTTAAGCCCATACATTAGGTCACCTCCCTGCTCCATATCTATCCACCTTTTCCCTCTCTTTCCTCTCTCTCTCCGCACCGGGCCGAATTTTCCCGCCTGGCACCTTCCGTCGCTTCTCCAATCCCAGGCGCAGTGTCCCTTCAACTGGTTCACCGGAGAAAAAAATTGATTTAAAAAACGGGGCCGTGGAGATTATCGAGGATTTACTCCCTTGAAATTTCTCCTACAGTGGTGACCCCCGACCGTTAAAAAGGACAGAGGCTGGAGATCTCAGAGCTAAGACCCGCCTCAAGGATCCGGACTCACGTTCCCGAAATTTTCTCACCCTGCCCACCCGCGACATTTTCCCTTCCCCTCCCCGCGTATATCTTTCGCAAAAGCTCCTGGCACGTACATGCCGTCTCGTTTTGACTCGTTTCGCAATGAGACCTCAAGATGAGTTTCTTAGTAAAGTCACAGCGATGGGTGATTTCAACCATTTGCCTGATAGCTAAGCGGTCTACTCAGGTAAAAAACATTTTTTCTGTAACAATTTTGGAAGACTAATAAGACTAACTAAGAAATAGCTTCTATCTGATCTGAAATTGATCTGTTACTAGACTGAACCGGTCTGAATTGTTAAAATGGTACAAAATATTTAAAGTCCAGACCAGTAATAGACCACTTCCATATCAGATATTAGTGTTTTAGAACTGTAACAGACCAGTTATATAAAAGTTATAGACCAAATGTTTTTACCTGATATCGCATATTTTGTGACGTAGTGTGTTTCCCCTATCTCTCTCTCTCTCTCTCTCTCAGTTCCTCTCTCTCCTGGCTCCTGGCAGTGCAGAGTGGACTATTTTGATATACTTATAGGCGACTGAAATTTCTGTGTCCTGCGAAACGGGGGGAAGTAGGTTGTTCAGAGCGGAGATTTTCTAATTTCTGCTAGAACGAGCGCGTCGGGAATGGAGATGGATCCCATATACCTGCCGTCTCGTTTTCACTCGCTTTACAATGAGACATTTTGATGAGAATCATAATGCATTCACAGCAATGGGTGATTTTAACCATTTTCCTAATAGTCTAGCGGTCTACCCAGGTAAAAATATTTAGTCTGTGACTGTTCTGAAAGACTTATACCTATCTGATATGGAAATGTTCTGTAACTAGACTGAACTGGTCTGGATTTTAAAGATGTTTCAAATACAGACCAGTATAAAGCCACTTCTAGATCAGATATTAGTCTTTCCTATTGATATTAGTCTTTCAGAACAGTTACTAACCACTTTTAGAGAAGTTACTAAGCGAACATCGTCATCATTGGTTGTGCAATCCTCAAATTGGTTGACTGCAGCCCTCCACCCTTCCCTATCTAATGCTAGTTCCCTTACCTTCTGGTATCTCTTCCTATGTACTTTCCTCTTTATTTGGTCCATGGCCTTATTCCTAGGTCTTTCTTTGGGGACTTTTCCATCTATTTTACCTTTGATTATGTCCTTCACATACACGTTGTGTCTCAGGGTGTGTCCAATCCATTTGGTTCTTCTTTTCTCTATGGCGTTCCACATGGTTCTTTCCTCTTCAACTCTTCTTTAAACTTCATCGTTTCTTATTTTGTCCATTTTATCTTCAGCATTCTCCTCCAGCACCAGGTTTCGAAGGCTTCTAGTCATTTCTGGTCAACTTTTACAATGGTCTATAGTTCCGATCCATAGCTTTCCAAGCTCCACACGAATGTTGTAACATACTTTTTTCTGGTTTGTAGTCCTATCTTTTTGAGCACAGCAGTTGTCTTTTTCCTATGAACGCCTTCTTAGATTGGGCTTTTCTCTCTCATTTCCTCCCTTTCTTATCTTCTATCTATTCCCTTCATTCCATCCTCTTCCACCTCCTCTCCTTTCCATGCACGTCTGCGTCAGGAACTTTTGCGGGTGCTATACTCTGTATCCTCCCCAGCATCTCTCTCCTCCACTCGCGATCCCAAAATCTTATCTGAGAATGACGCTTTTTCCGCTAATTGCATCCGCCATTCGCTACTCCCCCAGGGATAGCCTCATTCTCTCTTTGGTCAGTCTCCTCCTCTTCCTTCCCCTATGCTTCGCTACCTTCGGACCTAGGACCGACGTCGAATGGAATTCCGAATTTCTCTTTCTCTCTCCGCGTCGGCTTCGTTCTGTGTCTTAGCGCCAAATCCCTTAACTTGTCCCCTCGTTCCCTTTTGACGGCCGACCTTGGCCTACGCCTTTGGTTCCCTGGGCGAGCGGTCAGATCCTTCAACTTAATTTTTCCTGATCCAGGACCGTCGGATGTCTGTATCAGAAGGTCGCATTCGAGTGCTCTCTGTTCCACGGTCGTGTGTGACAAAATCCCTGCGCGTGGACAAATTAAACGGGGCCATTCCGTGAATCTCCAATTACTTGAGCTGCCGAATTGTTCCAGATTAATTTTCTGCCAATGGGCTGCTGCCGTTCCTATAATTAAGTCCCGGTATCTCACCCCCTGGCTTTAGTATTGGGTTTCTCTTCTTTTATTTCATCACTGGATGTCTAGGTTCATTTAAATATAGGGCTATTGAGGTTCATTCAGTGTTAAAAGTTTAATTCTCGTGAATATATATCCTTGGGAGTAGGTATTAAGCCATATTTTTGCTTCATCTGTAAACTTTAAATTAATGCCCCTTCTAATGAATGCATGGAAACTTCTGTAAGCATCTTATAAAGCAAAGCAGAGCAAAGGTTACCTGAATGATTTTTCATTGCATTAAAAAAGTTATTCTCATCCACTCCGAATGTGAAAATATCAGTACACTAAAATTTGCCCCTTAATGCTGAGTGTAAGTTTAAACCGGGTTGTATGAGATATGCGTAAGTACCTTAAGACAAGTGATTAATTCATATGTCATCAATGCACTTTAATTAATGTTTACATTAATGCTTCGCAAGTTTCCCATGACCATAACTACGGTAAATGTATCAGTACCTGATTTTTGACCAGATTCATACAGTCGGCCAGTCATTAGTCTTTTTGATTTGCCTTTGTACATGTTTATACGTATAATTTGCGCCTATTAATGCTACAAATGGAGGGAGTATTTATATGGCATTGACTGATGCCTCAGAAAACGATAATAGCGTTGGAAAATGAGTATTATCTGTTTTTCCTCTTTGCGCCACACAACACCAGCAGTTGAATCATCATCTATTCTTAATCTGCTCATTTCGTGAAACGCAGGTCGGTATGAAATCCGAAGATTCCTGTGGTATTGAGTGGAATATATGCATGAGACAGAAATGAAAAATTTGCAATTTTCCACCAGAGGATGATGTATGAACATCGAAACCTATGTCGCAGTAAAATTTATTTATGTGGATATTTGCAAATTTTTCATTTCTGCACTGGTCGGCACTACCTTAAGCAATAACAGTACTGTCTGGCTTTCAATTAATTTTCCTTTGTAAACTGATGTAGGCATAGCCTAAGCATACAACTGGATGGGATGCTGTCATACCGAAGAACGGGCTGATTTCGGATTCATCCCAAACATTTCCCATCTCAAAAGTCACCTTCAGAATTCCAGGTAGTCGGAAGGGAAGTTATGACGACACCCGACTCACAGTTTCCCCGCATTTATTTCAATCAAATCCTCCTCCTTATTCCCCGATCTCTTCCCACACTCTTCTCCATTCCCTCTACCACTCTCGTCCTTTTCGAGCCGTCCTCCTTTCCGCCGAAGCGACGCACGAATATGTGAGACACTGAGAGAGAGAGAATGAGCCAAAAGCCATGCAACCGGCATCCTTTGCCTTCCATACATACGCACCCTTTTCCAGCTCTTCTGTCCTCGGCACCCAACCAGCCATACCGGCTTCTCCCCTCTCTCCCAACCCGCCAAAGCCTTCAGCGCCTCTCTTACTCCATCAATCTTTCCTTCAGACACACTCTGTGCCGCGAAATGAAGAGAGTGGGGAGGGGAGGGTGTTGTTAAGGGAAGAGAGCCGGGTGGTGTGAGTGTGTGGGAGGGGTTTCGGGCGTACGGCAAGGGGTGGGGGTGGCTCTGTGGAATGCTTTGACAACGCGGACGCCCTTGATTTTGGCATGCCTTGACTTCGAGGCGCGTATCCCATCCCAACCTACCACCTCACCCCCTGCCATACTCCCCGCGCCCTTACGTCACAACCCGTCTTCTCTCTTTGTGTATGTGTATACATCCATCCGCTCCCTCCCTCTGTCGCCCTCCATTCGAAATTCCTCCTTTTAATTGGCCGAAATGCTTCCTCCTCTCCAGTGGAGAAGTGTGGGGGACGTGGAGGGGGGAGGGACCTTTTGTTTTTGAAACATCCGCGAATCCCGCCGCGCGTAATGCTTGATGTCGCTAAAGCACATCCACAAGCAAGCAACCTTTTCGGGGATTTTAGGTTTTTTTTTCTCCTCTTACCTTCTCGCCGATTTTTTTTGGCCTCACGTCTTCGAGCTCTCTGAGGTTCGAATGGAATGCGTTTTTACTTGGAGTTTGCTGCGCGTTGGCACGGCTGCGATGGATTTTTCCTTCCCTTTCGCCTCCCGTCAATGCAGTACGGAGTGTGTAAACGCTCGATGTGATTTATGCGTCGATGCGGTGGCGAAAAGGGGCGCTTTTAATTCCGTTACGTTGCCATGATCTTTTTAATATGCTCGGGTGCCCGGCTGACTTTGCTGCGGTGAACCCGTTGCTCGTACCATATGAATGTCAATATTTCAAAATAGCGTTCGCAACCGTTTCGATATTTCGGCGTCGTAAAATTCAAATGAGCGTGATTCATCACGGGGCAGAATGATTTTAGATCATTCAGAGGGCCCGTAAGGTATGGGGTAACTGTTGTAAGTTGGACAATGGATATCAAAAAATCCACCCACTTGTTCCATGCACCAATCTGTAAAATGCGTAAAAATAGTACAGGCATTTTCAGAAGTCAGGTGATTGTAAACATACTAATGTACTTAAGGGGGTTGGAGTGCTAATCACGAGTCATTGACTGTTATTTTTAATAACTTATCAAGTAAGTAAACCAATATTCTCGGCCACATTTCTCTTAAGTACATCCGTTTAAGAAGCGGAAGTCACGCTGCATTTAGTAACTTAAATGACGCAAGAGTCGTATTTTTTAAATTTTTTCCTTAATTTATACGTTGTTATGACTTGAAATTTTGGCACGGAACGCAAAATTTAAGCAAAAATCACAAGTAAATAGATGTTTTCTATTACGTCTGATACCATAATGCATAATTATTTTCCACTGTTATAATTATATAAAATGTATTTTTTCTCGTATTGGAGAAACCCTGTAAAAAAGCAATCGAGTAGTTTTGAAATGTATGTTTAGTACCCTTAGACAACGTGTTCAAATCGTTTTAAATTGTCAGGAAAGCAAATCGGAACATGCTATTTTCACTTTTATCTGTACGTGTTCCTAATGAGTAAACTTATTCAAAGTTTTACGCAAATATGTACTTAATCGAAAACTGAAACTCAAATCGGAAAAAATGACGAAGTCCTCAATAGAAGCTTAAGAAAGTATTTACTAAGGTTGGTCTATTAATAATTTAGTTTTGCGGATCATTCTTCAAAATTTATTAGTAAGATAATTAATTGAATTTTTTACAGTTTTGGCACCAAACCTTTTCCATTTTGCTTACAAAATTTTGCTTTGCTTGCTATCTTTCTATTTAACTTATAACGTACACCTGTAACCTAACTCTTATTGAGAATATTTAGATAAATTTGAGAAAATTGTTTGCAATGCCATCCACATGAAGAAAAATAGTTTTCAGTGACATGAAAGCTACGTATTCAACCAGTCAACACTTTTACAGTCTTTGTTAATTAAACCTCTAGTGGCTAGCATGGTTCGTATGTGTAGTGCAAGTTCATATTCTAATTATCATATGACAGATTTTATTAAGAATAATCACATTTTTATTTGTTCAATTTTATAGCTTTCTTTAAATATACACTTACATAGAATTATGGGTGAAGGGAAACATAACTCTGATCATATTTTTTTGTGGCGATTAAAATTTCGATAATTCCAGTTTTTATTCATGCAAGAGGAATAGGAAGAAGGTGAAAGAAATCCTCGTGCCGTGCCAAATTAAACACTGTCCTGTTCTCCCAACTGCTTCCAATGTAGCTTTATTTCAAGTGCGGTACTCGGGCTGAGTTAATTAAGTGGACAAGGGTATTTCCGCACTTTCAGAGAGAATAAATGTTACCATACCGCCTAATATTTGATTCTCTTGAATTCTTTCTTTCCTTGACGCATGGCGTTGTTTACTATGCTAGTAGGCTAACAACAAGGCATCTCTGTATAATATATGTTGAGATAACTTCAAAGAATTTGTGATTTTTTTTCACGAAGTTTTATCTACGTTTGGAAACAGTTCCTCCTCGCCATTGAAGCTAATTTCAGTCAGTTTGATGAATGATGCCATATTCAAATTATGTTATTACAGAGGACATGGTTGTGATTCCCTTCCATACTATCCTTTGTGATTTTCCTTTGTCCAATTGATTCCCAATGAGATGGTTTTGATGAATGACTGAACTAAAATATAAATGAATATGTAAATGAAAAAGCGTCATGTTGCTCCGTATATCATTAGAAAAATGGAAACTCTCAAAGGAAAAAATTTACAGCGTATCTAAGAAAAAATTTTTATAAGAGAGATTTTTCCAAATTTGTCGGATTTTTTAAAAGAAATAAAACATTTTGAAAACACTCTTAAGCATGTTGGCGGAGAATGTGAAATGACCTCAAGATATAATGCGTGTTGGCTGAAGATTACAGACCCGTTTCCCGCTGAGCTGCATCTGCCTGTCCCTCAATTGAGGCATTAACACCAAGTGGGAAACATCCATTCCCCCCTTCCTTTTTTTCTACCATTATTCTTTCACGAGCAGATGTTACCGCCTGAGAGCGTTGCAGCACCGAACGTCCTTAATTGAACTCAGCGTGATAAACATTCAGGGGATAAAATTTTTACTGTGCTAAAGTCTCCCGGCTATTTCTGAGCCCGTATAACAGGATATGGTATTAATTGTTTGCTCTGGAAATTCGTCATGTTGCCGGTGGTATTTCTCCGTGGGATCTGGCCATATTTGCCTAAGACTGGGGAACCGCATTGCACCCTCACGAAAATGCTCAAGTTCATGGATAAGAAATCATTTCAACATTTTTAGATGCTGCTTGTGATATTGAGCTTACCTTGCTCCGTTGATAAGTTTGAAAACGGGAATGTGGTTAGTACAATATTAGGTGTGGGGATAGTTTCCTCATGGTTAACATTGTGTTCTAGACGTTCTACATGTAAATAATGGTTTATTTCTCAACTAAATAACTATACTCAAGTTATCTTCCTAGCCACAATGATGATCTTTTACTTTTGTATAGGCGCAGGCGTTTCGCATTCTCCTCCTCCTTTATCTGTAAATTTAATTGCATCACTGTCACCCAAATGGAGGAATATTTTTATCATTTCCAGTCAAAATTCATGTCGGATGTGTAGTATTTAACTTTTATTATGTGGCTTGTAGTATTTTTTCTCATCTTTACATTATGTTAATTTCAATAAGTGTGACAGTGGTTTAGTGCCATCGTCCGTTAACGGAAAAAGAATTACAAACAGCAAATGAGGATCTTGGAAGACACCAAGCACTCACTGTTCACTTTGAATGCCATTGATTTAAATCTTAAGTTGGTTATTAAAATATTACAGTATATAGCCATTGTATTGGAATTAAAAATTAATCAAATAAATGCTATTTGGAATGATCTTTATGGATTCCATGTTGCTAAATCAATTATAACTTTCTTGACCAATAAAACATAGATTATAATAAGATTCTTTAATTTTTGGTCATTAATAAATTTAACTCAGCCAACGTTTCGCCAAAAATTTTGGTATCTTCAGGGCTTTAAGCTTAATGGTGAAGTTGAGCTTACTGTTCAAAATTAGGCTCACTGCCCTGAAGATGCCAAATTATTTGGCGAAACGTTGGCTGTGGGTTAAATATATCAATTACCAAATGTGCTAGAATCTTTTTATTATTATTTATGCATTCCGTTAATTCTCTGGTGCAAACCTACTCAGAGAAAAAAATTGTGCTGTAACTAAGGTGGTTCTGTGCATCCCCTCTACTGTAACAGAACTGGAATTGTGCTCAATGTTGTACTTAAATTAAACTAATCAGTAAAGTTTGCCACATTAAACAGCATTTTGGTTGTCTACTCATTGTAACAATGCACTTCCAGCAGAGTAATACAGCAGTGTAACAGAGTACAGTTTAAACCTGCTCTGTGATTCCGCACATTTGCAGTACATCCCTCTCCAAAGTTCAGTCTCAACAGTACACTTCACTTACTGTTGAGTTGGGTACAGTTTAAGCTTATGTACTGTGCACACACAGTAGAGCTTTTTTTACTGGGTAGATACGTTCAAACAGTGATATTTTTGCTAAAGACTTCATAACATTTGTTCATTGATCATACCTTCAATTCGAATTACTTAATTAGTACAACCTTGAGATTCTTTTGTGGCTTGAAAGTTTGCAGGTGAAGTAGCAATTTGGATTGAATTTTCAGCTTTGGATTACGTCTTCAAAGGAAAAAAGCCTTTTTTTATCGAACTGCTTTAATTTTTCTGGCATTAATACGGGAATACAAAGTGCTTACTGGGTTGGAAGAATAAACGCAAATTGCGGTATAATGGAAACTTTAGAGGCTGCGAGTATTGAAAATTCCGTTGCCATATGAATTACTAATTCATTTCGACGAATTAATTTATTTAAAAGTTAGCTGATGGTTCGCGGTTCACTGGAATGGAACTCGATCATCATTTTCACATTGAAAATAGCATATCCGAAGCTTTTAACACTATGCAGTTAAGCTTTTAATAACGTACATAATGACTAGCAATGAATTATTACTCTCTTTTTTTATTTACTGGTGAAAAGTAGGATCTGCATTGGAAATTTATCGATTGAAATGCTAAAATATTCAAAACTTACGTATCCTTTTCATTTTATTATGGCCGCTATTTACTCAGAAGCAAAAGGATTTATATTGTGTCACTCAGTCAAAAATGGCTATTTATTTGATCCATTTAGTCGTAGGATCCTCTTATAAATACTGAATTGCTTACTATTATAGATAAGAAAATCCATGTACATGATGTTTTTTCTGTTCTTGAGCTCTGGAAAAAAGAATCTTTATGTGTCTGCATAGTCTGTTTAATGAAGTTAATAGTTTCTGACGAATTACTGCAAATGTTTACAATGTTAACTTTTTGTTCCAGGTACGTCATGGATTTCTTCAAAATTTCTCCAAGTGTGCCAATTGCTGTAAGTGCTTCGAATGTAACAGCTTGCTTACATTTAACTGGGTAAGTTAACAATTTAAAATTCATTTTGATGCGTGGAGCTTATTAAAGTCGAATATTGTTTATGAATACTGAGAGCATTTCTCTGGATTTTTGTATATTAACTCTGAACAATGGTTTTATGATTTCTCGGCAGTTTTTTCTATGCATGCATTCTCTCTAAAATGCATAAATCATTTTAATTCAAAATTCTTGTCACCCTAAAATCTATGAATGATGAGAAAAGTTGTGATGTAAGGAATCCTAGTGCTATGATTTTTGCATACCCCCCTCTGGTCTTTAATCAAAAATATAAATGTTTTCGCGTCAAATTTAAAGTTTTTCCCCGTAAAACAGTTATTTTGGGGCTGAAATCCGGCTTCAGTATCAAGCCCAATAATTTTTTGTTATTGATGACAATATACATAGCAATTGATGTTAAAACTGTGGGTACAGTTCAATCACACTCATAAATGCATTTCCAGGAAGTCATTAATATCAGATTTCCATTGTTACCGTTTGTAAAAACTCGATTAAATGGCCCTTCCATTGGCTAGCTTCATTAAATCCAGCGTAATCAAAGGTTTCACCAAAGCCGTGGAATGTTTAATCTCAATGTTATCTAAACGAAAATCTCGCCGCGGAAGACCAGGGGGTCATTAATCAATAAGCTATGTAGCTCAGTTTCATAAATGCCCGTACGGCTATACTAAAGTGGACTTATTATTCATGCCAGCATTCACACCAAGTGCTAAGCCTATCCTGTTGCGGGATAGGTTCAGGACCCGATTCTGTTTTATGCCAAGGGTATGGCTCACGTCCTGGGACGGCTAAACAATTTATGCCGACATTATCGTGAGCGTTACGTCAGTATATATGAAGCATTTAACGAATTCATGTTCACCAATTGTTTCGCTCACCCTTGGTTTCACGCTCTACAGCCCTTACAATTACAATAAAACGTGGATCCCGTATAGTAAATAATTTGAATTTTTGGCTTGGTCACTAGCCAAAAGTCAAGGCATGTTTTCATGATGTTTGATCTTCATCGTCTATTTCCGCCATCTACCCATGCTATCTGGTATTTCTCCATCTAGCATTATATTGCCATTGATCTCCTATTTTTCCGCTGCAATTGAACATGAAGAATTAATGACTTCTCCAAAAATTACCTGTTCTATTTCTATGTCATATATCTGTAGACACGAATTATTAATTGCCCTTATATGCAGTTTCTCGGACGATTGATTCAAAAATATGCGTTCTATGGAGCTTTTTTTGCTGGATATTTTTTTGCAGTTAACCGGGGTGAAGTCAGTACGAATTTTGAGATTTTTTTAGTCTTGTGTGCTCAGCTTCTTTTTTTAATTTAATAAAATTTTAACTGAGGAAACTTAGTCTGTCAAATAATCGTTTATAGTTTGAATTCTCCCCCACAATCACACGCAATCCCACCCTTAAATGCTCATAAAAAAGAGTGAATATTTTTCTACCACCGGGATAACTGGGGTGAGAATGATGCATTAACGTTTTTCGTGACAAACTCGTCGGAATTAGCTTTTATTTCAACTTCACCTTTCATTTTACTCTTAATTTAGTTAATAAGGGATAATATGAGCCGAAATATGGCTGGAAAATTAGTGCCTAAAAATTTTAAAATATTTGAATTTTAGCGTCCCAAAGTGCAAGTAATGATAAAAATAAGTGCATATTCATTCAACTTATATTGCATCTAGTCGATATCTACGTATTTTTATGTTATTCTCCGGAGAGAAGTTTATTTATATCAAAGTCAAACTTGCAGAAACTGGAAAAAAATCCTCAATTCCCGAGCTTTATAGCAAAGCTTTTACGTTAGGATAATTTCTCGTGGCTTATTCCCTACTTTGATCAACGTCAGGTAGCTTTTTGGACCGCAGCGACTAAACAGCATGCACGTGTTTCTTGATATATTTTTTCCTCTTCTATTCTTTAAAGTATTGAATCCTAATGAATGGTTCTACTCCAGTTTTGCACTTGAAAAAACTTCCTTCTTGATGGATTATTCAATTTTTTTCATTTATTTTTCCGCCTCAACTCGCGGGAGAGAAAAAGCCTTTCACTTAGGTCTTTGTGAATCGGGAGGCGGCCAGTCCTTTCTCCCGTCGTCCCCCGAATTTAGCTCCTCATAGAATTTCACCGATGGCAAACCCTCTTTCATTCCTCCCCTTATACTTCCTTCCTCGCTTCGCCAACTTCGCGGCTTTCCTCGGCTATCCAGCCTCCTTCACTTCCCGCTCCACCGCTTCAATTGCCGTCAACGCTGTCCTCCCACCTGAATCCCTCCTCCTCTATTTATTTCCTTTTATGTCCAGCCTATACCTATCTCTTCTCCCCCTTTTTCCTCTGTCTCTCCAACCCATCCGAATCCTTCCTCCATTATTATTTTTATTTATTAATATTTTTTTAATACATCCTCTCCCCATCGCTAAACAACCCGAGCCAAATATTCTCCCAGCCCTCCCTTCCCCCCAATCGTGGAGGGAATCCTGAGATATCTTATGGCCTATTGAACCTCAGGAAAGCGTCGCATCACCACCCCCTCCCAAACCTCTTCTGCCTGCTACCCAGGGTACCCATTCCGCACATATTTTTTACTCTCTCTCTCTCTATTATCTTCGCCATTTCTTCCTTTTCTGTCCTTTCCCCTTCCTACCATTCGGGAATTCCTCTTTCCTACCTTGACTCTTTTCCTCTCTCCTTTGCCGTAGTATTAAAAAATTCCTTTTCCCCGAATTTTCCCCCGGAAACATTTGCTCCTTTCTCTCCCCATCTCGCTCTTTCGTCACTCCGTTCCTCGCCTCTCTCCTCCCGAAAGTCTTATATTTGCAAAAGGTTTCCTTGCCAAAGTTTGACAAGGAGCCCCTGGCTTTTATTCCCCAATTAATGATATTCCCGGAACTCTTTCAGGCTCGGCCCACTCTTCTTTCGCACGCTCTATTCTAATAATTCGTAGAATGTTTAGAAACTTTGTTCACGATTATTTGTGGGCATAAAGCGTGCGCGAATGGATATCTTTCCAGAGCTCTCGATCTATCATAATTTCTCTTCAACCTCAGTTTAATGGGATTATGAATGATGGAGTTAAATTTTGGCTCGACATACTTGTAACATGGTATTCTTAGTGCATTTAGCTGCCACATGACACAGCTATGGAGAGAAACGCGTTAAGGAGGAATTACCGTGGAAGACCCAGAACTCAGTCATATTCCACAGCATGAGGGAGGTTGTTTTGAGGAATTGTGAAAAAAGTTGTGAGCTATAAACTGATCATCAAAATTAGAGCTGCAGGAAACGTTTCTTGGATTGTTGATTGCGGTTGGTACTTAATTTTGATTCACATCCGATTTGTTATACAATTTCAGAGAGATCATGCTACAAATTATTCATGAATATCCATTTCTCTATAGTTTTTTTCCTGACCTGTAAAGGTATCTATGTATTTTCTATTGTGTACTTGACGGAGCTTATTCTAAAGAACAATTTTATTAGGGTCTGAATCAAAAAAGAAAACAGCACTTCGAATACCACGAATATAAAGAAAACTGAAGACACAGCTTATGGAATCACGTAAAATAAACTCTGCTTCTGCAGGTATTGCAGTTATGGTTACCAAATATGGATTATCACAGCGGAGGCTAAACTTTGGACTGCTACGCAAAATATTTCCGAGAGCTGGAATCGCAGGAACATGCGGATTCAGCATTGCTGACGTAAATCTCTCACTGGCATCATATATCAGTGATGCCATATCCGGAATTGTCATCACTGGTGCAAAAAATGATTCTGCTCGTTTCACAGGCTATCTCAAATTGGTCCGCTTTCGGCCAATCATCTCCGCCCTTAGAAAACGTCAGTGACCTCGTACCTGCACCAGATGGAAGCATGAGTCATAAACGAAGCCCATTCAAATTGACAATGTGGGCGATTAAACAATTGGCCATTGAAATGACTGTTTACATTTCATAGGGCGATGGCGTTTGCACTGGTCACTCGACAACCAACTCCCTCCCGGGCAAAGTAAAGGGGAAGCATGAATCTTTCATGTTTCCTTTGGGCAAGCAAAACTCATGAACGGTCGGTCGCACCCTTGACCAGCGGCATCTCCTCGCAGTAGTATTGTTTTCTGACTCGCTAGATACTTTTTTCTAGGCCATCGGCGTTAAAAATAGTCGTGACCAACAAATACCTATGGCTTTTCTCCCGGCACACTCTGCCGAACTCCCTTTTTGCATCTCGCAGGTGTGATAATATACCTGTAACACAATTCCATAGTTGTGAACGGACATTGACGCAAAATGACGCAACGCGGAAGCTACCCCGAAAGCCACAAAGAATCATTGCCAAACTTCTGTTTTCACGAAAAACTTACCTGCAAAATGTTCAGCAGCAAATTGTTTGGTGAAAAAAGTTTCCATCCTACAAGAAGTCCTATATCTCCCCTCGATGGCTACTCGTAGTTCGCCTATTGCATAACGAAAATTCATCATCCATACATCCAGGGCTATTCTGTAACTCATTCTAATGAAAGGCAATTGTTATACTCGTAATGGTGATTTGTTTGTTTTACAGACGGAACATTTTTTTAAGCTCCTCACCTTACGAGGCCTTGGAAGGCCACGATTTTCCAGAATTAGAAGAAGCTGAATCGTTGATAAATAAGGGTGAAAAATTATTTCTTGCTCCTGGTAGACAGCCAAATGAAGCATGCCAGTTCCCACCGTCATGAATGTTTCATTTCTGACTTGATGTCAAATATGTTTAAATGTTAAATATGACTTAAATAATAAAGTATTTTTCTCAGAAGTATTTATAAAAGTTAACGATAAGTTAATGATAATTGTTGGTAACACGTCTTAGGGTGGTTTTTCATTGGCTAATATCTTCCACAAGTTTCTTCTGCAAGAGCTTGTGGTGGATTTTATGCTGAAGAAACCTTTTTCACGTGTGGCTGCTGAGTCGGATTAGTTGTCATTCGCATTGGCTAAAATATGCTTCTGCAAGCGACTTCTGGCTCATTAGCCCTCGCTGATGAATATCCTGAAGTGTGGTCGAAGACATTCGGGGGATGGTGACGGCGCGTGAGACGAAAGGCATGCTGGGAAGGAGAGGTTGATTACCCCGTGGCCTGTAGTACTTTTTCCGCAGATGCGGATGAGGAATGCGTGGTCGGGGGTTAGTTTGATTGGGGATTTAACGTGAAGCTCTACCTAACATAAGACTGGACTGGATTGGATATTAGGGGAGGCGACCGACAGCTAAAGTCATTTGCGCCATAGGGGACAGGTAAGGGGGGAAGGGTGGATAGAAACCCGGCATCGGCATTAGCCTGTTCTTCACGAAAGGCGGCAAGGGGACCATGGTTTAACGTCTTATCCGACAGACGGAGTACTGCGCTTGAAGTGCCCACCACAAGACACTCAAGTAGGGATGAGGTTTCCTTTGGAAAGCATCCTTCTCTGCCAGGATTTGAACCTTGCGCGTCCGTATGGTTAGTCAGTACTCAAACTACCACACCAACCCGATCCCCTCCCTCACATAAGACGTGGATAGGAGAAAAGTGGAAAACATTTTCCTCTATTGTTGAGGCCAACGCTTCTCCGTCATGAAGGAAAGGTATAATAGCTAAATAGTGCTGCACAAATCGGCGTGTTAGTAACGTAGATTATAGACGAGAATAGATTAATCCATACCACACAAGGACATAGGAATATTGAGGTCATCATAAGATGCAGTTGCATGCATTGCATTGATCAACTGTGCGGTTAATACGCCGAAAATGTGGGAAACACCAATGGAAAAGCCTCGATACTGAAATTATAAATCTAGTAAAATGCAAAACGGAAATATTTAAAAAAAATCATTACAGTATTCATAAATCTTGCAGTAAAAATGTGCGAGATTCCCAGGTTAGTTTCACTATTCTGTGCAAAATAAAACAGGATTTTCTTTCGTCTGTCAAGGCGCCATTTACTTTCTCTCTCTTTCCCTCTTATTTCATTTTATGGTGAACTATCTTTGAGCAAAAAAGAGAACGGGTGGGATTTGGAAAAAAACAATCACGTGGATTCCCGGAAAAAGATTAACTTTGCCGTTTAGAGGATCCGAGGGACCTAGTAAATTAGAAGGGCTCCAGAATGCCCTACTGCTTCAAGGTTCGAGCCAGGGTACCGGGGAAGGGAATAATGAAACTTGTCGGGCTCCACAAAAATTCGAGCCAAGGAAATAAATTGGGCGCATTTTTTCTCTTCGGTGGAGCTTTTTATTTAAATTGGTCACTATTAGCGAGCGCTCGTAATTGCCTCGTAGTATCGGCTGATAAATTCGTCGAGGGGGAGCGGGCGGAGGGGGGGGGGGGGCGCGTTGTGGGAGGCGGGGTAGAGGGTAGGAGGAGGCCTGCATATTTTTCCACCGGGATTACATGCACGTCGCAAGTAATTCATGAAATTTCAATATGACATTACGTTCCGGCATTAAAAGCATTACGCAGAATTTTTTTGTCAGTGGCTTCGCGTTTTTGTTATAATGCGTTCGGCCTCTCCACCGCGGTATCCACCCCGTCGACCCAGCCGATGCGTCGCGAAATTACATCAGACCTTCTCATCCTTCCCCGATTCCTTTTTTAGAGTCTGCCCCCATCCGGGCCTATGCGACCTTCCGAAGGACATCCCCAACCTCCATTTCTGTTCCTCATCTTTATTACGAGGCGTAACAGTGATTGCATTGCTTTAGATTTCGCGTTCTTCCCGTCATTTGCCGTATTTATCGTGTATTCTTGGGTTTTCCTTCCTGTTTTTGCCGAAATCGTTTACCGCCATCTTAATTATATTATCACAGCCGTGAAAAAGGTAGGGGAGCAAATGAGTTAACTTTCTCTCCTTTCTACAGTGTAATTATTCTACAGATGCTTTCGAAAATAAGCAATGCATTGAATTCAACATATCGACGAGCAGATGAATGGAGTGAAACCAAAATGAAAAAGAAAATTCCAAATGCCTTTGTAATTTTTCAAAGAGTTATTATTTTGCACGACCGGTTTTGTCTGATGAGCGACAATGTCAGGTGTTGTCTCCTATGCGTATCCACCCGACGATGTCGCCTACGCAACGAAGCCGGTCGTGCGTAATAAAAAACTATGAAAAATTACAAAGTAATTTTGAATTTTCATGATGGATTTTCACCCGATTTAAGTATAACGCGAAACAATCGTATTTGAGAAGGTAAATCCATCGATACGTGTCATCACTTTAAGCAGCTATGTTACATGAATGCAATGTAAACGCAGTGTCCCGATGTATGTGCTCGAAGCGAAATAATTTAAAGGGCTTAATTGATTCGCCGTATAAAATAGTACATTTTGGGAAATGAAAATAAAATTTCAGGCATAAATTCAAGAAACTCCTTTTGCTACAATCTGAGCCGTAATTCTAAGAAGTTGTTTTTTTATTGGGAAGGCAGCTAGCTGAATGGAGAGGCTTTGAGTGTTAAATTTAGTTTCATTCTTTACGTTTTCTCCTGATTCGCTTTTTTCGTGGAACTCGTTTGTGGGTTTTATTACTTAGAATTCTATTCCTAGCGGCCTTTGAGTAGTAATTTTTTGGGGGGATGATACAGTTTTATTTTAGCTAGTGCATACTTTTTAGTGTATTGACCATGTGATAACATTTGCCGGGATAAAATTTCGTGGAATCATGTCACGCAGGAGTTTGAGGAAATCAAGATGTAACTGGCAACTGATACCATTTTGTCTACAGTCTCCTTACCTGATCTCCCGAAACTAATTCTCAAAACTGACCTTAAGCTCATTCATAACATTCTCAACTCAACTATTGACTGCCCTGAACTGATCTCTAGCATGAGTTTTCGAATCCCATTTAGACCCACCCGCACGCACTCTCTACTCCACCTGCCCATTCCCAGGTTATCCTTGACCAAACGCTCCCTCCACTTCCGCCTCTCCTCCCTGATAAATTCTCTTCCTACCAACATCGATACGTTTTTGCTTTCATCCAACACTTTTACACAAGGCGCTCTTTCTCATTTCGCTAGCAATACTTAATCGCTTCTCTCCGCTGGGCCCTTAAAAAAAAAGAAAAAGTTAATAAATTGTTATTGATCTTAGTTTTGCTTGAATTGTATGTGTCCATCTTCTGTATTTGTTATATTGGGCCACTGTAAATTGGCAAGTATGCTGTGTGTGGACAAATTAAGTAAATAAATAAACATCTGCAACTGTACGTTCTCTGTGCATTTTCCTTAGAGGCTCTCAAATCCATTATATGTTGTCACTATTTAGGTCATGTTCAAAACTTTCTTTTACATGAAAACCAGTGTGCGTAAATTACAAAGTATCAGATATAAGTTTTTTGTGTATTTGAATGCTGCTGTGCCATTCTTTTTACCGGTATCACTCTTCGAAGCAGAACATTCTGAACTGATGAACAAGTAATAACTGTTTTGACCAGATGAAAAAATATATATAACAGTATGTCACACCTTAATTTTTTTGCATCGTGGAAGATTCTTCTTAAAGGAAACAATTATGCTCTAAATTAAATGAACTGGGTGCATTTAAACATTTTTTCGGTTGAAAAATACACCGAGCTTACACCCACGAGTGTACTTCTTTTAATCAATTTTTCGGTCACAGACTCGTCGTAATTTTATTTTCAACTACAAGTGGAATATAACCTATAAACTCCAACTAATCCGGGAAATAATTGCTTCTCTTAGTTTTGGGAAATTTTTCTCGACGATATGATTTTACTTGAGCTACCTTGTCCCTTGTTGGAGAAATTCTGCTACGATGCCCTAAATTGGCTATCTCGTCTTACAGGAAGTTAAGCCAAGTTGTAGGAGGCAGATTAACCCAACTTGGAATGGCTCTGTCTTCTCTAAGAAGCCGCTTTCTGCTGTGGAGAAGTATCAATTTACAGAATGCCGAGCGAACTGAACTGCTCCTCCGAAATATAGAGCTGAAGGAATCAGAGCCAAGATCATGGCAACATTCATTCATTGGTCGTTCAATTCTAAGATTGGTTGACTACAGCCCTCCACCCTTCTCTATCTCATACAAGTTCCATTACCTCCTGGCATCTCTTCCCATGTACTTTCCTCTTTATTTGATGCATGAACTTATTCCTGGGTCTTCTTCTGGGGACTTTTCCCTCAATTTTACCTTCAATCATGTTCCTTACAAACCCAATGTGTCTCAGGGTGTGCCCAATCCTTCTGGTTCTTCTTTTCCTTATGGTATTCCATGTGGTCCTTTCCCCTTCTACTCTTCTGTACACTTCCTCATTTCTTAAATTTTTATCATGGCATTTTCCGTTCCATAAAAGAAAAAATAATACTTTTACATCCCGGTATGAGCAAAAGAATGAAGTGTTCCGTGTAAAGTTTTTCATACGGTATTTACTAATGGTCATCATTACCTAAGCATCATAACGAAACTGTAATTTAACTCTTTGGATTAATATGGCAGGATTTTCATGACTGTGAACTGACTCAATGATAAATTTTTTGGCACAAAATGACGTCCGCGCAATTTTTTAGCTTTCATTCGCAACCGCAGAATGCGTGTGCGACTCTGCGGCAGCTTTGACAGAATCCGCAATTGAAACTGCACGATTTTCTTTATGTCCAGCATACTAAATTTAAATGTACAAGATTTCCGTGGTAAATTGAGCACTGGAATGGCAATAACATTGCCCGGTTTTGTTGGCAATCAAAATCAGCCGCGGACACAAAAAGATATAATTTCCCGGAAAATTTTTATTTTGAGGATGTGTGCTAAAATCCGTGGGCTGTCTCGTCGCCACGCAGTTAC
The DNA here is from genome assembly GCA_963169105.1 of Ceriagrion tenellum. Lineage (NCBI taxonomy): Eukaryota > Metazoa > Arthropoda > Insecta > Odonata > Coenagrionidae > Ceriagrion > Ceriagrion tenellum. The sequence goes on along the minus strand of OY720633.1, from coordinate 90,782,270 downwards.
ACTGAGTGGACTTACGAATGCAGTAAAATTGATATTTTTCCGTACACAGCGATTTTGGTCGCCGTGAGCTTGCTTGTATGTTTACATTGAAACATTTTTTCGAGAGTTAAATTATGCGGAAAAAAATTCCACGTCGCAGAGCATTATTGCTGAGTAAATAAAGATGGTCAGGACTAAAATGTTTCCGTTGTATCCAGGGAAATGGAGTGGTTAGAATCCAAAATATTTTCCTCGGATATACAGATGGGAGAGAATTGACCTTTGTTGAACTGTAAATTCAAGCGCATTAGGTTTCTCGCTTTGAGTGTACATTCATTGAGACAACAGCTCTCGATGTGTCAAATAACGTGCTATACGATAGGTGGGTGTAAGATGAAGTCCAATAACCATAAAAATTGATGTCATCACGATTGAGTCGGTTGATAGAGATAATTAGTGCTCATGAAGTTTTTTACCACAAACTTGAAAAAAATATCATCCAGATTTTCAGTGTCGGAATCGTGTCAGATCTCCTTCTAGGTCCCGATAATGAATATAATCGTTATTGTTATTTTATCTTATATATTTGAATCCAAATCGTTCCATTTCGCTTAATTAAAACCCTAAACTTCTCTTGTGGACTCTATATTTCTTTGAAATTTAGTCCACAGTTCATTGAGAAGTCGAATTTCGAGTACACCGGCATCTCAATTTAAATATATTACAACAGACCGCACGTAAGGTTTTTCTGCTCCCTAGTGTTTGGTTCACGATTTTATTTTTGAATTGCAAATGATCGCGATAGGTCGATCTTAAAGCGAGGCATAGCCTGAGAAGAGTAGCATCTATTTCACTTTCAAGGACATCCACACATATTGCTTATCGATAAATTTATTGTTAGATCCGGCGTTACAAATATTTCTAATACCTTCTAAACGGATGTGCGAATTGTCTCGTCAGGTATCCGTGTCATTATCCTAGGTGACTCGGCGAGCTGAATGATAAATCTGCGGAAGGAATGGATGGCGTTAAATTATCGCGAAACTTGGAAAAGAGATGGATGGAAACTCACGCCGGATCAAGACGGTAACGAGCTTATCGCGACGCCCCACCCAGCCTCCTTCCTTCGGAAATATTCCTTTGGATTAAATTCGGCCTTGTTATTGCGCTCGATTCAATCGACGCGTCTACCATGGAGGGGGAGGTGGGAGGGATATCCGTTCATCCTATTCCCGTTGCACCCAACACTTCACAGCGCCTCCCGCTCTTCTTTTCCCTCCCCCCCTCAACCGACTCAATCTTTTCCTCGCCCTTCCGTTCCCCTTAATATCTTTCTCGCCGTTCATTATCCTCCCGGCTGATATCCTCCCTCAAGCTTTTCCAATACATCGCCTTCCTCGCTCCGCCCACTTCAGTCACTCCCCCTCCCGCGAGTTCCCACGCCCCACACCCTCCCTCCCTCCCTCTCCCCCGCCCTGCCCTCCTCCCCCGCACGCCTCTTCCCCTTTAGCTCACAAAACCTCCTCTCTACCCCACTCCCTCCGTCTCTCCTTCTCTTTAAGAAGGCACGTATCTTAATTTTCTCCTTTATCCCTCCACCTCTTCCTCCCCCTCAACGTCTGGATACCTCTCCCTCTCCGTCCTCCTCTGCAGCTCCCCCCCTACACGTTCCTCACCCTCTCCTCCCCCCCCCTTTTTCCGTCCGCCTCCACTAACCTCATTATCTCCTTCGCCTTTTCCCTTCGCTCTTTTGACTGGCCATTGTTTCCATTCTTTTTATCCTTCCCTTTTTGCGAGGAACTTCATTTTTTCCACCTCTTCTCCTTCTTCTTCGTCTTTTTCGCCCATTCCTGCGTCCTCGTTCTCCTCTTCTTCCCCGCGTTAACGTCCTCATCCATTGTTGGGGGTGTCTTGGGTATGAGGCTACCAGGTATTTTTTTTAAAGTAGAAATTAGCGGAGATGGGGGTATGAATTTTATGAGGGATACGGTGAAACGTAACGGGGAGCGATATCGTAGTAGTGGTGATGACTTCGAATATTCTCTAGCAGCTGTTGTATCTTATTGGTAGCGTATTTAGTATTGTATTCCGTGAAAGTTCCACCACCATCTGGTGTTCTGAATTGACTAATAATAATATCCGGTGAAGCCGAGGCGTCTCTTGAAAAAGTTAACTCTTCCAGGACCGACCACGGAGAAGTCCATTTCCTCGCAATGATAGGCGAGGGACACGCATTACGGATGCGTTAACGTTATATACTTTGAAAGCATTATTACTGAACTTTGCTGAGAATGTTATGCTACGACAGATAACTATTTTAGATTTTTTCGTTTGGACGTACAAAGATATCTTCTACTCAGGGGTATTTTTCAACATTCTACCACTGTATTTTCGGTTTTTCGGTGTTAATTTTAACATTAGCAGTTTAAAGTATTTTGCAGCTCATGCTATTTTAAGAAAATATAATTTGTATCAATAATTGGAAACTTTGCCTTTCCTCTCTAAAAACTAAACGTTTATTATGATTGTGAAATTGTGTTAGAAGTACGAGGCCTATGTCTTATTTCCCGGTAGTTGCGTTGTACATTCAATATGACAGAGTCTATTTAAGATAAAATCAATCTTGTTCACATTCCATTGATTTATCTCACTTCACCTCTCCCCTATCTCTCTCTCTCTCTAGCCAGGCCCTCAGTTTCAGGCACTCTTTCCCAAATTATCGCCTACCTTCTTGGATCCACCGCCCTCGTTCTTCTCTGCTTTCCATCTTCCCTCCTCTTCCTTCATTTGCAGCGTTCAATCATCATCCAACCTCATCGCTCAGGCACGGAATTCTCCTTTCTCTCGTGCAACTTTGATCCCCCTAATTCTCATCCTTCTCCCCAGAAAATCCTTCATTCTTCAGCGCCTACTTTTGCACACTACCGTTGGTACTCGTGATGTACGCATTTGTGCTTCCTCCCTCTTATGTTTCATTCCTAATTGTTCCTTCGATTCGCCATTCTTTTCTCAAGCTTTCTCATTTTCTCATTTCCAAAAGTCTTCCAAGACATTATTCTTTCCCCCTCTTTCTTTCCGGTTTCAGCCGATTACTTAGCATCATCTTTTCCCTCCTCGCTCGACTCCTCAATTCTCCCGCCGGTGTACCAACTGTCCCGCACCCCACCGCTCCTCCCCGCTCGCTCCCCTCACCCACTCCCCTGCACTCCGGGCGACTTCGCTGATGAGTTTCTGAAATCCCTCCTCATCTTAGCGACTAATCGAATTAGTTTAGCCAAAACTGAGACGGAGCGGGGATGTTAGCCCCGCTTAAGGGGGTGTGGGAACGTGGGGAGTGGGAGGGGCTGGGAGGGGGAGGGAGGGAATGAGGAAGGGGAAGATTGGGGAAATATAGTCTTCGGTAAACGTCGAGACATCCGGGGGTATGGCGCGGGGTGTAGGTTTTTGAGGGGTGGGAGTAGGTTGGTGTATTTTTCATCGGCGTTTCATGAAGAGAGGGAGAGGTTTAGGGTGGGCGTTTTGTCTCGTGGAGGGGGACGGAAGTGTGAGGGGATGCCATTGTGCTGTACCTCCATTTGAGCTGGGTAAGCGGGGCAACCGCCCCTGGCCCCGCATTTTGGAGGAAATCACAGGATGGAGAAATTTATCGATAAAAATTTGGTATGACCGCCACATAGCCGTATCTGATATTTGTCACAATGTCCCTCGATTTTCATTCTTAGCATCCGGATACAGAAATTTGTGTGCTACGACTCTTAGTCAATTTTATGGCATTAAAAATTTATTAGCCTCAATTAAATAGTAGGGTACTTATAAAATTGAAAATTACAATAAATCATATTGGTGATGTAGAGCTCCAATTACTACATTTTTAAGACCCGTAAACCACTGTAGTCCAGGGCCGTGCGAGTCAAGGTTGCCTGGGGCCCCACAAGACATAGTTGCCCGGGGCCCCGCAAGCCCCAGAGGTGCCCCTGGTTTGGAGTGGTAGGGAAACTGGGGGTGAGCCTCGGGGCAACTTCACGTCCGCGCGCTCTCTCAACTTCCTCCGTGGATTCGGGAGCGCCGATCAAGTGGGAACGAGAAGCCGACCCACTTAGTAAGCGTCGTCAAACCGTTTGCCTAAAAAAAAAGGCTCGACTCATTGTTCCCCGACTGTGCCCATTCACCCCGTCAACCACCCCGCCCTTTATCCCCCCTCCGTCACGGTAAGTTTACACCCCGGGGTTATATAACGAGCGTGACTCGACATAAGTGGAGAAAAGTAGATACGTATCCTTTTTGTCATTTTTAATTCGAGTACTTTAACCTTGAGAAGAGTAAAATGAAAATGTGTCCTTAAACTTCCAATGTTCTATTTTATTCATCTCAAAATGGTTGCAGATGCTGTAGTACCTCCGGATAAACTTTGATCTCGCTGAGTAAATTGCAACTGAGGAATTATAGAAACACTCTTATTTTCGGAAACAGAGAAATGGGACTGTGAAAACTGCACTTCAGCTCCTGTAATTTATTCAAGATGGGCTCTGTTTCATACTTTACTTTCAGAAGCTAAACTTTGGCCTTGCATAGTGAATAACGGTAGAGGAGTAATAGCATTATTTTAGCGCTGTAATTCATAGAGAAACCATAACTTATTCGCTAATGTGTTACGTGGGATAACATTAGATTCGGTTTCCTGCGGTTAGTGGTATGTGAACACTGAGTCATCTTACTTCTCTGATTTCACCTAAGTCTAAAAAATGCTGGACCTGCTTTCTGTCATTTCAAAAGTGGATGGCGTTGCCTTTAACATTATCGTAAAGGTGCCCTTGTCAGTGTAGGATGATTCTGTTTTTTTTCTGCACGAGAGTTACAAATAAATGAAATACCGGTGGTTATGGCTGAGAGAGTGGCCGGTTAGTATGATCGATGATCTCAGTGAGATGTTCAAATCGACTTATTACGCACAGTGCACTACAACTCTGCTTAGTTTTTATTGCTAGATGTATTCAAATTACTCACGATATTCAGATGATATCTCATAAAAAATTATTTTTTTTAATGCTCTTGGGTTTTAATTCTGTGTTGCAATGAGTTTGATGTGAAATGAGAACTAAATGCGAGAATATTTCTTTAAATTACTATCCGAATTAATCTTGTCCAATTAAGTCTGAGTAAATATCTCATTAGTTGGTATATATGTCAAAAAATGAAATTATTTATTTGAAATATATACGTTTCATCTTGAAAAGAAATATTGAACCGAGTGGGTGTTCTTTATTGAAAGTGGAAATCCTTAATATATTTCTTACTCTCTTTTTGGACGACGCGACCTTCTATGTACCTATTTGTTGCGTCCGTAAAGCAATAAGCTAGACTGATCAACCACCTCTGTATCAGATAGAGGAACGTCCAAAGTACAGGTGAAAAGTTTGTTGTAATCCTACTCGCGACCTCCCAGATTGCTAGTGAGAGCATTGAAATACCGTTACCGGCACGGGTTCGGTGATTCCATAACATTGCGGACTTTATGACTATCTATCATGACATGTTTTACGTTTGTAACACTATTTTCGCCCTTGGGCCAGTTATGGACCAGGAATGAGCCTTAATAATGCATCATCGAGGACAATACGTCTCCCGCGATGAGTGAACTGGTTTTCAACCTTGGCTTACTGCCTTGGGAAGAATTCCGGCGAAGCGATGTCCAAGCAAGGACTACATTTCCGTTCGCCTTTCTGTCGCGGCCTTGGCGATCCGTGGGATAACTTAAAAATGCCCCCTCCCGTCGCCGTGCATTCTAATACAGGCCATCGGATCCGTCCCTCGTCTCTCACCCCTCCATTCTCTGGAGCCCATTGTACTCAGTCGACCAAACCATTCGTTCGTCTTTCTCTCTTCCGTACCACACTATTTTTGCATGCTCTCTTTTTCTCTTTCCTTCTCGTCTATTCATCTTTTCTCTCCAATGGCCTGTGACGCGGTATGGAGGTTCCCCCCTTCAAGGTCCGTCTCTGCATGAACCAGAGATTTCTCTCTCTCTCGTTTCTATTTCCGTGATTTCCGTAAACGTGTTTGCACAATGCCAGCAATGGGAGTCGCGATGTGGAGTTCTTGTCCCTTCAGTCAAAATAAGGTCATCACCTCTTTCGGGTATTCGTCAATCACGGAAAGAGTTCAAATTTGTACGTCCCTCTTCTCTTGCCGCTAAACTATTATCTTCTTTAATAAAAACCTTTATTCGCCACCGAATATTCGGCATAAATGCCTCTTCTGGTGCTTGAGTAATTCAGCCCCAAATACATGGTGGAGTGGGTAATTCAAAGAGAATTTAATAGGTCAATCTGAGATCCAAACTATTTACTTTCAGTGCGTATTTGAATTAACATAATAGTTGGAGAAGTTACTTTGTGGAATCATGGCATATCTAAAGAGTAATCCATTCAGCAATTTTCCTCAGTATTTTCATGATACTGATCGGTTTTGATGCCTCAACATCATGATAAGAGATCAACTACCACAGGTAGTCGATATATTTGGATGATTTTGTGACGTCGAAACCGATCAATTATATTCACTGGCACTCGTACACTGTATATTCATAGTATAAATACTGTGAAAAAAAGTGGTTCTTTTTTAAGCAGCGCCATTGAATTTTCTGCCTGTTGTGAAATATGTATGGAGTTCAGTGCTTGCACATTGAAGAGAGTTTTTTTTTCAATTCGTCGCCAGCTGTATCTGAACCAGGCGTCCATAATGCGAGTGCTACGGATTTTTACAATCATTGCGACTCCACAATTGAAAAGATACGATTTTTCGCTCACAGGTGCATTGATTTGCTGCAAATACGATGAAATTCGCCACGAATTAAATCAGTTGACGTCGGAGGGTTTAAGACCCGCGTCTCCAAAATTCTGGTGTCAGCAAGTTGTATTCAGAGGAAACGGTATGGAAAACAGAAAAAATAGTGGTCGAAGTATCAAAAAAAAGGTCTGATATATTGTAAGCTACATCGCACGTTGAATGTTTTAATTTATTATCTTAATTGAAATTGGATCAATATCATACGTTGGTAATACATTAAAATAATCGCTACTTAGAGTTGTCACTATTCTTAGAACAATATCTCACTCTTGAAAATGAAACCTTCCCGTACAAACGTACAGGGTACATAGGAGGGGTCTCGGGTGAAAACAGTGGTTGGCCAGTAGCTGTAGATTATCTACTCCCAGGTCAAGTTATAACCACCGTAATGCCTCAGTTCTCTCAGTGTGCGAACAATAATTGTGACTTTCTAGGAAATGGATCTCTAAGTGAAACAATAGGTGGTGACTTGAATGTAGAACTGGTACCTACTCTATATATTTGAATTTTCTTCGTATTACTAAAAATGAGATGAACCTCTCAAGCTTGTTCTATTTTTGGGGTTGGAAGGAGGGGGTGCGATTATTTTAATATTCCACCAAGCGACCGAAAGATTTTATTTTCCCTCAACAAAAAAGTTTTGAACGATTTTTCGATAGAAAATATGACCAATTTACGATAAATATCTTTCTTTGATCCTCCAAAGTAAACTTTCTGTGAAGATGTAAGTTTTCCCCAGGAAAATTATTGAGATGTATGTTTTTCTTGAAATGACCTGCTCATACTTTATGAAAAATGGTTTGATCACTTATGTTGGCGTGATCTGATCTCTGGTCAGAAAAATAGCGGCACTGATAACAATTTTAAGCATGGAAATATAATTTATTTCCGCGTGGTCCCTAATCTCGTGACATTTTTAAAAGTGGCAAGATAAACTTTGCTCCCACATCAGCATACATGGTACTAAAATTAAAAGTGCCAACGAGGCATTTGAAGTTGCCGTGTCACGATCTCATCAGATGAAAGACACATGATGCATAAAATGTAACGGCTTTTGCCTTTTGCACTAAGCTCTCGATAAGATCTATGTAAACCTTCATTTATTTCATCTAAAGCCACCAATCCTCTTTCTAATTGGGTCACTTGTTAGCCATGCTTCAGCAACCTTTATGTCACAAGAGCATATAATCTTAAGAAGGATCTGGAAGGAGAACATTTTCTTAACTTATTTCACATCACAATTCAGTGTGGCCACTTAATCATGTCTGGGGTAGGGACATGCCATCAAAAACGCCCAAAAAGGGAATTTGGTGCGTATGGCATGCTGTGGCCCACAAAATTAAGTAATGTAAGGTATTCGGTTAAAAATTCGTTTATTTAAAAAAAGACAAGGGCGTAGGGCTGATTAGAAATAAGCTACTAGAATGAGTATGCGTCGGCGGCTCTGTATCTAAGGGATAAATGTTTCCGCCGGAAAAGGATAGTTGGAAGTTCTAATTGGCCATATGTAAAAGCAATCCAGCTTTATATGCGTTACTATGTTCTTTTTGTCATTTTTCAAAGCGATTTTGAGTGGGCAGCCTTGGAACAAATAGAGATAAGTGATATCCATCGAATAAGGAGGCGGTGGTCTGGGTAGTAACTCTCCAGTATTGCAATTCAAAGATCGTGAGCTGGTATCCAGCGAGTGGAGGGCAATGCTTTTTGTGCTATTCTAAAAACGATTTAACTCACACAAATGAATTTGAAGTCCTCAATTTGATATAGAACGAATTATAGATCTCTTAGTCTACACTTTCACGTCAATTACATTTCTTATGATTCCTGATGATTGAGGGTGTTCCATTACTACTCCGTTTTTCTTTTAAGATAATTTGAGAAAGTCTTAATTTCTCCTGGAACTCAGTGAATTTCGTCTCATTTAAAATGAAAATATCTCACCTATCTAAAGTTACCAAAATATTCACCCCTTACCGCACTAATTACCGAGATATTGCCCATGAAATCGCCCATATTACATAACAAATTGTAAGGGAATGCCCTCCAGAGAGACTTTACTAAAAACATTGAGGCATTTTGAACACCTAGATCTCATCTGAATCTTAGTTGTGGATACCTTGTATGTTCTATCTACGACATTTAAAAATAAATCAGTCTCTCAACGCGGAATTTTTTGCAAAATTGCAAAAATAACCCTCAGATACGAAGTTTTTTTCCCCTCGCGGCGTGAAAAATGAGCCAAATTTAAGACTTATGCATTCGTATGTAGGAATTTCAGTCTTGCAAACAATACTTTTGCGTCAATAATAGAAACATGTTTAATTCGTGCTTTTTAAAATTACTGAAATAAATAAATTAACTTAGAATACAGTCCCTATTATGACTAGGAAAAATCTCGCTCAAACTCCAGTAAGCATGTAAAGCAATGTTCTGTGATATCGCATATTTCACTCTATGCTTCGTCGTACTCAACTTTCATTGAGTTGTGCTATTCACACAGTCGCAAGAGGACGAAAGTGGCGAAAAAGAGAGCGACAAAGGAGATTGCCTGGGCGATAGCGGTCTTGTGCGGGGTTGAGTGTTTCTTGAGGGTGGTGGCGCATGGTGTTGGAGCGCGGATGAGGGCGGTTTATAGTGAGCCAGGGAGGAGTAGAGAGAGGGAGAGAGATGGCTCCATAGCGTGGCGGAGAGAGGATAGGCGGTAATTTCCCGTGGGCCCTTCATCTTTTCCTCATCCGGGGTTTATCCGTCGCCGACACCTTAGCGACGGCTTCATAGCCCCAACTCCCTCCCGCCTTTCTCACCCCTTCTCCGCCAGGCTCTTACCCTTACATCACACCCTCGCACCCCCGCACGATTTCTCGCAACCCCTCCCTCCAACCTCCCCTCGCAAGTTCAGCGTCCGTACCCCTCCTCTCTTAGCGGCGGACGCCTCATCCATTGAATCCCTGCTTATTTCATGCCCCGAGGATCTAATTCACGGGTCTTTTTATTTTTTTAAAGCTCATTATGCACGGGGACGGCCGGAGGCACACCCCACTCTTTCGGCAGATTCGGGCGACTAATGGGGAAACAGGCACGGATTATTCTAATGACGAAGGTCGATCTTTTTTTTCTCTCCCTCCTTTGCGAATGCGTCTCAGTCTTCGCAGGAACCTTGAACTTAAATATTATTTTTCTTCTTCTCCATCCCGGTGGGACTCTGAGGTAGAAGAGTATTGACTTATTATCAAAAGCGGTGTTTACGAAATGCCAATTACTGGAGGCCTTCCTTTAATAATTAGGCCAAGGGGCTATTAGTTACGGTCTGTGAGCCTTGTGCATGGAATTTCTCCTGCCCTCCCGAAGCTTTACCTAAGCTTCCAACGCCGTGAAAAGGAACCCCTCTGTTTATCAGAAATGTTACAGCTCTCATCAACGACAATTATGGCTATTGTTTATGAGTTGCCTAAAATTAAGCGTGCTAATTTAATAGGCTAGTTAACGTATCCTACAACTTCATACTTCATAATACGTATTATAATGTATTACAATATTGTTCTTCAAGCTTCTTCTCTTGCTTTTCTTTTCAAGTTTGTGGTTTTCCCTCGAAGCACCTCTTTGTCCTTTTAGTTTACGAGAATATCAAAAGGATGGTTATTCAACATATTTTCCTTTAATCCTAGCAGCTTTTATGCGAGTACACCTAACGCATTTGTAAAATAACCGCAAGGTACTCCTTATTTTTATCTATTTGTCGTATCATTTAAGCCATAATTTAACCATGTCATTAAATAATTTACGTTGATGGATGAACATTAACTATGTTTTGCTTAATATTACAGTAAACTGGGGTGAAGCCGGTACAGTTTTGAGGCTTTTTAGGGCTCCTGTGTTAACCTATCTCTTTTTTTGTGCGCACTTGAGAAACGCCTTACTAACCCTAGCGCTTATTCGATACTCCTAACAAGACGTTTGCAGTTTCTCAAAACCAATGAAATCTTCATTGAATATTTTGGAATAAATCGCGTAGATAGCCTCCTCTACATTTTCTGGAGGATAATCTATTATCCTCCTGGCATGAGCGCGTTATTCTATGCATATAATACAATTTTTCTCTCAATATGATTCTTTTTGATTCCTTATAGCTTCAATATACAACCTAGAGATGATATCAGTAGAAAGAGTTTAAAATATTTGTAAATGAGAAATTCATTTTAATCAACGTGCGCATTTGACTATTCGGTGCATACGTTTTCCCCTTTGGCTCTTATACTTTAAGAGTTACGCCTTGAGAAGTTAAATTAAAAAAGGCAGATATTCTAGAAACTCATCATCAGCAGTTATTAGTCCGAAGATTGGTTTGTAGCAGCTCCCACTCGACTCTCTTCTCTGCCTCCCCCTTCATTCTGTAACAAGTTCTTCAATTGGATGTCCTTGATAATTTGCCTGATGCATTCTTGGTATTACTCTGTACTTCTCCACATTCATTTCTCCTTCCATCGTTGCTGGGGAAGGCTTGGCTACTGTGTTGCGAAACGCATCCGACACAATTTCGAAGTGGCGAATTCAAGTGGTCGTGTGTTGAAGTCGCTCAACAAATTTGATGCGTGACAACGCATAATATTCTCAGCTACCCATCCTATGGGGTGCTCATGTCTCGCCAAGATAACCCTGCGGGTTGATATCTCTGTCATTTTAGCTTATGGATTATGTTAGGTTGCGTCGCATGTAAGAGGCTTTCGTGGCGGCGAAGGATACGGTACTTTAAAACTAGATTGCTCAAAAGTAGGGCTAGGGAATAGGGTCTTGTGGGTGGGGGCGAGGAAGAACGGAGATTAAGGGAAAGGGAATTTGACGGTGGAAAGATTCTGGGTTGTTCCTCAATCGTTTATTTGGTACGATACAAGGGCATCTCAGTAATTCGAAATTTTCTTGGGCGGAATGGAGTCCTTCCCTCTTATGTTCCCATTGCTGGTCCCTTCAACGTTCACTTCTACCCGTCTTTGTTCCTCTCCCACGCCCCCCCTTTGTTCATTCACTGCACCTTGGCTCTTCTGTCTTGAGCCGAGAAAACCATACGACGACCGCGGTCATCAATTTGCGGAAATGTAATTTTCTCCGATTTATTTATTTTCCTTCTTGCTCAGTCTCCCACTCCTGACCTTTTATCCCCGTTTCCCTCTCTTTTTCTCGCAGAATCCCTCCTCTCTTCGTTTTTCCTCGTCTCAAAAACTCCTCACTTCGCGAGCTCTAAAGAGGCACGAGGAGTCCGCTCGCCCTCCTCGGGTCTTTTCATCCCAAGACTTCCTCCTCCTCTTCTCGAGACGGAATCAAATTTGAATGACGGCTCAGGTCAGCCCTGAGGCAGTGCCAAATTACCATTCAATTTTCAAATGACGAAGTCTTGCCCCACTTTTATCCTCGCCTCGGTTATTTCTTTGAGGGGGAACGGGAGGAGAGACGCGAGTACGTTCGTATTTCCATCAGTTTCCTTTCCATTTGTAGCCGAGCTGGCTAAGCAATTTCTCGCGCACTTGGAAGTTACTCAAGAGTGCCTCACAAGATGTAATCCAATGCACGTTGTGTCCACGGACTTCATTTCCTAGAATGGGTCGGCGAAATATTTTTAAACTAGGTGTAGCGAGTAGTATTCAAATTCTCCAAGCGCTTAAAGAGGAAATGGAACATTGAGCGTTGGCTATAATGTCATACGTTGGGGTATATTAAAGAAATTGGCTGGTGAACGTAATGACTGGAAAGAATTTCGCCAGTTATGGTCTAGAGCTAAAAAATGGAGTTTTTTATGGTTATAATGATGAATTTTCACCGTGTTATTACATTGAGATTGAGGTTAAAGTGTATTTTACTTATGGTCATTGATCAAATGGCTTTATAAAGGACCGTGAGAGTGAAAAATTATTTCAGACTGTGGAAAAATCATTCTGTTATCTTACCCTTTTCATGAAAATAAGATAGAATAACAGAAACTAGTCTAATGTCTTTGTTGGAAAAGAAATGCCTATAATATACTCAGTTAATTGCTTCTGGTTTGAATTTAAATTTGTCTTTTTCAAGATTTTCTATGCAAATGCCGGAGTACATGGCATTAAATTTATTCATGGACAAATCAGTGATCGGAATTGTGTTAATCTCTAGGAGAAACTTATATTCTTGAATTTATTATGGTAAATGATGAAAGGTTTTGTCAACTAATTGCTCTTATTAAATACTTGCTTAGAGATTTAATTTGAAAATAATTTTTCCCATGTTTCACGTGAACTATTGACGTCTGTGGCTGGGTGCAATTTTTTTCTTTCGTAAAATTGGTCATCGTGTGATGAGATTATTCATAAATGAATCATTAGTTCCCAAAAGATACTAATCCATTTGACCCCATGTCTTTTCTCCTTTAGTAATTGTTCGATTCCATAGGGTTTTGGTCGCAATTATTTTCTAATGAAGCGATGAAATTACCGTTTCAAAAATTGTCTGAAGCTCATTCATAGCAGATTGTGGTCACCTTCATAGTGGGCATCCATTATTAACATCGTCGTTTTATTCCTTTCCGTGCTTAACAGCGTTCCGGTAACTCAGATTAACTGAGGTCTCCCCGGCAGCTGACCGTGCTTTGAGGCGAGAGACCACTTAGGCACAATGAAAGAGCAATTTTTGTCATTTCCTTCACCCCAAACAATTGGATTATTCGCAATTTTGGTTCATCATTCCGGCAGATACACTCAACGCTGCAGCACGGCAAATAATCCGCCCTCGAAATTCGTTATTCTAAGTGGAAAGACAGGCAGCGGTCGTTCGCGGCACGGATGAATAGAGTTGCTCATCGCGCAAAGAATGATGTAAAGTGGTCAGTTTTTTTGACCGTGAAGGATTGAAAGGGATTGCTACTAGTTTTTACAACAAGTTGTTCCGACATTGAAATAAATTCTGTTGAATGCGAAGGAAAATAAAGTACGATTTCCGCATGAAGTCACATTTTTTACGGCTTTAGAATTAGCGTGGCTGCACGTATTTTTAATTTTTTCTTTTTCTTTTACATCAACTAACCTTCCATTTTCTACTTATTATTTGACTCCAGTGTCAAAAATAATTATTTTAACCTCATCCTAAGACCTGTTCGCATTCGATACCAACCAACGCGTAGCCCAATCTCTCTGCGTCTGTGTTGATTAGATTCATGGCGATGATGTCTTGGCATATATTTTTTTAAATACATTCGGATTATACCTATTAAATTCAATTTTTTCATCAGTTGCTGTTAAAAACAATCGATAAAAAAAGTTATTAGAAATGTCACCTGTCAGCTTGATGGTTATTCAGGCTGTAAAGTGCTTTCATATAGATATTCCATTTCCCTGCCTTTGAGTGAGTGGCCATTGGTTAATAACTATAATATTTATGTAATATAAGTAATCAAGTCATACTCCTTCAGCCAAATTAAAATCAGGAGTCAATTGATCCTAATTTTACTCTACAACACCCCAACTTTCGAGGCTTGAGACAATGGGCCGTTTGTCATGTGAGTTGTTCGCAAGCATCAAGTCGCATAAAAGTTTTTTGCCTCGTTAGCTTTTCGGTTAATAGGGTTTTTAATACTACTGATGAGGCCTGATGAACGATGGGCGGACGTTGGTTGCAATTAATTATTTCCGCGGAAATGAAATTGCACGCGTATCCTTGTGTCACTTTCTCTTTGAAAGGGAGCGTTTTTTCCGTCGCTCAAATTACCTCTCCTGTCTCCTTGGTCCTTTTGACACTAATCTTGCTCCCAATAGGGCATCGAGGGTGGGAATTGATTATCCCTCATTAGGAGACTGGTCATTAATTAAATGTTTCGTTAGACGCGGAAAATTTTTGAGTGTTCCCACCGAGTTTTCTCGCGAATCGAGCAATATAAACTAGTATCGCCCATCGTAATCATATCGGTGCGAAGACCATTGGTGTAAATGATGTGCGAGATAAATAAATGGATTTAAAAAATTCATAATAAGTCAATGAAACCCATCCTCGTTTTCCGCCGCTCGAATCACCGGAACGTCCTAATCTGGTGGGCTCGCAAAATTTCGCATGAATCACTCTCGCGAGGGAGGGGGGGAAGGGGTTGGGAAAAAATATCCACTGTTTGAAATTCACCGTTTTAAGCCGTTATTACGGGAAGAAAAATCGTTAACCATAGGCACCGTGGCCCTTTCGTCCGGGGAAAACGATTTTTCCTCTCTCGCTAATTGGGTGTTTTAATGCTGAGTAATTACGACCACCTGGGTAAATCCTCGAATCGATACGCCGATCAATGGCTTAGAGCTGGCCCTTTTGTGCGTACCACCTAATCCTGGAGAGGTACAAGGAGTCGTGGTAGTATCCCGTCCCTTTCATCCTCCAAACGGCCGGCACTACTACACGTGTCCGTGCCCTGTACTCTCCTTCCCTCCAAATACGCCTCCCAAGCCTTCCTCTCATTTCGCCCTCTCCAAAGTGTCTTCAATTTCCTCACCCAAGCAGTCCCTTCTCTTACCTCTGTTGCCCTTCATTTATCAGGCGGTGGTTCATCTATTTCGAGCCTGGAGCTAACTCCTCTTTAGACGTTTCTATTAGACCACAAACTACTCCAACTGCCGAAGCACTGAAGGATTTAAATACTTAGGTAACTAGTTTTTGTCCTAGCGCGACGGTAGATCTGAAAAACCAAGATAATCAGAAAAATACCAATGAATGACTTGAAGAATTATTCAAATTTGCTCGATGTTGGAACAAAATGACCAAGGTCAAGTAATGAAAATGACCCAGCTACACGTAATTGGTGAGGGGGAGTTCCTTTTCTGAAAATTGCCATCTGCTAGAATTCCATTAATTTTTTTTACTGTTCGTGCTTGCTTCAAAACCAGTCTCTGACGACGGTTAGAGAAATCCGTAATTTTCTACTGGAAGAAAAATCAAGGAATAGAATTACTTGGAAGCACCAAGCGTAGGAGATTGCTGAAGAAATTCTGCGCGTCAGGATAATAAAAAAAATATTGAAACAAATTAAGAAGTTAGACGATATTGCTTGGAATTGGAACATTATAGATGGATTAAAGCTCACAATTTTAGTTGTTATTTTATTTGGAAAATAGTAACTCTTCATGCAAGGAAATTTACTTTCCAATTCGTACCACCGATACGCAACCCATACACAACACCACCTTTAATATGCAATCATCTTTTGTTAATTAGTCGCTTTGTAAATTAGTCGCAACCCCTTACTTAACAAGTATTGGCTAAGTAGATATCTCATCCGGCGCATTTTGCAGTTTCCTCGACAACACTGAATAGCGGTGACTAATAACGAATAAAGGGATCTGATATTTGGTGTTGCATAAGACGTGTATCGTTATTCATAGTCACTTGTCAAACTAATTGGTTGATTTTTTATATTTATTTGTATTTTAGGGTGGTTCATTTTTAAGATGGAACGCAACGTACTCGTAGTAACTCGCCGTTTTAACAGCAGCTCTCAAATGTGTTGGTTAAAATGTTAGCGCCGCAGTAGCTCCTACCCATTTCATATTAAGTAAGGAGTTTCTATCCCAATGTCAATCGGACTGAATAATACTTTATATCACTTCTCATAACAACCACAAAAGTGACTTAGTCTTCCTGATACATGCACATGAAACCCCCTTTGCCATGTCTAAGTAGTTCTTCACCCTCGGGCATGAAGCTTTGACCCATCCATGTTCTTAATACGAATTCCTTCAGTGCCACTCGACCCACCACCCGTCTTCCACTCAAAACACCCATCTCATTTATTTTCTCATCATGAATATTCTTACATTTTGACGCGCTTGAAACATTTGTTGCCATTCTGATTCATAAAGTGTTTCAAACCTTCCGGGTCGGCCACTCTCGTTCTTTCGTTCGCTTATTTGTTTTATCATTCTGTTTCTCCATGGACGAGCTGAAGAGATCGGGTGAGGGGGCGCTCGAAACATTTTTTCCCGACTTCTTCCTGCCTTTCCTTTTTCTTATATCATTCACTCTACACTCGCGGCTCTCTTTATATATTTTTTTTACAAGTAGCTCCCTTAATCCTCTTGTTCCGCTTATTCCCGTCGTCTTCTTATCTCGTAACAAGTTGAGGGCGATGTAGTTGAGATAACGAGTCGATTCGCATCCTTGTTTACACTTGCTTCGCCCATTGTGCCGTGGAATGTTTTCTCCGTCTCGCGGGCAAGTTAAGGGCACACACCACTCTTCAGTTTCCTCTGGAAGTGGGTAAAGACCCCGCCTTCTTATATTTCTGCGAGCAGCCAATCTCGCTTGTTAAAGTTGAAACGTAACAAGCCAATCCGATGCCTACGAGCGCTGTTGAATTCTTTCTTCATGCTCTTTATCTCTCATGTAAGATATTGAGCGATAAAAATTCATTTTTTCCTCATCTTTGTTTTTTTACCATACTCGAAAGGATTTCTGTGTATCTGCCTGTGAGAAAAAGACGGATTTCTATTGATTACCTGCAAAATGGTGACCTAGTTGTTGGGATCACATTCTGTTTATTTATCAGAAGATATTCGAGACGGTCTGGAAGTCTTTGTGCTCGCTTGAATGACAGCATTATGTCATGAGTGCTACGTCGTTATTAATGTCGAGAATGACGTCTAGTAACGTCGGTGTTCCAGTAATTTTATCATCCATCATGAACATGATGAGTTTCATAACGTTACTTAATACAGCATCCAGCTAAACTGCTCGAGTTATTGCCTCTTCTTGCTCTTCTTGTAAAACGTATCTGAAATCTATCTATTGATGTGAAAAACCAATTATAATCGAGAGGTTTAAAAGGAACTTTCCAGGGATGACATTTTGGATCGATCAAATATTTAGCTGTTAAGTCATTGGTTAGTGCTTTCTTTGAAATATATTGGGAAATGAATGAATTATCATACTTTTATTATCTACTTCATTAAAGTTCAATCTTGCGGAGTAAATGTACCTGGGTCAAATCTAGTAATTTTGTAGAGTGACTTGGTAAAAGTATCCCAATGTAAATATTCCAATTTTTAGACTGGTAAACAAGTATTAAGCTAAATAAGTTTTAGTAATAAGCTATAAACCTCTCACTTTGATAACTAAAACCAAGCATTAGCCATCATAGTTTTGTTTAATCCCGATCATATATATTCCTCGCTGATTTTTAACTAGGTGCTATTAATGTGTAATGCTTGAAGAATCATTAGATACGCGTTATTCCATATTATTCTGTTAAATAAAAGTTCAGTACCTGCCTTTTTATTACAATGAGCTATACGTTTTTACGATTGATGGAATCCATATTTTGAACATTCATTTGCAAATCGTTACCATTCAACAATTACTTTAGGTAGAAATAGTTTCTTATCTAGAGTCCTTGAAATTCCAGCAAGTTTCTCTGACATTTTTCCATACCAAACATTACCAAGGATATTTCGTGCGTTCAAAGCTCGTGCTAACGCTATAAGCCCTACATGTTGATGTAAACGATCCGCACTTTTCGTCAATCGAAAGCAATGTTGTGGTGTCATATCTCCATTTTTTTTAATCTCCGGATATTGCATGTCAAATTATTCGTGGTTCCTCGACAAAAATTCTCGATGCACATTCACGACTACTGTCGACTCTGGGGTCCCCAGTATGGCTCCCCGTTAAGCCTCATTTTCCCGCTCCAACCTCACTCCGGAATTGCGTTCATTTCGCGCGAATATCTGGGTTGCAGCGCCTTTTCGTCCCAGCGGACGCGGGACCCCGTGAACGCTCGCGGCTGTTAACAGGGCGCGCATTTTATCTCCCGCTGATGAGAAGTCATTTAGCCTCCCTTTCCACATTTCTCCCCTCCCCCCACCCGAATCGCGCAGCGAGGTCCCAGCGCAGCGGCGGTGATGAGATTCTAAATAAAATGGGTGGCCCTGTTGTTTGGAGCCACCCCGTCCCGCGCGGCTATCCCAGCTTCTCCCCTCCCACGTCCCATCAGATCACACAGGAAGCCTGCCCAACCCTGGTTTGAGCCCTCCTGTACACTTTTTCCCTCAAATCCCTCTACCGCCCTCCCCTTTTCGCAATGCCGCCTCGCGATATATAACGCCGGAAGTGACATGTTTGACGTCCGTGGGATAATGGTGGAAGCACACCGCTTTCCCGCGCCAAAAGCCCCTCCCGGTCCCATACTACTCTCTCTCTCTCTCTCTCTCTCTCGCTCCTCCCGCCCCATTTGATTTTACAGCTTGCGTGATTAGGTGTCGGAAGCGCTGGGGCCTTCCCAATTAGGCCCTAACAACGCACGGCCAAGACACCAAACATCCCATCCCTGCCCCTCAGCCTACGGGATCCTGTGGGGGGAGGGGAGGCAGGTGGGTATTCGACCCAGGTTTGCGAAGTCAAATCCTATTGGAATTTTGCGTGGACTTCGATGGATCGGCGTAAACACTGAGCCCTCCTCCTTCCCGCTTGTGATGTGGGGCCTCGTGAGTAAGGCTGCAGAAGCTGTTGCTGTCATGGGAATAGCCGGCGAAGAGGTCACCGGGGCATCGAGGATTAGAGTGTCATCCATCAGAGGGTAATTGCGATGCCGACGCTCTATTAACAGGGCGACCGGCGGCCAAAACTCTATAGTATCTCATCGAAAAAAATCGGCCCTTTCGTAATTCCTCAAGAGTGTGTGTCGTACGAATAAAGTGAGTAAAATCAATCACCTTCGTGCTTCAATTATGGTTTCAAAGTTAAACTAACGTCGGACGGAATTAAGCCTCATAATATTCTCATCATAAAATCAATGTCCGGGACTAGCCGTTCCAATCGAGAAGTAGCTGATACCATTTTCGCTACTTATTGGCACTAGTTGAAGGGGAATCAGTGAAATTCATCGTTACAGTTGAGCCTTCTCGCCAATACTAATTTCTCAATTTTTTTCTGCTCGAGTTTGTGCGGAAATTATTGGAAATATTGAATATTTGTATTTGAGTACAGATATCACGATTTCAAAAATATGAAACTCCTTCATATTTCTGCAAAATTTATTCTCACCCACTGACTTAAGTTACGACAATACTTTGGTAATTTTCAAGGTTAATTTTTCGACAATACTGAGGAATTGTCGAAAGTCGTCGTATTGTCCACTAAGTTTCGACAATACCGAATTATTGTCGAAACAGTGGACTGAATACAGTGGGCTGAAAACAGTGAACAATGCTGAAGCGCTGCCGAAACCTAGGTTGATGTGTGAGAATAAACTGTGCGGAAATGTAAAACGGTGTTTTTCTGAGACCATGATACCTGAAACCCATTTCTAAAAGATATCGCCTGTTTCCTTAAACTTTATCTTTGTGCATTGTTGAGCGATAGCGATAAAGCATTGATTAGCTCAAAGATATAGTTCATAATTTGAATATTTTTCCTTGAGTACCTAATGGCTTACTAGAACTTGTTAGTTCTTAAGAGCTCATCTAATTAAAATTTTGGCCCCATAAAAAAATGCTTCATTCCTTAAGGGCAGTGGGAACTTCTCCATTGATCATTCTATTCTTGGAATGGCTGCCTAACAATCAATTAGAATGAATTTAAGTTTAAAATATTCGGCCCTGCCGCCCGAGAGGATCAACATCGGAGAGGTCTAATTTTTTTCGAGGAATATCTTTCTCGGATGTGCCTCCGATCATGTTGTATTCATAGACCTCCCAGCATTCGTGGATCCTTTGCCTCGCGTTGTTCTTCTCGTCATTCTCCCTCATGCTGAGCTAAATCAATTCCATCCGGTTCTTTTTCTCCCCGTTACAGGCGTTACGTAGAACAGAATAGCATGCCAGTTGTCCCATGGAATTAGCCGTGAGCTCGGATTTGCTCCGGCACGCTCGCGTTCTGTAATAGCATTTCCGCTAGTGAAAGCCTCATATCTACATATTAATGCTATCCTAGTTTCGCGGTTTCATTATACAATCCGCCGCCGCACAAATTATAACGGCCTAATGCATTATAATCACGGAGTGCACAGGTAATGCTCCGTGATGTTCTATAGGTATCATTGAATGGGTTTGTATCTCAATCCTAATTGTTCCTCCAACCGTTCAAACTGGCTGACGTTCTTTTTTTGTCTTTTCATGGTGTCACGTGTGTAATGTGATGAGGCGTAATTCAGTTCACCGATCGGTGATGGGCGGAGATGGAATGAGTTTCAACACGAGAAAAGACCTCTCGTAATCACAAAGATAGAAGTGTTACAGGCAAGCGTACTGGTTCCACGTGTTGAGGACTCCAGTCATTTCATCGAAACCTTGCTATACAACTGCGGAAGATGGGAATAACATTTTTCGCAGTTGTTATCGACTTTCTCCTTTAAAGATGAGAATTGAAGTCCCTTTTTGCAACTGTCAGCGCAACAAAATGTTGGTATTATTTTGCTGGAAATATTTTAAGACTGTTTCGCTTTCTTTTTTTTTAAACTTTCATTATCGGTTTTTGCCTGCAGTTGAAATTTTTCGAGCGATCCAGTGTACGTGTGATTGATGCTCCCGAGTGTGGAAAATTCAATCAGAAAGTTATTTATGCGCTGGACGTTTTTTTTTTAAACGTCATGAGGAAGTTTTGGATGTGGAATATGGATTATTTGAATCGGAATGAGTTTTAACATTTAAATCAATCTGAATGAAATACCAATGCGTGAAATCGAGTGAGCTCATTGTGTTTATCATTAAATAACCCTTTAGCAGTGGGGTATTCTTCGTCGAGGGATGTCCATTTCCCGGAATAAACCGGGAAATCGTGCTTTACAAACATGGATCAGCAGCACCTTTATTATTCACCGATAAAGTTATACAACTTTCAGATCCTTATCGATGAACAGAAAGTCGCATTTAGAGAGATATTTCAGATGCATTTCGATATTTTAATTTTATTTTTCAGAGGTGCTAGTATTAGCTAGGAAGGCTTGCCAGAAAAAAAGTCATTAGCTCCTTAACCTCTATATCGAATATAGATGAAATTATGTAAAACTCTCATCCCCTTGACTCAGTAGGAATGTTGAGACAGCGCTCTGTCTTTCGACTGACATTTAAGGTATCTTTTTGGCGTGTCGTCTTCTAAATTCTTCCATATTTTCCTTGCCCTTGTTTAAACAGAGCCTTGTGATACCTCGAGCCTGCACGTTAGCAAAGATGTATCGAAAGTGAGCACATTTCGTATTTCCTCTCCCTCCAGTGTTGAGCAGTGGTAAATACGCGAGGGATGATTAATAGGCGCCTGTTTACTGACGTGTCGGCGGCCAAGAAACAAAGCAAATCCCTCAAGGTGTGACATGGGACACGAGGAAAAAAATACACGGCTAGGAAAATACACGGCTCGAGTCGTTGGAAGGTCGTCGGTAAAGAGAGGATCCGGCGAGAGAGGAAATGACGTAGGAAGCCCCGCCGTGGATTCCCCCTCTCTCCATCCCTCTCCCTCTGTATAAATCCCCCGATAATATTAAGTATACTTTGAAGCGAATGCGTTATCAACATAAATAATCTCGACGTGATGACAACAGCGAGTGGTGCCACGGATTGATTTCTAGCGGGATCTTTTGTGTGATGGGAATGCGTGCGTTCTCCGGAGTGAGAGGAAGGGGCAGGCGGGGGATGAGGGGATGGGGGGGTTCGTTCCAGTTCCACCCCACCTCCTCAGCACACAATCTCTCTCTCTCTCTTTCCATCCTTTCTCTTCTGGCATTAATTCTCCTTTCCCTAAGTCTCGCAGTCCTCCGCCTAATTAGCTGCCTTTTTCGCTCAAACTCTCTCCCTTGCTCTTTGCTTCCCTGCTCTTTGCTCCACGACCGTTTCCTCGCCCATCTCCAAGTCTCGCCTTCCTCCTCGACGCTCATTTTTGCCATTACTCCGCTCGTTCGTCAGTTGTCTCTCTTCCTCCCTCGGTTTTCCTCACTCACTCTCCGTGCTCTTCCGCACTCACAGGCAAGGTTTCCCGTTTTAATCACCCACCCCCCGCGCTCGGCTCCTCACGGGTTTCATCCCTGTTCGGTTTGTTTCAGCCCAGATCACGGATACACACGCGTTTTTCCCTCGGTCGTGAAGAGGTGCGTTCTTTGCCGTCGTGTTCCGCGGAAATTATTTCGGGGTCAGGTGAGCGTCTTGTTTTATGATTATTATTTTGTTTTTAGTTTTAGGGGTTTATAAAAGTAAAAGAAACACTCATTTTACGCTTTAAGGCAGGCATGAGTTGGGAGTGGTATCTGTGTGTCCTTTGGTCGCAAATGCTTTGATTCCACTGAGGAGATTGGAAGGTTTATTTCAAGCCTTTATTTGCACAACTTTCAGAAACGAATAAATGAAAGATATATATTGCCGAATCGGTAGAGTGGAAAAAATCCATAACCTTCTTTCGAACGCTATTGGTGAATGCAACCCAAAAAAGTGTGACGTCGAGGTAGTTTGAGCGAGGTAGTTCCCTAGGCAGAATGGAGACCATATTTGAATTATACGTTTACATTTTAGCAGCTGTAGGAAGTATGAATTATATAAGTTTTGTTATTCGCGTAATGACACACTTTTCAATGACTGGAAATCTAAGTAGTTAAATTTTCAAGGGAATGTATAGACATTAACTTGAAAAAGTGTACTTGAAGCCCTGCGCGGTGATTATTTATTTATTTATTTAATTACACTGCCCCGTAACAACGGATGATACACAGACACCCATGTCCTGGGCAGATAATATTCTACCCAGGCGGGAGTCGAACCCGCGACCCTCGGATTAGCAGGCGAGGACTTTACCCCGCCGCCACCGGGGCCGACAACCTGGATAATATTCCAAAAATTACCTTTTTCAAATTGAAGTGCACAAATCCAAAGTGCAGTTGAGAAACTTGATTTAATTCTTTAGCCTGAGACCCCTCCACTGCTTCATGATTTGTAGCTATTGATTAACCCTTTGAGTGCGGCATGACGTGATATCACGTCAAGGATACCGTGAGTGTTCCAGCTTTCTCTAGGGGGCCTAGTAAAGTTCCCTAGAGAAAGCTAGAAATCTCACGGCACCCTTGCCGTGATATCACGCCATGCCGCACTCAAAGGGTTAAATTTGAGAAATGACGAAGGAGATTTTTGTGTATGGTCTAATGTTGCATAAAGCTTGGATGATGTTGTATTTGTTGCAGAACATAAATTGTTAGCTAAGGGTGTGACTTTTTCGAAAAACTGCTGGACTGTAGTGCTGGGCAGTAATATTAATGGAGTCACTCTCTTATCGTCGCAGAACTGTGTGAAATTCATAACGGGGAACTTATTTACCTGGGCTGAGATTACTCCCTAGACCCATCAGTTGCAGGATATCCAAGGGGTTTACTTGGTTAGAGCATTAGGCGTGAAATTGAGTGGACTTGGCTCGAATCCCAGTCCAGGCGAATGATTTTTCCACCATTTCATTCAATCGTGTGACCACTAAAAGTGTGGTGTTATTAGTACGATAAATATTGAAATTGAGAAAACGGTCCATTAGAATTCCGGAGAAAACTTTTAGATGAAAACTATAATGATAAAGAATCAAACTCATAGTATGAATTCTGGAACACAAACTTCTCTTTAAAATAGTTGTTGAGGGATAAATTAATGGAAAGAGTATTTGAAGAAAACGAAGGACGAATTGCAAATAGAAAATTTCAAGGGACTTGAATATCAAAACTTATTTATGAATTACATGGGTTAATTGAGTGGAGGGTGGCGGGTGGGAGCTTTATCAAATCAGCCATTCTAATCTTCTGATGAATTCATTTATGGGTAACCAAAAAATTAGTTCATATACCCATCTGAAAAGTTTGCAAATCATTGTAGCAGTGTTTGACTCGGGCTCGCTTTTCTACTTCGACAAGGAGAAAATATTATATACCCTCCGAGTAAAGAGAACCGTGAAAACTGCATTTCTTTTATGTGGAGGGTTTTAGCTGCCAGCGCTCCGCTCTGTCCCTGATTTGGTTGATTCTTGTCGACTTCTACTCTTTGAGTCTGTAATATTGTGAAAAGCAAACCAGAATTTATTGATATCATGATCTCAAAATGACAGATACTTTGTCAGATTTCCACTAAATAAGTATTTCAACTCACCAATCTAGGACTTAAATTATCTCATGCTATTCTCCAGTTGTTAATTGTGTCGAGACCATGTGTCTTTGACAGTTGTGTCCAAACATAGGTCGGTGTATTGAATTAAAAATTTGTGAAATTCAATAAAATATCTGTTATTTTGTGATCATGATATCATCACTCAATTTTCACGAAGGGTCGCGGGATGCGTTAAACTTTCTAATCAGCATTCAATGATGGCACCAGGAGCTTGATTACGCCTCTTTGTCTGACTTCTTTTCCTTCGTATCTAATGAAGTGTACGAGTCTGATAAAATGCAAATCACGTTAGAATGAATCTTGAACTCGTTTCTGGGTCAAGTTGGGCATAAAGGAAGGGACTTTATTCTAATTTCGGAATGTATACTCTGCAAAGTGATTTTCTTTGTTATTTCTGGAGTAAACTCCGAGTAATTTTAATTTAATGATTTCTCGATTGTACACATTTAACATTTTTCTTTACGAATCTTTAAGCTGACCGTAGCTTGCGCTACTTTTAAAAAGGCTTTTACAAAACTCCCGGCGCCTATAATTCCAGATTGGTATGGTAATCGGCTGCGGAAGACGTCTCGCACTCCGGTTTTATCAGGGTTTGAATTTTTATTTTTAATTGTAAAGAGTTGATTCTCATACTGGCTTACTTTTATTGTCGTTCCACTCTTAAGCTTCTTTTCTATTCGAGTCTGTCAAATATTATTACCGAGGACGTTTCATAGATGGCTCTCCGATGATTGTTCCGTGTTCTTTTTTATCTTAGAAGTAACTGAGTTGAGAGTTAATTAATTCGGGTGTAATCCTTCATATTTCGGGTCAC
Source organism: Ceriagrion tenellum (assembly GCA_963169105.1). Taxonomy (NCBI): domain Eukaryota; kingdom Metazoa; phylum Arthropoda; class Insecta; order Odonata; family Coenagrionidae; genus Ceriagrion; species Ceriagrion tenellum. The sequence continues at coordinate 90,756,527 of OY720633.1, read as the reverse complement.
GGCTCCGCTCCCATTTCATTTCCTCGTTTCTTCTTCCCCTCCCTGCTCTTCTCCCTCCCGGCCACCCACCAATCCTTCCCACTTCATAAAATCCCTTAGCTTGCCTTTTTTGCACAGGATGTGAAATTTCCATTTCCAACCGGGAGTGTTGATTAAATGTTTAATGAAGTTTTTAATAATTCCTTTGAAAAAAATTGCCCAAAAAGTAATTTTCACGTGCGAGAAAAAAATGGGACACGTCTCGAATTTTTTCCCGTTGTCCCTGTGTAAGGTTTCATTCGCAATACTTTCGCTCAGTATAAGCAACATTCATGTAGCGTGATTTTCCTTCTCTCAGTGGTACCTGCGAGTTTGTATGCCGTTGGTATTTATTTGATTCACGGGAACCACCCGAACTTAATTTTGAGGTATGCTCGGTATTTAATCCGTCTTCAACGCAACCTAGTTTGTACTTGGAAGTCTGTAGAAAAAAACTACTATTTCTCCCACTAGTTTAATCCGATTTTCTACTGTGTACGTACTGCCACGCGGAATTTTCCAAGAATTAATTTCGCGTCTGATTTTCTATCCGAATTCACCCTCTCAATGCCCTCCACCCCGATACCGAGAGAGCCCGGGAAGTATTAAAAAATTAGGGAAAGAATTTACTTCGACGCGCTGCGCTGGTGGGAAACGCATCAGGGTCCACCATCCGATCCGGCCGCGAAATATGACCCTGTTTACCATTTTATGCCACACACGTTCCATTAATGAAATTCTTACTTCCTATTTCCCTTGTATTTTCAGATGTAATTTCGCACCTGACTTACCTCGGCCCCAGACTTTTTTTCCCCTCCCCTCTCCATCTCCTCATCTCTTTTTCTCCCTTATCCGTTTTCACCCTCATGAGTTTTAACGTCGCCCACTCTCCCTGCCCATTTTCTCCTCTCGCCTCCCCCTCATCCTTTCTCTCCTTTCTCGCATAATCGTTATTTTCTCTCCTGCCGCTCTTCATCCGCTCCTGCACACGAGGGAAAGAGCATCAGTTCCTATAGGTGAGTTTCCAGGGTGGAAGAAGCAGTGTGGTGGCCGACGGGTTTTCATTTACTCCTGGGAGACCCCCCTCGGGGGCTTGATTCTTTGCGTATCCAAGGCAATTTAGGATTAGAACCGCCGCCGTTCCTCTCCCCGCTTCACAGCCCGGCCCCTCCCTCAAGCCCGGTACGCTCACGGCACAAGCTTCCCCGCTCGCACCCCTCCGCCCACGCCGGGCAATGCCATTCAACGGGTCCCGACTTAATCGGAAGGGTATTAGGTGCTCTGCTTCCTCCAGCTCTTCTATCCCTTCTACACTTCCTCCTCTCCCTCGCAGTGCTGTGGAACCTCACCCAACCACTCCCTCCCGCCTTCCTCATCCTCTCTGTATATATGTACGTATATATCCATATATATATCTCCACGAGTCGTGGGATCTAACGCAGGTGATTTTATTCGTAGGCGTGCCTTGAAATCGTCATTCAGGTGTTCTCTTCCGTTCCCAAACTCCTCCTCCTCTCCAGCATTCTCTCGTCTCCGTATTTCTCTCCTTCTCTCCCGTTGCGGAGACAAGAAAAGGACGACACGTTTCATGGAAATTTATGTATGCATACCATGCCACCGTATATTTAAGTTTAAACAAATCATTCCTCGTAAATTTTTGCAGGTTGTAGAACGAATTAACTAATAAATATAACATTTTTATGTCAGGTCTGCCAAATTTTCCATGTATATTACCATATCATTTGCCATATATTATATTAAGTGTGTATACTTGGTGTCAACTACGGCCATTTTAATCAGTGCCTACTTCGGTCCTTTAAAAAATATACGAAAATTATCTATATTTAATAGTTTTTTTGATCATTTCCATTGTTAAACATAAGGGAAGATAAAATTCCTTCTCACCAATAAAATAGTTGGTGCATAAAGGATTTAAGATGTAATATCGGAAAGTATATTCTTGAAAACAGCTATTATTTTATTTTACTTAGTTTTTGATTGCGGATGAATTGTTAAATGATTGCTAGATTACTCAGTAAAAGTTGTAACAGCACATGGATAGTTGTATGTTCATAAGTAATCGTCGTAATTTTCCTACCGCATTACTTCAGACTCAGAATTATTAAAATAATATGTTTTTCTAACATTTTATATCGTTTTAATCTGTTCTTAGTCAATCAAATGCTGAGAAACTTCGATATGGTTATTGCTATTCTTCCACTTTGTTTAACTTCCTCGTGTTTTGATGGATTGCGCAAGACAACAGTACATTTTTGTTCCATCGAACCAGAGCCCCAACGGACTATAAATCTTTTTCTAGTTTAATTTTCCTCCCTCCGTGCCATATGTCTCCGTTCCTTTTCCACACTTTTCCTCTCGAACTCCTTTTTACGTCCCGTGCCATGCTCTTCGCGACCCGCTTTTCTTTTAACAATCCGTCCCTTTCCCGCAAGTCGTACTGTCGCCAGTTCCGTCCCCTGTATCGATTTCCCCATGTTAATTTTCTTTTCTTCTCCTCTTTGTCTCCTCCCGCTTCTTCTACCCTCGCGCGACGCTCAATTATCCACCGCGTTGGTTTCGTCCTCTTTGTGTATCTTAGTCACAGATCCTTTAAGAAATACACCGTCTCACTTTGCTTAATCGTGTTGACGTCTTCGCACGCTGATATATTACGTAGCCAACGTAGGGAAGTGGATAGATATATTTTGGGAACCTCGCAAATGAATTCGTGACGCAATGCAACCTTTGAATAAAGTTTACGAAAATGTTAAGGCTTTGTGTTCAATGTTTATTTCTGGAGTAGTTTTTTCTTGTTGAATTAACATATTTTGCTCTCTGATTGTAAAAGATATTGTTGGTGGCCGCTATTTAAGCTCCACTACAAGCAAAATTAGTTTGAGTGAAATAATTCCCTAGTCGTAAAATAAGGCAGCTCGATTTTTCATTTGATTAAAAAAAAGTTTGGTCTAAACAATTTTGCTCGTAGTGGAGCATTCACTGAGGCTTGTAGTTAAGAATGGACCTGTGACGAATGAAGTCTTTATTTTCTCTTATTATGTAATTATACAAAGCATTCTACTGTAGCAGAAAGAAATTTCGTGTTGAAATATTCATCTTAAACGACGAGAACTCTGATCTGCCAATAGCAAGTCGATTTTTAAGTTTCCAGTTTTTTTTTAAATGGCGTTACACTTTATCAAGAGTAAATTGTTGACTACAGTGGGTTATATTAAAGTTGCAACAGGTACTGGGAATGGGATTCGATCGTATGTTTCATTGATGATGTTAATTTAATATGTTTTAAATACCGTGAGGTGAATACAAAAAGGCTCATTGGTACGATATCATGTGGCTTTTCTCTTAGTAGTTGGATGAAATAAGAGTTAAATTGGCGAAATAAAATTTTACTAAGGCTCAGTATGCATTCAGGCAGTTTACATTGAATCACCTTGTTCGTTATGCAACGATGTATTTGGTAAATGCGCAAGTTACTGATAAGCGAGGGTAACGTTTTCTGGTGTATTTGTGTACTTTTTAAAAATTAGCAGCTCTTTTTCATTCTTAGTCACCGGGTTTAGTTTGCAGTATCTGTTGACATGCTTGAAAGGATATTTTTTTCTGGTCGGGACTGAAAGAGGAACTAAAGTTGGAAAGAAACCTCGGGGAATGCTGGAGCTCGGCGAACGCACCAGCTTTAATATCTGGAACGCTTTCAACAGTGTATGGAGCATTGAAATCATTTGGGTGGCATATTTTTTTAAATTGGTTTCGTTTGGCCGTGCTTACATTTGAGCTCGTTGTAAGGAAACTGTTCACTTTAATGTAGGTGTGCGCACTCTAGAGGCGGGAATGGCTATTCGAAGGAGAGGCATTTTAGATGCCTTTATCATTTTTCACATTAATGCTGTAATGCGTTTCCTTTAAAATATGAATGCCTATGCGTTTCTTCGTCGTAAAAGCGTCGTTCATCGCCAGTGACTCACTCGCCAGTAAATGAGTGGGCTGTTTCCGATTAATCTATAAATATATCTCAATCATTAGCGAGAAATAACCGCTTTATTTTTTCATATTTTGGACCGTATTTATGCTTTTTCAGCCTTTCTTCTTTCACATCGGCTCGTAATCGGTTTCATTTCGCTTCTTAACCTGTACTGATTGGGTGATCTCAAGTTGAACATTAAAAAATTTTCGATGTCATTTACGGAATAACGTGAGTAGTGCATGGTTTGAACTATCATTATACGTTTAAGTGAATGGTGATATCTATTTTTTTATATTTCGTTTTTTTAATTTTCTTACCCCAAATCCAAGATTGATCGAAGGCAAAAAGACCTGGACACTTGCAAAAAAATCCAGGTCAGACAAGGTAAAATATCATTACTTTGTCTGAAGTTAACGGGTTATTTTTTTTGAAACTGCTAATTTTAGACCGTACTTTAGCTTTGACGACGCAGTTCTTGATTCTCTCCGAACATCACGTTCTAGCATTTGCTCCGCTCCCGGTTGTAATTCCAGGGCTCTGTGCCGCGTTCGTAGATAACGCAGGCATTCACATTCGTCCCGTGTCGCGTCATTCGGCCTCCAATGTCCGTTGCAAGACAGTCGGATGGATCTCTTCCCGTGGAATAATAAAAGTTACAAAAAAACGGAAAAAAAGTTTAAGGGATCACCTGGAACGTGCCCCGACGGACCGGTGAGCTTAAATAAATCTCGATATCCAACCGTGGTCACGCAAAGCCTTATTCCTGCCCCTCCCCCGCACCCGGTGCTCCAATTGCTTTGGTTTGACTGTCGAGCCATCAACCGAAAAGGGTATCTAGGAAATTATGTCACGCCTCCTACCGGTAAAATCGGCAGACGACAGCACCTACCCGACATCGTTTCATTCCTCTCGCCCGCTTCGGAGGTCCACACGACGCGCCCATAACGCACTCGCTCCCTCTACGCTCTTCCGGGATTTCTAGTAGGACAGTGGAGTTGAGGCCTCTAGAATTACAAGGGTAGTCATCTTCCTCTCGCAAATCCCATCACTACCTCCCCCATAATCCCACGTTGGAATTCCGATTGACGTCTCATTCGATCTTTTTAAAAACTTATTCGAACCTTAAGGCAGTTTGAGTGAAATAATTCCCTAGTCGTAAAGAAGACCATAATCAAATGATACATTTTAATTTCATCAGCTGTAGGAAGCATGAATTAAATATTCGATTACTGATGTTGAAATAATATACCTTTGGAAGACTGAAATTCTAAGTAATTAAATAAAAATATCTACATTAGTCTTTCAATTGACTCATATTTTCACGCGGTACGTTTAAGACTCCTCCGTAACGGAGGGTTATTTTATGATCTCGAAAAAACTACCGCGGTGATAATATGATTTATTTTCAACAATAGTTGATAAAACGAGGAAAGTATACTTTTTTAATGTTTTGACGAGATTTAGTTGTTAGAAAATCCTTGTTTCTAATAAGGTCTCTCTGGAGTGCGCATCTGAGAGTGCATGTGGTGTGGTAGACACTGCCTTTATAGTATACGGAAGAAACAGTTTAAAAAATGATGAAAACGAATATTTTGATGCGTCGCCCCCATCTTTTGCAGCAACATAAGTACAAAACATATGCGGCATAGCATTGAAGACTTTGTATTCATCAATCGTAAAATAAGAAAAGTCCTCGGCTGAAAAAAACTAGAAGAAAGGTGCTACTTTCTCTGGTTAGGCCACTTGGATACGCTTGGATACGCTGCGATCATTTGTGGCCCAAAGTAGAAAAATTTAATCAAATAAATAAATAAAATACAGAGGAAAGCTGCGCGCTTATCGAAAAACTGCTACGAGCGAACATACAGTATTCCTCAGATTTTAGAGGGATTAAGTTTGGAGTCAATGGAGACTCGGAGGCTGTACGCTACACTTATTTTGCTTGAGAGATTCGAAACAGGTGTCTCTCAAGGCGAAAAAGAGAACATCATTTTGACGCCACACTGCATATTTAGGTCTGACAGAAGCGGTAAACTAAGGGAGATACATTACCGAACAGATGAGCACAAAAATTCGTTCTGTCCACACACAATAAGTGACTATAATGAAACCGTAGCTCCTCTTAAAACATTCCTGTAATACTTTTCACCATTTCACCTCATAAAAGGTCTATTATTTACATCTTTAACCTGGTGGTGTCTTAACACCCCGCCACTTGTCCATATGGAGGCTCGCAGGGTAGTATGTACTTGTAGATAGATGAAGAGGTAGTGGAAGAATCGCCTTTCTTTACCTCTTGCTGAAGAAGGTTGGGATGAACCACGAAATGTAAAAATTATATGTGTTTTTATCGTTTTTTTATGTGGTGCCAAATCGGTTGGATTGGATATTTGGGGAGGCGACCGACAGCTTGGGTCATTTGCGCAATAGGGGATCGGTAAGGGAGGAAGGGTGGATTGAAACCCGGCGTCGGCATTAGCCTACTCTTAACGACAGGCGCCAAGTGGACCACAGCTTAACGTCTCATCCGACAGACAAAGCACAGTACTTGAAGTGCCCTCCACAAGACACTCAAGTAGGGATCGGGTTTCCTCTGAAAAACATCCGCCTCTGCAGGGATTTGAACCCTGGCCGTCCGTATGGTTAGCCAGTACTCTAGCCACCTCACCAACCCGATCCCCGCTATGGGAGTTTTTTCTTCATACTTTCACGCTTGTAGAAGCCTTTGAAATTATCATAAAATATATTTTTAATCATGAACTGCATGCTGATTCAGATAAGTGTGCTACCCTGGAGGAAAATTATATAAAACTTCAATTCGCAATAAGAAGGGCAGGGTCATTATTTTATTCCTTCCCTAAAAAAATTAAATAACTTCGGAATGGAGACTTGGGATAACGGAGCTCGATGAAAAAGTCATGTTAATGCGATTGAAAAATGATGAAAGTTTTATCGCATTGCCTCGATGGAGCTGGTGGTGGTTGTGAATAATCTGATTGCTCTCTGCAGTCAATTGCTGCGCGTTGCTGAAACTTTGGGACCACATTCATTATTCATCTATGAAGTGCAGAGTTATTTATAAGTGACAATAAAAACGAGGTCCACGCAGTAGACCGCCTCGTTAATGTATGCGCAATGTCGTTATGGTGCAGTTTTGACTCCCGCCTGCCCCCTCGTCCCACTCCCCGCAGTGAAATCCCGCACGAGCCTGTCCCAAAAAAATGGAGGTAATGCAAATGTCAAATAGTCGTAAGACTGTCCTGATTTTTTTTATTTCACCGATCGCGCATAAGTATGTATATTATTTTTTCCCATCGTGCCTAATGCTCGACAAATATATGGAATCTACTAGCCCACTTTCCAACGTCCTCCCCGTCGCTGAACGAGGCAAATTTAATGGACGGACTGTATTTAACAAACAAGCGGAAATCGCTCCGACCCCTCCCCGTTCCCACTCTTATGTAATCCGATAAATAAATGGGTTATGAATATTTTTGCGAAATACCGACGCACACGGGAGTTTTCCCTCTCCGCATGAATGGACGCTTCCTCTTCCTTTTTTGTTTTTTTTTTCTTTTTTGAAGAACGGGCGTCGACGTTCATTTTTTTTCTCTCTCTCTCTATACCTCTCTACCCCGTCCGCCTTTCCCTTCCGTGTCCGTGCGTCCTTTCTGATCGCTTTATAGCCCTTTTCCCCCGTCCTCCGTCGCCTCTTTTTCCCTCCCCTTACCTTGTGCGTCTCTCTTTTTAGCCCGATATACGATTCACGCCAATTCCACAGACCCACATATTTCAGGGAGGGGCTCACTCCTCCTGTCCTTCCCCCCCTCCCCCCTCCAACCCTTCCCCAGTGGTGGTGGTGGCTCTCGTATTTCAATTAACCTTCGACAGTTTTGTGCCCCGTTCGATGCCGGGGTTAAAGGATGCTATTTTCGGGGCAGAGGAGAGGGGGGATGTGGGCAGAGGGTATGGAGAAAAAAAGGGAGAAATTTCCGTCGTGTGTGGACGGGGTGGGGTTTGAGAGTGGGAAGAGGGGGGGAGGACAGAGAGCGCGGCGATCTCATAGGCACGCGGGGGTCGACGGGTTTATAGTTGATGGGATACAGATAGGACACCACCAACGGGCAACCATAACAGTGAACGGATCAATTGTATGGCTGAAAACCATAAACAAGACAAAATATAATTGAAAAGACAAATTGTCAAAGAAAAATGCTTGAACAAAGAGCGTTTGTAGCTTTGAAAAACCATCAAGATGGTTTGAAAGAAATAAATGGTCTTCAAGATTTGGAATATTATAATTCTTCCTGAATGAAATTGAAAAGTATCTCTTGGTAAAGGCTTGGAAATACATAAAAGTTACTTTCAGCACCATGTTTCGTAGCCATCTCAATATTTAGGCAATGTAACTTTTAGAAACTCGGTTATTTCTGGATATAAAAAATACCGGCCAATTTCCCACATTATTTTCAGTTGATTACCTTATCAAATTTGATGTTTTAAAATCAATATCAATAACAATAATTTATAGTGAAATTTTCCCAGGTTCATTTTTAATGTCGGTCATAGTTTAGGGTGAGTTTAGCTTCCTACCTCCCTCCAACTTCTTCTAGCCGCGCAAGAAGTGCTTAGAGAACTTGAACCTACGCATTGGGTAGTGATCGCTGAAAAAATTACCTATCACTAGAGTTTCAATTGTACTGGGATTATATTTTTTTCACCCCGCTATTAGAGTAGAAGTGACATAGGCAGTATAGCTAATGTGTTGCTGATTTTGACGGGTTGGTTACAGAGTTCCTTCATATCACGCATCATTCTTGACCACAGCGAAAATATATAAACGTAAGTCCACCGAAATATTACTTTATGTAACCCTATTACTTTTATGTATGATTTAACACTTTCCCGGCGAATAACATTTGTGTACATTTCTCTGGCTCGCCTTCGGGTAAGATCTTCATAGGCAGTCGACGTTTCGGGTTCCGACTCGTTACCCATTCTCAGCCTTGTCGGAACCCGAAACGTCGGCTGCCTATGAAGATCTTACCCGGTGGCGAGCCCTATTATTTTTCTCTATCCCCCACCGTTGTGTATGATTGGTTACCTAACCTTGAATCTGAATCGGCTGAAATTTGTAGTAATTGGAACTGGTTGAAACGATTGTGCAATGAGCAAAGTTTCCTAAATGGAGGGAAGAAACCCGGCGTCGGCAACAGGGTAATATTAGCTTTAGGCATCGCCTGGCGCTCGTTTGCGTTTCTTTCGACTATTGGAGTATTTCGCGGGAGATATTTTTCGTTACTATAAAATAAGCATCTGGGTTTCAATAGTCATTGCTCACTGATTATATCGAGGCAGCTGTCCCACCTACTGAAATATAATGGACCTAAATAATCTTTGTAAATTAATTAAAGGGAGGCATTTGATCGCTTATTTTTTTCCATGATCAGCCAAACGTGTTTAACTTTTGTGTTTGAAATTTATTTTAATCACATCCATACTCCCTCTGCCTAGGTGTGTTCGGTAATATCAGTAAATCACTGACTGTTTTACTCGTCAATGTTTCCTCCTTTGGTTCATCACAGCCTCCTGCCTCATTTCTAGCCTGTGCTATAATCCTTGATGCCATGTTTTTAATGTTAGTAGTATTGATGTTGTATTATTTCTTAACTGTATACCATTCTCAGAGACTTGAAGCATGTCTTCATCAATGTCGATTATTCTTCTGTAAACTTCATGTGGTGCATTCCTTCCGGTCATTCATTTGATTTCATTTCGTTCTTCCTCGTGCTTTTGATGAACCGCTGAGAAGAGAGGCCCATTTCTTTTTTTGCGGTGCATCCTCGCCACCCCCGTCTGCTTCCCACAACCGCTTCGGCTTCTCCTAAACCCCATCGCGGTACACCAACAGCCCCGCCGCTGTTACCACCGCCAGCACCGCCATCCTGTCTCTGTGCTTCTGCCCCTCCGCCCCCCCTTCGCCTCCCGTTTCTCCACTCCCAGAGAGAGAAGAGAGTCTTTGATGTATCCGAGCGAGCGCCCAGCACACCCGGATGTCGTTTTGTTCCGTATTGGATCCGTGGGCTTGATGTCCCCATTCTCTCTCTGGTCCCTTCCTCTTCGATTGTCGCCCGTTGCGCACGCAAGGGAACGCGGGTGAGGATCCGTGTGTGCGGCCCTTGTGGTTGCGCCAATCGCCGCAGAATTTGGGACTCCGCGGAGGAAGAGGAGGGAGGAAGGGGTGGAACGAGCCGGCGGCACGGCGGAGATGGAACCGCGAAGTTGTTGCTGTTGCATAAGTTAAAAGACCCGTCACAGATCGGGGTATTTGCGTCCGACAAGTTGGTCCACGGCGTTGCATAGGGTGACTGACAAATTCACCCTCCGTTTACATTGACATTTTAGGATTATAAAAAATATAAAAGATGATTATGCCCCTAAGAGGAATGTATAAAAAGTATCCTTTGTTTATAACTTTTATGTATCAATATTCAGCTGCTAATATAATCGGAGCACAAGACGCTTATGTTTTTGACAGATAATGGACCTCTGATTCCAGTAAAACTTTATTATCCGTATCTCAAATCATGACCATTTATGACTTTTGAAATACAAGAAAATACCTGTATTAAGCGACCACCGACGGTACTGCTGAAAAATGGTCGTTTAGAGGGGTGGTTGTTAGATTTGGGTTCAGTTTATAGGAGTATATATTATGCAAATGAACGGGCGGCTGATTTTGAAAAAATGGAATATTCGGTAAGCAACGGTTTTGCTGAAAATTTATACAGATGGTGTCTATTTCCTCATAATTTGTTTGTTCCTGGGCAATTTAAATGTATATTTTGTGATGTACACATACAGTGAAACCTGAATCACGCGATCACCGACGGTTCCGTTGAAAAATGGTTGTTAGGAGGGGTGGTAGCTTGATAGGAGTGGTCGATAAGAGGGTTTCATTGTATATTTCATTGTATATTACATTGTATATTGTATAGTGTTACACCTTCTGTGCTGTACAAGTGATTTTCCTGGGGATAAATACATATCGAGCTTCCAAACCAAAATCTCAGAATTCTCCATTCCTCATCACCAGCGCTAGAATTTCCGATGAACTGATGTGTGGATCTAGTTCAATTTATCAATGAGTTTTCTTTGACATTACAATTTGTCTATCTCTATACGGCAAGACTGTCAGTTATATAAATAAGTCGCTCATAGGATAGCAAAATACGATAGAACGGGAATAATACAAGAGGGAGAAAGAGATCTACTAATTAATAATAATACTATTAGAGATTTAGTAATTTCCTTCCTAAAACCGGTCAGAAAACGAACTTTTCCCTCACGTTGGCAAAAAAGTCACTTATATTATTGTTAAATAATTCTTCCCCTTTACCTAATAAGCATATTTTAGAATAATTGAACGAGTTCGTACATTGTACTGGCGCCTTCTGTATTCGGAGAGTTAGTTGTAAATGTGTCCATAGATTCCCCCTACCTGTTATTCATTGATGTGAGGTGCTGGCTCGTAAGATCATATTCACTAATAATCACAGGCAGAAGATAATGATTCTCCAATCATCCCCTTGGAGTATGTAGAAAAGTTTCGTCCCATTGGTGTATGATGAGGGAATAGTGAATAAATACAAAGAGAAAATATGATTTCTCGTAATGTTATTAAACATTTGACTATTTAGTGGTGAGATTTTAGAGGGTAAGATGGACCAAGATAAAATTTGGACGTAGATAGGTTGATATAGTATAGAAGAGTTTCTAAAGGATAATTATTTGTTGGATGTATGGAACTATTGTAGATGCAAGATCAAGTTATGACATAAATAAGGCCGGGTTGGCAGTCCGAATATTAGGTAATCGCAGAGGGGAAAGGTACATTTTTACTGCTCTGGAAACGAGGTAAAAAATTAAAATAATATTTATTGTACCTTTGAATGCTTAGGGTTCGGTTTTACTATGTTTTTCAAAATTTTTCACTACATGAAATCCCAATGTAAGAAATATCCCATTATTATTTTTAGTTTCAATTTACTGATGTAATGTAAAAGACCCGAACTCTCCGTTATCGTCAAGTTAAAGAAATGGCTACGTCGCATTCTAACATTTTAAAAATATTACAAAAGCTGGCGCTAATGTTTTGGGCTCAATAACTACTGTAAAAATTAATTACCAGTTTGAAATTTGTCCCTTATTCCTTCTCATACAGCGGAATATTAAGTTGCAGTGCACTAATAAACTGTCGAAATCAGGGAAATCTCAGTAGGTAAATCTTATTCCACAGATTCTCTTTCCGCAATGAGGGAAACGAGGCCCGGGAGCCTGGAGGAAGTGTGAGGAATTGCGAGGGGGTGGGTCACGGTTGCAGGAGATGTGATTTGGGCGGAAGCACATTTTCAGGGCCGGTGGGATGGTGCCGGCCGGCCCTGCGAAAGCCCGGAGGTCGCCGCAGGAGGAGGAGGGAGGGTTCATATTGGCGGAAGGAAAGGAAACAGGATCGGATCGATGGCCAAATAGATTAGTCAATAGATAAATGGCTTTATTATACGCGGGAGGTTTCGGGTCTGAGGGATGTGGAAGAGGGGACCCATGTGGTGTGGGCTAACTGTTTCTGGGGACGTGGTGTGTGCGGTCGAGATGGGGGGAGTGGTGCGGCGGGCGGTAGGGGGGTCCCTCTCTCGGGCGAGTGATGGGAGCTGAGGGATGCGTAGAGGGAGGTGGATGGGAGGAACAAGGTACGGGCCCTAGAGGGCTCCAGGGTTTTGGGGGAGTAACTCAGGGGTCCGAATAGGACGAGCCTGGGGAGGGGTTTGGTGGAAAGAGGAATGGGTGGAGGAGAGATATGAGGGGCGCGGGGGGGGGATGAATGTGGTGGGATGGGAAGGGTAAGTGTGTGTTCGAGGGGGGGGAGGAGAGGTGAAGGACAGGATTCGGTGGAATGGAGGAGCGAAAGGGGTCAGGAGGAGAAGATATGAGAGAGATGTTGGACACAGGGTATCAGTTACTTTTAGACCCCATAACTCGTCTCTCTCGCCCTCTCTACAACACCATCTCTCCCTCTGGAAAAAAATTGTTATTTCATGACCCCGATTTTCGGACTGCGTAAAATCCGATACACGCTCAATCAATATTAGCCGCGCGGCAGCTTTTCAAAGAATCTATTCGTGCCTATGATAATTTTTTTAAATATTTTATTTCTCCCTCAACGAAATTCAGCAAGTTTGGAAATGACGATCTCTCTGAGGTGAATTAAGGTCGGACTAGGTTGGACTAACGAGATGGAGTTAGAAATATAACATTTCTTGTAAGTTTCAGAAGTTCTATTTGAAAGCTGGCAAAATAGTAAAGGATAAAATACCTGAAGATGATGCAGTAGCGTTGAAACTAGTTGTACCAATAAAGAACTCTGCGGATTAAAGCATAGTAGTATTGTCATTATTTATCAATCTATAATAATGGACTTCCACAATGTTACGCCAGTAATAATTGAATTCACGAGAAAGGAACGTGAATTGGTTTTAGACTTTCTTGTCTCAAAAGAGTAAGTAAGTAAATAAGCTGGTGACAGTATGTCCTATATATAATGCCGTTTTGTCGGATAAATATATTTTATGAAAGTAAACATCTATTTACGACTATTTTCTATTTAGACACAAACCTAGATGGATTGTAAGCTGTAGAAATAAATTGTTGCTAAATAGTAGTATAAACTTCTTTTTTGGGCGTTTCCACTGCTTGTTTGGCAATTTTCACAAATATTGTCGTATCAGGTCGATCCAACTAGGCTTTTAATTATATTGATAATTTCAAACTGAAGAACCATCATAACCTCGTTTCTCATAGCACACCATGTCGGTGTTAATGTGGGAATACCCCATTAATGTGATTCAATTTTTCCTAAACGTACAAGAATTCAAATAGGTCAGTCAACAAGCGCTCTCGACACTGATTAGCGTTTCAAATCTACAACCTTGCTCTGACTCTTTTTAGATTAATATCAGAAGAACAATTGTGAATATAAACTATAGGGCTTCATTAGAATGCTAGGAAAAGGGAGGAGGTCGAATCTAGTACAACGAAGGTTTGGCTAATAATTTGTGATGATATGTGCTTTAAAATATATTGTAAATAGCGAGGAAAGAATTTGAAGAACAGATATTTTACGAAGGTCTTGAGTGCAACGTAGAAAAACCAGTTAAGTGACATCTTTCCACGAATAATTTCTAGGAAAACGTTAAAATATTCGCGGAAGTTTCAATTCTGTAATTGACTGGTGATCAGCTGCTGCTGGCTTTTAAGTTATAATAATTATTTCTGTAAGGATGTGACGATCAATTCGGAAATAAAGAGGCCAAAATAAAAAAGGATGTATACCCGCCGTTAACAATTACAATCGCAAGAACAACTAGAGCGTTACCATTGGTATTTTTAGTCAACTCACACGAAGCTAAATTATCTCCCAAAAATGAATGAATTAAAATATTATACTGCTTATTATAACCGCATATTGCGTATGCTGGCAACGTCGCCCTTGGACAAATATACCTCACATTCTAATAATGAGACGCCATGTACTCACCTTTTGAAGATCGGCGTCCAAAAGCAAACGATTGCTTCTTTCTTGTGGATTTGATAGAAGCGTTATTGGTTGTGACTTTTTTTGCAAAAATTAAAAATGGCTCCACCAAAAAATGGTAGTATCGTAGGTGTGAATATCCTTTCTAACAAATCGCCATTCGCTCAGGATGGAGAAAGGTACTTCTGGAGAAATCGTCGCTAGAATTAAAGGGGCAGTAAAATCGTTCGCAATTTTCGGGATGCGACCCTTAATCTATGGGGATGGACAGGTGGACGGGTTAGCGATTTCATTCGTGAGGGAACAGAAGGGGGAGGGCGTGCAGGGTGGGAAGAGGGGAGGTAGTGGGGGTTGGGGGGGGGGGTGAGTGAGAGAAAGGACGAAATAGAGAGATTTGGCGGAGGGAGAGGAGAGGGAAAGTGAGCGGCGGTGAGCCCGGAGGAAAAGCGGCGCGGTGAGGAAGTATGGTTCGCCGGGAGGGAGGCGGCGGAGGAGGACGAGGGAGGGTACGGGCCAGAATTGCAAATGAGACCCTCCCCGCGGGGAATACCCGCCGGTGGCGAGGGTGGATACGGCCGGGGGGGACGGTGGGCGGCAGTGGGTTGGAGAGTCCCCGCCGGGGAACAGAGAGAGAAAGGGGTGTATTCAGGGTGAATGGCGGGGGGGGGTGGCGTATCGAAACCAGGTATGGCTGTGGTGTGGGTTACACGTCACACCCGTTGGACATTTATCACCCATCCGCTGGGGCAGGTGGGTGGGATGGGCGGCTTGTGGAAGGGGGCGGCGTTGTCGGGTCGTGACGCAGTGGGTTGGTGGGGGACGGGGAGTTGTGGGGGAACGGGATTCGGAGGTGTGGGTGGGTTGGGAAAACGCACGGGGGAAGATGAATGTACAAGCGAGTAGGCGCAGTAGGAAAGGTTTTGCGGGGGAGTGTGGGGAGAGTGGTTCAAAGTCCGATAGGCTGCGAACACAATGAGGCCGGGGAAAGGGGTCCGGGGTCCCCCTCACCCCCCTCCTCTCACTCATGCGTGGAATTCGTGGCAAACTTCTGTCCTCTCTCTCTTTCCCTCTCACTCCCGCCGATCCTCCGGCGTCTCTTTCTCTTCCAACTGTCCCTCCCCCTCATCCCTTCTTCAATTTCCCGCCATTCTTCATCCTTCTCCCCATATTCGCCCGCTCAAAGCGATTTCGGGAGCGTGTAATCCCGCACTGGTCCCACGACCAACCCCTGGGGCACCCCGTCCACACACACACACACAAGTTTAACGTTTTCTCACTTTCTCTCTCTCTTCTCCACCTTCTCTGCTCTGATAGAGTCCCATCTCTCAGCAATACGCCCACTGTATACATTCCCGTGCTCCCTCCCCGCCATCATCCGTGTTTGCCTTTCCTCCCCGAAATGATGCTCCACGGACGCCGTATCGCAGTTGTAAAGACGGATTTGATCGGCGCCGATGAAGGTTTCTTCCCCAGAATTGTTTGGGTCGAGGTTTCCGGGTCCCGGATTCGCTCCCGGACTTCTTCCGTCCTCTTCCCCCCCGCCCCCTGCTCCCGGATTCGGTTTCCTCCCAAAATCGTCGTCGATTCCGGGAAAGGTTGGGATTCCCACGAGCGGCAGACGGTTGGTCAGTTAATACGCGCGTACGATCAGTGGCTACGAAAGACGGAGGCATTCATTTCGATGAGCGATCATTATGAATCGTTTGGGCTCGCTTTCGGAGATAGGTCAAAGGTTTGATGTGGTAATTCCTTGGATGCGTCTCATTTGTATCGCTCAAATCATTGCTGGATGCTTTGATCTGATCTACACCAATCTCTTAAACTAACGTCGTTTTGGATAAATCACCGCGATGCTCTTTCCAGGTTTTTGGTATAGGTACGTCTATTCACGAAATTCGTTTTAAAATGAACTTGTTCCCGTTATTGAATTTTCTTTCTCCGCATTGTCTTGTTATTTCTGCATACGTTCCTTTGAATTCGATTTTACACGGACGATTAACGGCTGGTTAATTTTAGTTTTTTATCATTTGAGGCGTGTTGCAACGTGAGGGTATTATTAGAATACCGCTTTATCGTGGAAGATTCAAGGAAATGGATTGAACTCTTTCAGGCTGTACTAGGTGGAAGTTGTCTTTATTCATGTTGAATAAAAAACACTTGGTAAGTATGTGCGAATTTCCACAGAGAAAAAAATCATCCGAATTGACCGGGATTCGAACACGGATCCCTCGATTTCCGGCCGAGTGCTTTGTTGTTCCAATGATTTTATTTTATAACAATATCATATTACAGTACATTCATTAGCATACAGGCCAAAAAAAAGATCCGCTCCAAAGACATACATTTATAATACATATTTGTTTTAAGTATTTTTTAGACACATGCACGAATATATTTTACATATTTTAGTTTTTTTTATCTCTTTTTAATATAAATACTATTAAAAAACGTTGAGCAGCCATGCCTTTTCATGCTCTGAGGAGGGTAACTGTTTATTTACTATTTTAATTTTATCGATTAAAGCAGATCTTATATTTTTCTGACCTGTTTGACTTTCCACGAAAGTTGCTATTAGTTCTGTTAAGATTAAACTTTTCTTGGCAGAAAATAATTTAAAATTTAGTGTTAACAGATTCTTTCTCTAATATTTCCATCTCCGATTGTGTCGAAGTCTCTGAAAATGTTTTTAATTATTTCCCATCCCCTGTTTGGTCCTTAGCCAGTTAAGCTACCGAGGCGTCCTCTTCCCCTGTGGATTTTAGTGACCTTTACGGGACTAGATGTTCTCGACTGCCGGACATACAATGTAACAATCTGTCGCTACTGAGCGCTTAGCGCCACTGCCCACGAGGAACGATCGAACTTTGAACACAGAGAGGCGTTCACTCTTATTTGACAAATGTCAAGCTATCCGGGACTAGCCACGGAGTTCCACTTTTTCCTCTCTGTGTTCAAAGTTCGATCTTTCCTCGTGGGCAGTGGCGCTAAGCGCTCAGTTGCGACTGATTGTTACATTGTATGTCCGGCAGTTGAGAACATCTAGTCCCGTAAAGGTCACAAAAATCCACAGGGGAAGAGGACGCCTCGGTAGCTTGTGGAGAGCGGACGTGTTTTGCAAGAGCTCCGTAATCCGACGTCAAGGCCAGACTTCCCCGGGAAGGAAAGCCTTCCCTCGCCCGGGATTTTGGGAGAGACGTTCGGTCTCTCTCCGAGTTTTTCTACTGAGTGAAAAGTGATCACAATTGTTTAAGTTTTTTTCTACGGTTTGCGTTTCGGCGGCCGCGGATGCGGCCGCACGTTGTGAGTTTTTGTTATTATGTTCAAGTGAAGGACCACGGATTTATTTTCTCAGTGTGTTGTGTGAAACGCCACGGTTCTATTTTGTGTTCTATGTGCAAAGTAGCACTTCTTTTTTTTCCTGTTTCGTGGTTATTTTTGTGACCCAGTGACCCCCCTGTAGCTAGTGCCCCGGGGCTTGTCCCCAACTTTCTTATTTTTTCCATCGCTTCGACATGGTTGTCGAGCGACAGAATACCCTCTTCCTCCAATTAGAGGAGAATGTGAGCGCTCCAACCCCGCTCGAGGTCCACACCTTCATTAGGGAGGTGTTGGGCCTCGCGGAAGAGGAGGTTTTGGCCATACAGTTTGGCCTCAATAGAAGAACGACATTTATCAAAGTCGGGAATGAGAGCATAGTCTCTAGAATAATAGAAACCACCACAAGAAAACTGCCGTTTCCTACGATGGAAACACCGAGGACAACGGCGACAGTCGACAAGACCTCCGGATCCCCCATTAACGTGAAGATCCTATGTCTACCCATCGAAATCACCAGGGAGGAAATTGGCCTAGCCCTCCAAACCTTCGGTAAAATTTATAAAATTAGCGAGAACAGATGGAATGGCGACCACCTTTTCAAGTGCTTCACCGGAACTAGAATCGTGCGTATGGCGGTAGCCACCAACATACCATCATACATCACGATCGGAGGGCATAGGGCAATTGTAATATACGATGGACAGAAGCGGACGTGTGCTCGCTGTTCGGCCGAGGGGCACGAGAGGAAGAACTGCCCCCGAAATAATGGGCCACGTGGATTTAACGAGGTGGCCCAGGCTGGGCGAGTGGGCGATCCAGAAGTGAACGAGGAGCAGTTGATTGCGGGAGCGGCCTCCCTACTTGGCTTAGAGGGGGAGGAAGTCCAAGCTGCGCCCAGTCAGACAGGATCATCGGCTGAGGATACAGCAGTCAAGCGCCTCGTAGCGGAAGACGACCCGGAGCCCACCAAACGTCTCCGAACGTCTAGCCCAATATTACCAACAGAAAAAGGAGATCGCCACCTTGATGAGAGGGACTTCCCCTTCCTACACTTATCCACCACCTCACACCCCACCCCCTTCCCTCCCCGCTCTCCTACCTCCCCACGCCGATCCTCATCTCCCGCACCTCCTCCACCCCCCCCCTTCCACCAGGCAGGAGACGAAGAAAACAAGAACCAGGACAAGGTGACCGAAACGGAGGAGATCATCACATCCCAGCCAGCACCCCCTGACTCCCCCGAATCTCAGAAGACGGAAATGGAAGCAGAGGCCAGAGTGGACGACGAGTCAACGCCGGATGATGACACAGAGGAGGAAGAGATGTCAACGAGCACTCCACCCTCTTCCTTCGACTTCCCCCCCGTCCCCCCGAGCGACAATACGCAGGTCTCTATGATAACACCAACCCAACCAAAATTCGACCCCGGGTGTTCTTCTCCAAAGGAGACTCATTCGGATTCAGATAGGAATAACAAAAGTAAAAGTAAGAGAAAGAGAAGCGGTTTACGTAGAGGTAATAGGAGAAAGTGAGAAAGTACATAGGTATGGAGAGGAGTAAGCCTTATACTTACTCAAATCTTACAATGAGAATATTATCTCTCAATATAGCGGGGGTGTCAAACGCCCTTAAGATGAAGTTACTAGCCACATTCGTCTCAGACTGTAAGGCAGATATCGTCTGCCTCCAAGAGTATGTTGAGGGGGTCAAGTGGCCCGACCCCCAATATGTAGCATATACAAACTTTGGAGACTCATATCTTGGGACCTGTACCCTCATAAAAAGCAACCTAAAGACACACACAGTGCGCCTCCACGAATCCGGAAGGATTATATCTTTGACGGTGAACGATATCACTATTCTAAATATTTATGCCCCTGCGGGCGAAAAGAACCGTCGCGAGAGGGAGGTCTTTTTTAGCGATATTTTAATGCCTTATTTATTTTGTTTTACGGGGAAAGCCATCTTAGCGGGTGATTTTAACAGTATTTATAGGCGCGAAGACTCCGAGTCCAATAGAGACAAAGTTTTGAATCGTCCGAGTCGAGCCTTGAAACTCTTAATTGAGTCTACGCATGCGGTAGATGCGTTTCTAAATAGCTCTGTGGGCCCCGCTTCATACACGCGTGTTGGCCATAACTCTCGTACCCGCATCGATCTTGTTCTCCTCTCTCGTCAATTGAAACCCCTCCCCTACACCACTAGTACCCTTCCCATATCCCTCTCCGATCACTGTGCCCTTCTCCTCGACCTAACCCTTCCCGACCCCTCCCTCCCTCATAAACCGACCTCCCCCCGTATGTGGTGTATGGATACAAGGCCTCTGCAAGACGACGAATTTCTCACTGCTGTAAGAAGGAGAGTACAAGATATAATCTCTACCCTCAACAACTACCAGGGGAATATTTTAACTTGGTGGGAGGAAAATTTTAAGCGCAAAATAATTTATTTTTTAAAGAAGGAGACGATACATTGGAAAAAGGAAAAGAACGAGACCATTAGTTTTTATCGTTCTGCCCTCGGGGAGTTAATCAACACCAACCCCCGGCCGGAAAATTTTAAAGAAAAAGTGCGTGAGCTGAAGAATATAATCCTCAGGCGGGAGATGGAGAGGCATGCACCTAGCCGCTGGCAGCGTGAAGTCAACCCGGACGTCTGGGGTCCCTATACGCTCGCCGAACTTCGGCGTGTTGTCGAATTACACCAGGAGACGGTTGACCACCAGACACCGGCGGATCCTGCGGGCGATGGACTGCTCGAGGACGCCGCCCATTTCTTCGAAAACACATACAATCGCTACGGGACATGGAGGGAGGAAGATTCCCCTCCACTCCCTACACTACCCACACTCTCTGAGGACGAGAAAGATGCGATTGCCGACGCGATTAGGGGCGAGGAAGTGGACGCAGTTCTCCACTCCCTTCCCAAGGGCAAGGCCCCTGGGTCGGACGGCCTCCCCTATGAATTTTATACCACGTGTCGTGATATTTTAGTTCCTGTTTTAACTCGTATTTTTAATAGTTTTAAAAGTCATTCGGCCGGAATGACTTTAAGCCAACGGACAGCTGTGATCTCATTAAAACCAAAGAAGGGCCGGCCGCAATCACTAAATGATTACCGGCCCATAGCTCTTATAAATTGTGATAATAAAGTTTTTACTCGGGTTTTAAAATCGCGTTTATCAGCCGTTGCTGACAGTATCTTACATCATTCACAGCACGCGGTGTCAAACTCCCGTTGTATTTTAGATGCTGGCGTCCTAATTAGGGACATAGTCTTATCCGAGGCTCCCCCCTCCGAGAATTTTTTATCAATTTTAGCGATTGATTTTAACAAAGCCTTTGATTTTATCCGGCCTGAATATATCTTATTAGTACTAAAAAAGATGGCTTTCCCTGCCAATTTTATTGATTTCATTACAACATTATATAAAAATGCAAGAGCATGTATAAAAATAAAAGGGAGGACGTCACGTCTCTTCCCTATAACGAACTCAGTACGTCAAGGATGCCCGCTCTCAATGTTTTTATATGCCATCGCAGTCGACCCTATTATTAGAGCGATGGAGGAGGTGGGGGTGGGCGTGCGCCGCTTTGGGACCACATACCCCGGGGTGGTGTACGCGGACGACCTCTCACTTTTCATCTCTGACCCCTGCCAGCTCGTGGCAGCTGCGGATATTCTCCGGGAGTTCGCTCCGGCTGGCGTAGAAGTGAGTGTTAGCAAATCCAAAGTGCTCCCTCTGAGAGGGCACCTTACCGAGGCGACCGCGGCGGGTTGGAATGTGGCGATTCCCCCGCTTAAAGTGCTTGGTTTCTGGTGGGGCGGAACAACGGAAGAAATGATAGAAAGGAACTGGGAGGGAGTGAGCGGGGCGGTGGCTTGGGCGGCGAGGAGATTCACCATCCCTTCCCTCCCCCTCACAGCCCGTGCCCGTCTGATAGAGCAACATGTGCTCCCGGGGGTTTTCTTTGCGGCCCATATCTGGCCGCTTAATAAAAGAACTTCTGCAGAGATAATTAAAAACACGAATCAAATGCTCTGGAACGGATATGTTAGGAAGGTCTCACGAAAACAAGTGTGCTCCCCTATGGAGAGGGGAGGGTTAAACCTGTGCGACATTCCGCTCAAGTGTAAGGTGGTCTATACAAAACTAAGTGCCAAGATTCTGGGGGGTGGGGACGCCCCGCGCCGAGCACTTCATCGCTCGGCATGGGAGGGGGGAGGTTCCTCTTCGAACACATTTAAGCGTGGCATAAAAGATACGAGGGAGATAGTAGAGAGCCTCCAGAGGGGAGAAGGGGAAATATTCAAAACAAAGACTGTCTACGACCGACTAAAAGCGAGAGAATTCCCACTCACACCTCCCCCAAACAAGTGGAGGAACTGGGCGGCCAACAAAAAGGCCGATGTGGAGAGTCAGAGTGCCCTATACGAGACAATAGCAGGGATATTAGACACAAGAGAGTCCAGATACCGAATCGGCTTGGAAGACTCCCCTCTCTGCTTAAAATGTCAAAAGATCGACAATACTGCACACCATATACTAGGTTGTGACAAAAACACGCCCGTCTGGGACACAATTCGAAACATTTATCGATTATGGGATACCTTCGGAGGGGGATCGGTTCATCATGAACGCCTCCTCTGTCTGGACTTCAAATTATTTCCAAATAGACGAAACAAGCTTTTGACTCAAATAATAGGAACATATATCAATATAAGAACACGAAAAAAAAGGACAGGCACCCCCCTTTCCCTTTGCTTAAAACAGGTGGAGAACCGAGTTACAGCTGATCCAACCACAACCTGGCTCCACAGATTACTTGTGAAAGCGGAGGAAGAGGAAAGAAAAATAGAGACAAGAACGGAAACAGTGACGAACGACCCCACTCCGCCAGCCACACCGCAGACGTAGCAGTGCGCAGACGCGGGGACGTCGTTGCAGGCGAGAACGCTGGAAAGAGCAGAATACAACGGCAGCAGGCTTATTATCTTCCATGCCTCCAGCGTAGCCGCACCGGCAAAGGCATCGGGCACCGTAGTCCAGTCATACAAGAGGTAGCCGGTTCGAGACACCCAGTGTTCTATGAAGAAATTATTTCATTGATACTAATGATGGAAAAATTGAATCTCTAATTTTTCAAACAGAAACTTTAGACAAGAACTCATTAAATAATATAATTTGCATTTCAAAAGAGTAAAATATTAATGAAATTTTTTCCTGTTTGTAAAAGTATGTACTCTGGACATTTGTGACAATAAATATTAATTTGACCGTAGCTTAACTGGCTTAAACACTCGGCCGGAAATCGAGGGATTCGGGTTCGAATCCCGGTCAGGGCGGATGATTTCTTCTCTGTGGAAATTCGCACGTGTGCAATGCGGGTGACTCCGTAAAAGTGGAACTCCGTGGCTAGTCCCGGATAGCTTGAAATTTGTCACTTGGTAGGTAATCTCCCACAGTTTTACCATTTAAGAAACTATGAAATCTGTGGGTGAATACCAACTGTTTTTTATTCAACATGAATTAAGAAAATGTTAAGTTTTATGTGAATAGGTGTCTCGGACATTTAGCATTTTATTCTTTGAAGTGTTAATGAATAATGTAAATCGAGAAAAGTGAAATAAATGTTTCTTTCCACTAGTACTAGCACTGAATTTTCGAGTGCGAAGATTCGTAATGGAAACCAATTCTCTCGAAGTTCATGGAATGCTTTTGAGTTGTGCATGAAACTTTAAAAATGAAGCTTATTATGTTATTTTTTTAATTAGCGTAGTTGCATTAGATATAGAAAAACTAATAACACTGCTCTCTTTCATTCCAGGTATGGACCAAATATTCAAGTTAACTCTGCAGCCCTCGAGAAACATCCTTCCAATCAACTTAAGGGTATGCGTTTGTTGTCTCACTTCTTTCACACAATGAGATGTCTGTTGGTGTAGCCAAGAATCATTTTTCGTGGTCATTCAGTCGAACATATGGGATTCGAAGCCTTTGTTCTTGTCTGACAGCTGACGTATTAATCTCACCAAAGATCGGAGTGACCGGAAATATGCCTCATCCAATACAGGGAGACAGGACAATGGGTGGGTGCTGTCCGACATCTGTTCCCTTATTGACCATGAGACCGTGGTTCTCCCCTCCTCCTTTGACCGCAAACCACTCTAACACATTTATCTCCCATGCGTATCACTGCTTTGGGTTTTTCTATCCCTGCACTACTTGACTCGATAATTAGTAACATGGCGGGCGTGGGTCGGGACTAGTTTTTCGGGCCGCTTGTTGCAATAATAAATCAAAAACGGTAGCTTATTTGGGGGGGGGGGGGAGAGGAAAAGTCGTGCATTTTGAATTTCGTGCAGCCAAATGCATTTATTTGCTTGTGTAACGAATTATACGGAGTGGAGGATTATCTGGCCCGCATTGCCCAGTTTGGCGGTGCACACGCTCTCGTGTTTTACGAAAAAATAAAAGTAAATTCAATATTTCGCGCCTCCGCGAGATGAGAGTTGATTTTATTATTTTTTCCGAGTGATGACGCTTTTATTTCCACCCTTCATTTTTATGCAATTGCGAATAATAATTGTATTAATTCCTTCCCCACGTCCGGTCGTGATATTTGCTTTTCCCCGCTTTTCTTCGTGTTTATACCACCCATGGCCCTAATTATTTTTGTTGAAAATTCATGAATCTCCGCTCTTGTTTTGAGAGTTTACATTTAATTCAGTTTATTTTGAAGCAGCGGAAATGTTTTACACCGTGGCTAAAAGAAAACTCTCGGGTTCTGCTGCAAAGCATTTTTATATATTTTTCGACCGTTGTCAACTCAATTCCGTTTTTTTTTAACCGAGAAAATCCAATCTACTCAGCGTTCAATACGGTCAATATAATCCACGTCTTCGAAAAGTGTATTTGATGCAAAAAATGTGCATGGACTTGATTACTTATGGCAGCTTCCTTTAGAGATTATTGGAATCAATTTTGTGCAGCAGTTGTTTGAAGAGGGATTCATGGCTACATTCCCGTTCCACGTAGGGATGTCAAAATTTTTAATTTTCTATTTTAATTGAGGGTAAACATTTCTTTGAAGCTCTCATTTGGTAGATGTACTTATTTTCTTCATATTTTGTGCAATTACCTCCATAGTATTGCAGTCTAGTCTATTTCCTCACGGATGGTACAAACTCGTTTAGGTAAATAATGCTAACAAATTATCGAACACATTAACTATGCTTTGCTTAACGGGTTCTTCTATTTTTAGTTCTATCATCTCTGAAAACTATTTTGTCACGGAATTACTCTCGGTAGTAAATGCGTTTTTGATATGCTACTCGAATAATGTAAATTTGCATTTCACTCCTATTTTAACCTAATTAGACTGGATCGCAGGTTTCAACTCGCGCCCAATTACAACGTTCATTGAATATTCCACTGGTGCATTCATGTCATTTCCATCACTACTCCCGGAATACGTACGTTGGGAATCGGAGGTTTAACGACCAAATAATGTGTCATATTTATCTTGAGAACCAACGAGTCCGAGTGGCTGCATGTTAAATCATTTTCTTTTCGGGAATCAATGGGCATTGAACCCCGGTCATACTTTTGTACCGCTCTGAAGCCTTGCTGCGATTTGGGCCTTAATTTATCATACTTAGGTTAAATTCAGATTTATAGATCACGGACTATATGAATTATTGCCATTGCAGACTGATACCTTTTTGTTTGTGACCGTTTTTCAATGAGCGCCGTCGAAAATTGACTGGGGTTATACTTTGGTGTGTATCAGTTTTAGCAAGCTTATATCCGATGCAAAATCCGTCTATTCTTGTGTCAATTTTACATGGCTGGTGTTGGGAACAGGTGTTTAAAAAAATTAGAATCCCGTGTTTGCAGGGAGTAGCCGCAGACAGATATAGTCAGCCATCTGAGTCTAATATAATGAAAATAAAATCCCTGCCACAATGTATTTTTCACATGATATCGAGTGTTTTATATGGCTTTTAAGAGAATATCCGATCGCTTCCCCTTTTTGAAAAAATGGAAGGAATATTTTGTGCTGCACTTGTATTTGTTTTTCTATGGCATAGTTGGTTCATTTTGACATTGAATGTCCTTTTCGTAGGAAGAATTGTCTTGTTCCGACAGGGGATTAGCTATGCTCAAATAAACGGGGAAATTAATAAACAAATAAATTAAGTTTGATTAAGTTGTCCAAATCAATTTTCAGTCAATAAAAGGTTTAGAACTTTTTAATGATGGGAACATATAGGCGAAATTTGGAAAGATATTAGCTGAATAGTGAATTCGCTTTCCAGGAAACGTTTTAATGAGATTAATTTTTATTTTGGATGTATGGTACAGGTTTTAAGTGATTTTCCTAGGTACCTCATTTTTTATTCCTGTTTTCTGTGAAAAATACAATTGACTTGTTCACGCAGAAGTTAGTTGTTTTGAAGTTTTTCTTCCAAGCATTATATATTTTCAAAGTATTTATAGAGTACAAAAAGTAATTAGTGTACATTTAGTAGGATCTTTCTTAGAAAATGCTCGGTATCACATGCCTAATGCATTGCAGCTATAATCCATTTCACTGTTCCTTTCTGTTGGGATTCCTATTATTCATTTCCGTTTTAAACGGAGTAATTAGGGATGTACTCTTTTTAGCTTTGTTTGGAAATCACAAACAGGTTATAAAATTGAAAAATTTCATTATGTATTGGTTTCTGGTTGTTCTCTCTGAATGATTGCTTCTCCGATTGCCCTTGTAGATGTAATTTCGGTCATGTTTCAAATTTTTTGACCAATTTTTCCACCGTATTATTATTCTGTTCATATGTTATTTACTTAGTATCAATCTATTTTGCTCCTTTATCTGTCCATTCAGTGAAGCATATATGTAACTGACAGGCTTTTAAAATTAATTATTGGCATCCGAGCATGATCTAAGTGAGCAATATTTGCGAAATTAGTTAATACGACTTGAATGCTACATTAAAATAACGTAGGAAAAGGATTATAACTATGCCATGTGGTGCACGATATATAAGGCTAATTTTATTTTCTGTTTTTCACGGAGTCGTATCTGTTGTCCTATTCTCAAAGCCTCTCTCATGTTAATGTACCGCAACCTCTTACGAGGAATAGATCTCCAGGACTCTTATCCGTCGTCTTATGTGTGGAAAAAAATGAAATCTTCCCAATTTTGTACTAATCAACCTCTGGAGATGAGCCAACCCTACCCTTGGGAGATATCTAAATTAGAAGTTAGGTTAGCCTAGCAGGTTCTCAAAGCCCGAGTGATGTCGATAATACTTCCACGGGCTCCTGTGAAGCCCTCGTCCACGAGCAAGTAGACCTTCCACCGCCGACTCCTCAGACACCCCCTCCATCCGCCATCCAGGCATTGCCGTTAAAATAATTCCCATCGCTCCCGTCCTCCCCATACCTTACACGAGTTCTCCAAACTCGCCGAACTGACAAAACTCCCGCGGGCCCCGCTTCGCATCACAGGTGCATCGCACTCGGCCCCACCCGTCCGCCTCCTCGGGACCAGAAGAAGAACGCGGCCGGACCGGAAACCTTTCCGACCGGGTACTAGCTCGCGAAGCGTTCGGGCGTCTGCATCCGATAGCCCGGAGAGCCGAGGCGGTAGACAGCGAGGAAGAGTTTGCAGTCGCGGAGGGTAGGTGGGGGCGGGGGAGGGAAATGAAGTGAACTCAAGTGTTTTGGGAAAGTTGGAGATGCGGAGGGAGTCTCGGCGGTGAGACTATATGGCGATTCGGCCAGATGGGATTGGAATTGGGAGGAGAAGCAGCGTTGCGACGCCGTCTTGCATGTCTTCTCTTATCGCCGCCGCGGTGTCATTACAGCGCCTCTCACGTTGCTCGGGTTGGGAAGTATTTTACCTCATAGAAGCTTAATTATATATATTGTTGTATTATGCGAATTTAATTTTTTAAACCAATCATGGGATTGGCTCTTATGTACCATTCTCGAAGTACCGATAGCCTGGTTGGTTTTTATAAATTATAGTTTTTACAGAAAAGTCTAGGCTATTTTTTACGATTTTTTTTAAATGAATTACATGTTAGAAGGGAAGTATGCCTCATAGTGAAGCCTGATACATTCTCTGACAAAGTGTTATAACACGTTCCTATTCATCGAGTGGACTCATTGACGCTTAGGGCTATCCATTGAACTTTTATGGAGCAAATCTCTTTATGATCTATCAGTTGTCAGTTTTTAAAAGAACGTGCATTGCTATTAATTCAATCATGGTTATTTTTCATTTCTATTCATAAGATACTCGCTGAGGTTTTTGGGGTGATTTTCTACGTAGGAAGTTTTTATGTGACTTTATTTGCCTTAATCCCGAAAAGGATTGGTTTTAATTCTCGTTAAAAAAAACAAATTATGGAAAAATGATGTAATGATAAAAATATCGGATGCATGAATTAAGAATGTAGCACCTATAATACCGGTATCGGTTTTAATAAACACCTAGTTTCTACAGATTTAGCAGAAAAAACATAGGTGAATAGATGTAAGGAAATCACCTCTCTACTCCAGTTACGGTAGTTGAAACAATTCTATTCGGCGGCGGCAATAGAGAAGGAGACGTGGCCTATACGATGAGATGAGATAGGATCTGGACTCGAAGAAATAGCGACGCTGTACCCTTTCCACACCATCTCTGCGACGTCAATACAGGCTCTCTCACGCCCTCCCAAGCGGATTGGAGCTGTTAAAAAAATATACCAATTTTCCATTGGTTGTATTTTGAAAAACAAAGTTTTTGTTCATCTTTTTATGCCCATTTAAAATTGTGTATTAACTTTATGCATTGTACTGCCTGCTTTATCTGACATTTTTCCGCATTTTGAGTTCCAACTGCGTGGAAGTGCCTTAATATTCAATGGAAATATATGGACAATGAAATATGGTAGGTGAAGATGAGCATTATCCATGTCAATCTGCCATTATGGAATGAAAGATTCCTATCCTGGAACCATGGAATACTATTCATAAGTGAAAATTTAATATGAGTTGAAGGATTGCACTTGTTTTGAGTACAAATAGTTATAATACTATCTATAAGCATGGGAGAATTTTAGAAAATTGGTATGATTAGTATATACCAGACAGTGGTTTTGAAAAATTCGAAATAGTTACAGTTAAAAGAGCCTCGTTTTTTGTATAAGATCTAGTTAAGTGGCTCTCTTAAAATAATTTCTTCCATGCTGTCATATCTTTGCCCCCTTCATGCTTCTGTTGCATTCGTATGTTTGTTGTTCATGGTCATTTATTCTTAAGGCTCATAATATACCTTTCCATATCAGTCTTCTCTGACTCGTTCACTCATAAATTTCTTGGTCTGCCGGAAGGAATTATTTCTAATTTTAAGTGCAAAAAATACCGAGTAACAGTTTCACGGATATATTGGAAAACATGTACCACTTTTACCGATTCGTCGATATCCTCAAATACCCCTAGTTTTGAAGTCGGAACTGTGCGATGCGGCGACCGTTAAGAAGAGACGAAGGCCACTCGGTCAGATGAGATTTGAGCGACGAGGATAGCTGGCGACACCGCCTTTCTCGTCCTCTTTAGCCGTGGTGCCATTACAGAGCCTCTCACGTGTTCCTAAGCTGCAATGGCATGTTTTTATGGCGCCTACTCACCGGAGGGCGCGAACAACGTCGATTCTCTTCGGCCGGTAATCGGAGGTTTGAGTTTGATCCCAAAACTTTTTGCACCCGCGTGTGCTTTTTACTGTAACTTGCCTCCAAACGCGATCAAACTAATGCCCCCTGAAATGTCTTATCGTAGTAAATATAATTTTTGATTTTTTTGCGTGGAATCGGTAGGGTTACTTATCAAAAATTAACGTTTGGTCATGCAGTCTTCTTCCCTGGCAACTGAATGGCTAAGTGCCGTCGGCGAAGGATTGCTGATATACCTACTATTTTTACTTGAATGTGGTCTACGTTGTAAGGTGGTAGCCGGCAAGTATCGATGCTAGGCATGAACTAAGTGAGTCACCGACCCATAAAAGAGGAGCTGATAGGGATGTCAATTTAATGGTTAAGATATCGACATGCTCTAAGTTTTCTTGCAAGAGAATCTTGCCCAAAACGTTCGTTATCACAAAGAAAGGGTCAAAAACGGAAACTATGGAGAAGCAGCGTATTATAATTATGAGGTTCCCATGAGTAATTTTATAGTTGCCAATCTGTTGCTTCATCGTGTATGGTGAGAAAGACTCTTTAGATGGATGATTCATCTAGTTTTCAACTGTAATTAAGTTTAAGCTTTGAATCCGAATGTTTACAGAATGTTGGAGTACACGAAACGTTTTAATAACATTCGCCAAACAAGTTGGATTTATATTTATTTAACAGGCTTTGCTTATGATTTATATGGAAGTTTCCACGAGAGAATATCTACCTGAGCCGAGAATCAAACCATGGACCATTTCCTCGCCAAGTTCATGCGCAGGACAGAACGTAATAAGGTCCTCCTAAATCTTGTTGCATTTTTGGAGGATTCAATGGAATGAGAGCATCTAGTATGTTGTGACCCAAATAATGTCGGTAAAGTTTCAATCCCTCTTACCCGCCTTTGCATCCCGAGAAATTTAGCGCTTATAATTTAACTTTCTTAAATGACTATTCCCGTGATTTAGAAACACTGTAACTTTGGAAACTTACAAATGTAGAACTCTTAAATTGTTACGAACAATTAAGGCTTGAAATAAGGAACTTAAAATAGGTACTTTTTATAGAATAAGAGATGAAAACAACGTATTTCATGAAAGAGATGGAAACTCGACCACTAATATTCGGGTCACAGCAGCATGGTAGTGTAGTGGGCTTCACCTATGCCTGGCAAGCCGAAAGTCCGTTGCTTGATTCCACCTCCATGTGTTTCTCTCTCGTGATAATGTCTTTGTATTTTATTGCTGTAATCCGACTGTATGAAAATAATCATACTGTAATTTATAGCTTGTAAAATGGAGATGCCAATTTCTTTAGCGCGGAGATTTCAATATTGTTGCGAGATGCGACCGAGGGTCTACGTATCTAATGAGACCGTGATGAGGACATGAATAGATGCTCGTGAGATCTGGTACTTCATTTTATTGAACAATGAAAGTCGTCGGTTATAGCTAAGTTTGAGTCGAGAACCTGATTTTCCCCATAGTATAGCCCAGTGTATTTTCTTACTATCGGTAAATTTTCCGTGCCAAATATGGTAACGAAAAACGATATGTATGGCTGAGAAATTTATCAAACAAAAGGTTGTAAGACTTAATGAAATCGGTCAAGCTTTTACACCTGTCATAAAATTTGACATTACATTCAGAACTGGCCTATGTCAATAGAAATTATTAGAAAAATAAACAAATTTCTCAATCCTGGCTTGATCCAATGCCCCCTTGTCTTAGATCAATTAAAATTAGTTAAATTGATAAATATTTCTGTAGCAACCGATTCTGATGATGACTAAAATACTATGGCTACTTCTGAAACAATACAATTGTGAAATACTTCTCTATGAGTTCTACAAAAAGTCCCATGGTGTGGAATCAATGCGGTAGAGGAATATCGACGTTTTACTTTCGTAAATTTTTTAACGGCTTAGCCCCAGTTTAAACCGTCTCACCCCGTTGCCTTTCTTACAATTGAGCGGTCCCATCTCATTTTTCCGGCCATCGATTTTCACGTGTCCGACCAACGATAGGATTCGATTCCATCGAAGGAATGAAATGGATGAATCAGTCTCCATGACGTGTTTCGAATAGATATATTCAAGCTCATTTTTTTCCCGTGATTCGCTTATCTTTATTTTCCAAACGAACTCGTCGGAGTTCGACCGCGTTCCCGCACAGAGTGCGCCCAGCGACCGCTGTTCCGGTGACCTCTTGTTTATTTCTCATGTTGCCATTAAGCTGTAGTTTTATGGGTTGTAAGCACTAGCCTCAATGCAACCTCCCTTTATGCTTCCAGGCACTTTCCACAGAATCGACTTCATAATCTGGAATGTGGAAGCTTACGTTTGCATCGTTATGCATGCAAATGACTTTCTTTGCGTTCACCACTCCCAGATAAGGGCTTGCACATATCCGTATGCATTTTGATGTTAGACATGCACTTTAAACGTAATCGTGTGCATCTGTATTGCGTTCATGTTATTTATATGATTTCTTATTCAAATAATGAGGGAATTGAAAAAAGCCTCCAGAGGAAAATGGATAGCATGAATTTTTTCGTTTCTGCAGAAAGGTAACACCTATTTTTTTCGCAAGTCTCTCAGATTTGGAACTCTAAGCTCTTTTTGTGTTCAGAAACTCATAGAAAATCAAATATTTTGCTGTGGAATTGTTTTCATGAAACGAAACTTATCTCAGTATTTTCTTATGTTCCTACCCTTGAACTCCAATCGGTATTATTGAGGAATTTTGTCCTTAAGACAGTAGTCAAGAGGAGATCATTTTCCTAAGAAATGTAAAATTTTTAGTACTATATGAGAGTCCAGCGTTTACAAGACTAACTAATGTATGTTATCGGACTTTTTGGGACTGGGGAACGCATCTGTTATTGTCAAAGAGTAAATACTTATTTTACTTAAAGTGATGTGTGATGTTTTCCGTGTTGAGGACTTATCTAGGGTGAAGTTGTAGGTCTTTGATTCATTAAATTAGCGCCGAAGTACCAAGTCTGTGATAACGTTCAAATAACGGCAAAGTACCGCTATGATAATCAATCGGTATAATAGATTGAGGGTGAGGAAAGATGTACACTTGTGTAGTTGGAAGGCTAACAATAAAAAGGTAGTTATTAAGCCACATATTTGCGTAACTTTTTTCTGAATAATTAGCTTTGCCTAACTCAATTTTCTTCTTAAGCTCGTCATAATTTCTGCTTTCTTATATCTAATTAATCTATCCTCTCCATGCTTCTTTCTCCACTACCCCAAACATTTCCCTCGAAGATGATTACTGCACCCATTTACATAGTTTCCCATTATATCCTGTATTTACCTACTTCTTACCCCGTAAAGGATCTCATGTTAAGGCGGAATTCCTCGTGGGTAAAATCATTCGCCCCCACCGGGACTTGAACCCGGATCCTTTGATGTCGTTTCCAGTTTTTTGGCAGTAGAACTACCCAAGCGTCCTCCTTTCCTGAAGAGTTTTTTGCCCTGCTTTGGACTGCTTCTCTGCACAGTACATTAGGCAGTTTTTAATATCTTTATCCTTAGAAGCCCACAAAAATCCTCAGAGGTGGAGGACGGTGGAGGTAGCTTAGCCAGTTAAAGCACTCGGTTGACATCGAGAGATTCAGCTTCGAGACCCGATGAAGTTGAATTAATTTTTCTCGGTGGAATCTAATGTGTACTTACGGTTACTTCGTAACGTTAATGCCGTGGCTAGTCGTGGTATACTCAGATTTGTTTTCTTTCTTACATTCTACTTTTTTTGGAGTATCCGTGGTTATTTGCATGATAATGATGATATGTTTAAATGTGTTGCATCTTGTTACCCTTTCCGTTCGTCAACTTCTTAACCTTAAACGTTTCCCAATTCGTCTTATTTAAACCAAAATATAATTGATTGCAAGGTGAATACATATTTTTATGGAAATTTTTGTGAGTATATAGATGTCGTAGTAAAATGCATGCCAAGCGAGGCCGTTCTCACCTTCGCATCCGCTGCCACACACGCCCCGAAATCCTCTTCGGATCTTGGCCCGTCCACCGCACCCACTCCGTCCCTCCCCCCTCTTCCAATCTCCCTCGCCGCCTCCCCTTTCCCAGAGTCCAAGCGTCGCTCTACTCTCCTCTTTCCGAAAGTCGACCGCGTCATGCTCTCGCACACAAAGTGATTTATCTTCCCCCTCCCCTTGGCCACCGTTCCCCCTACTCCCTTACGATCTCATCTCCCCATTCACCCCCCCTCCCCCGCCTCTCTTCCCTATCCGCTTACCCTCCCCCTCCCCCCTCTTTTCCATCCGCCTTCCGACTCACTCACCCCACCAGCTCTCTCGCCCACACTACCGCCTACCCCTCTCCTCCTCCCTCTTCCCCCAGCCTTTTCTTCCGTCTTATTATTATTTTCCTAAACCCTTTCCCGAAACGTCTAGCAAGCCACTCCCCATCTCTCTACCTCCCTCCCAGACAAGGATCTTCATTCTCGTTTTTATGTTTATTCATGATCTCATCCCGCCATGATATCATGTCTTCATTTCCGAGGCTTTGTTTGCCGTCCAGGAATAATTGCGTTTCTTTATTACCAAACTGAGTTGCTCAAGTGTGTCTTGTTCGAAGTTTTTTTTTCCATCCTCCTTCTTTGAGTTTGGTGGTCCCGGAGCTGGGGCGGTGGTGATGTCTCGAAATGAAAAGTCTAGCCGTACGTGGTGTGGAATGATAGCATACTGGCTGTTCAGCTCTGGCCTCCATTTTTTCCTCTATAATCAACATTGTCAGGTCATGTTATTAGGGTATGAATAGCTTATCTCAGCTGAGATGTAAAACCATGCATAAAGTCTTACTCCTCAATTTATTGGTAATAATTAATGCTTATTTCAACATCCATGATATATGTTAGAGATCGGACTTCGTGGAGTTCTAAATTCATGTAGCTTTTTATGAAAATTCCTAAGTCCTATGCACAAATAGTGACAAATTTAAAAACTGAGCTAGACCATAAGACAGTAGGTTGACTAGTAGCTCTCTCGCCCTTTCCATCTTGTACAAAATGCAGCTCGCCCATGCGGCGGCTAAAATCTAGTGGGTGTATGTTGATGTGGAGATATGTAGCCATACTCCCTGAGCTACGGAATGCATCGATACATAAATTCCCCTTCGAACTCCAAATTGAGCTTCGATCGTTTCTGCTCGACTTTAGATAGGTCATTGTCCAACTTCTTTCGAAATCCTCTGTCACTCCTTGCGGTGGCTAGCGAGGTACCACTTAGGTACAAATATAAATCAGTGCTGGTACCCCTGTCCTGAAATGGCGGGCAGCAGGAGCAAAATGGCAATAACTATTGATGCTCGCCACACTGGAGCATTACCTTAATGCTAATTTGTTTAAAAGTTATCTTTTGGAACTTGTAGTATGCTAATATTGTTGTTTTGTGCATATCATCAGTAATACTCGAGATACGATTCCCATTGTTGTAGACCTGCTGCGCTGCATCGCTGCGCCATGAGGATTCTAAGCAATTCCCTGTACAGTCATGTTTTATGGTCTCATTGTGATAACTCTCCGGTTTATTCTTCTCCCCATTTTATTCAATCGATTGAAAGAAATGGGATTTAATCTAAGGATTACGGACCCAACATGTGTATAAGGGGTTTTGTACAGTCCATCTGCCTCGATGCGAACAATCTTTGAAATGCGTTTTTCCACCCTCCTCATTTTCGCTGCAATGTTTATCTCAAGATGTCCGTTAGGTTTTTTTATTTCTTCAGATGCGCATTCGCCCACGGGAAGAGAGGTGTCTTGATGAGCTCCCGCTCTGGCCCGAGAAACGTGAGTAATCGCATGTTTCCCTCAAAAGTACTACTTTGCCAGATGCACAGGCAATTCCCAAGAGAGTAATTTAAAACCACCGCGGGGAATTGCTCCTTAGCAGATGACCGTGATTTGGCTTAATCGTTTTCGGGTGCGTGTGTCGTGTTAGCCAATTTCAGGCTCCGTGAATACCGTAACCGACTAAGGGTGGCCAACCCTACGGAGATTATTTCGAATCTCTTTTCCCGTGCTCCTCCTGTTTCGCCATTCTATTCCGACGAAAGAGAAGTCTCCTGCAAGTCGGTTCGAGAGTTTTAATTTTTTGCGGTTTTTTTTCTTAGCAATTAACTTCCCAGTGTTCATATTTGACTTTCAAGGTGGAAAAATTGCTAAAGCTCTGATAACGTGACGATTTTGTCACAGAGTATTAAAACGTAATGCGTGAGGCATGCCTATTACCTTTAATGTCGTTAATTTATTTTTTTAAGATAACCTACACAGAATTCATTCGCTCTTACAAATACTTTTTATTTTGTCACGGTTTTTGGTGGTGAGATAAGGCTTCTGTATGAACAAATCTCTGTGAATTTATTACGATTAATTTTACAATGGAGGAAAATTTTGCAGGGAAAGCCTAACAATGTTTAATCTCCCTTGAGAACCTTTTGCCGTACCTATTCGAAAAGAGCCTACATAATATCGCGTCCGAATCAGTCCTTTGAGGAGTGTGAGGTTTCCTTCATCTACACTCTACACATAATTGGAAATTGTAAGTCATGGTATAGCTTTTTAAGCATCTGAATTAGACGAGCTTATGAAGACATCAGTTGAATGTGTTTCTCCTCATAGATTTAACTTAGGGCAATTTATAATATCTTTCGAAGCCCAAAGCATGGGTCGAAGTCCAGAGGTATGAGACTTTTTGCCTGGCATTTTTACTCACACAAAGGTCTTTGTTAGCGGTGAAGTTAACGAGGAAAAAATCAGCTTTACCATCGGCTGAGTAAGAAACCAGATAAAAATAACAAGCCGGGAACGAAAAGTTGTCCCTCACGACACTGCGGCACAGCCTAATATTTTTTGTGATGTTGTCAGAGGAAGGCGACTTTCTTAAGGAGAGTCAACTTGAAAATGTATATCTCAGCTTAAATTTGCGTCATATAAATGAGTCCACTGACTATGGAGCCATTTAATTCTTGTACTCTATCAGTAAATTCATAGTTAGCGACCGGGATAGATACTTAAGAAGTATTATGTTTCCTAAAAGTCTATATGCCATTGAAAATGCTGTCGTGCGTAATATCACTACTTATCACTTACTCTTTCCTCAAGAATTTATAAGAATGTACAGTTGAGACTGTTTTGGAGATTTAGAGAATGTTATTTAATAATCGAGGGCGTAGCCAGGATTTATGTTTGGATAGGGAAGGAACAAGACATGAAGTGCATGAAAGAGACATTACAGTTTTTTAATTTTGATTCAATACACTTCTCGATCAATGTGTTGCCATATTTTAGGGATTACAAAATCTATAATGAGCCAAATTTTTCCAAGTACATCTTGCTTCTACTTTTTGCCAAGTACTTGTATTTATGTAATCAATGTAGGGGCTGCTGTCCCCCCTGGCTATGCCTATGCCAATGATCCTAATATAAATTTTCATCAATTATGGAAAGTTTCAGAGGTATCCTTTCAGTTCTCGTTTGAGATGGTATAGGAATTTTAATGCAATTTGATGGTGGAAATATGTATAGGGTCCAGAGGGGTTAGCTTCTGTCCCAACGAAGTCCAAATAAATTCTTGTTATGGGGCCTTGTGACTGATGTCAGAGTAAATGGATGCTGAAATGACAAAATACCTCTTTTAGGGTCTCTTTCTAAGCCTAGGTGTTAGCTAAAATACTAGAAATACCTTTATCTTTTTATTCTAAGCTCCATATCCGTGAGGTTAACTTTGACGAGGATATGTTTGTTGGTATATTCTCTTAAGAAAGCTAAAAAAAATCTCTTTGAATATCGACCAATGGCTACTTTATATCACATTCTATAGAGAATCAAAATTGACATATAGATGTGAGCGTCCCAACGCGTTTCTCCCGCACGTTTTGCGCAAATTGCGGAAAATATTTGCAGTTGTTTGGAAAACGCCTGGTGAAACAGGTGTATGGATTTGAAAGAGCTGTTACCGTTAAAATGAGCGTGTTTTCTGTTTGGTCGAGGGAGTGAACGCTCCCTTGGGCTTAAAAATGTTGGTTGTGGTCGAAGCGAGCTTTATCCGCAGCGGAAAACGCTGCCAAAATTATCAGTCGACAAAGAAAATGTTCCTTGTTGAGCCCGGAACTGGTTTGATTTATGAATTAATTCATGTAATTTTTATGTGCGTCCTCTCCCCCCTGCCATAAACTTTCTCTTCGATCGTCTCGTCCCCCCGGTTCGCCTATTTCTCTTACCATTTCCCCATCATTTCACCCATCATATCCACTTGCCGAACAAATCCCGGGCCAGGCGGCCGCAATTCCATTTTCCTCCCTACCCCACTAGCCCCCCCCCCACCCCCCCCCTGCTCCATCCCAGCTTCCTTTCCTCGAACCCCCTCCTCCTCCCCTCCCACTCCCGTCCCTTCCCATATTCCTTTTGCCTCCCCACCGCTATTCCTCTCACCCTCCCGCCCCCATCCCCTCACCAATTTCCTCTCCTCCCATTCCCCAGCCCTTGCCCACATCTGACCTCCCCCACTCCCGAAGCTTCGCCGGCCTCTCACCCTCTCCTCCTCCCCACGTCTCCTTCCACCCACCTCCGAACTCGCCTCGCACCCCCCGCCACTTTCCCTCCTCACCCCCCCTACTCTCACGAAGATATCCCTTCTATTCTTCCCACCCAAGTTTTCATACGCTCTCCCCGCCACTCTTTCATTTTTCTGCCCCCTCCTCGTTCTCACCCCCCTCCGCCCCCCACCGTCTTTCCCTCTCTTTATTTAGTCAGCAGGGTTATCCACCTGTTCTCCAACCCTTGGGCCTCGTCTTATTATGAATTTATTCAGTCTGCCTACCCTCTCCCCACTCCCTCCCCACTTGCCATGTCCCATTTCGCCCCACCTCCATATCTCCTCCCGCCCAAGTTAAGTCATCTCGATTCTTTTAGGCTTTGCTTTCAAAATTTCTTCCTTCACGGACGGCGTCGTGGCGGAGGGAAATTTTCTTGCCGACAAGGTTGGTTGTTTGATACTCCTTGAAGGCCCGGGGGCGCCTCAACAAAGGCTTCCCCTTCTGTACACGGATCTCACCGAGTGGGGCCCCCATCGCGAGACTCGAGTCGAAATTTTTGGACCCGCTCCGGTGTCTTTTGTTTCTGGATCCCTCGGTTTCGGAGCGTGAGAGGGCGCCTTGTAAGGCCTCGTTTTTTTTATTCTAACCGGCGCAATGGGATTTCAAAAGCCGGGTGGTGGTGTTCCCGCTGATAACGCGCACTTCTCCTGTGCTGCACTGCACGGAGCTATGGTGTCGAATGCGGTGTCACTCAGTCATCCTGCTCTCAAGTTGCGTCATTTCGTGGTTAACTCGTGCCTTTATATAGCTTTTTCGTGCATTCCGATTATCTCACGTCTTATAGTATGCAAAATTTTGTCATTTATATTTGACGCGCACCGTATTTCTTCCACCTTCCACGTCTCTACTTATTTTTATCAAACAGTTTGAAACTGGATGCGAGTGATCAAGTGTTGTTTCCCTTGATACGCGAATGATTGTGTAATAGTTATTTGTATATTCATGGACATTCAATAGATTAGAGTAACTAAATTATCGATGTGAACTTATATGGTTTCCAGTTGTTAATCGAAATGGATGTTGCGCTAACCTTTTATAATATTTTTGGAGATCATTTGATCCTTTTAAAACAATCATAATCTTGTAAAGATATTGGATCGTAATGTTTTTATATAGTTTCAATACTTGCTTTTCTCTAGTTTAGCCATACATGACTGATTCATTTTGAAATAATCTCATTTTAATTTAAACTTAATCGATGGTTGTAAAAAAATCAAATATCAGAGCAAAACTGTAAAATTTATGGTTTTATCTGTTTTCACAGCTTTAATCTTAAATCGCCCTGAGGTCCACAAGCTTTTTTTTTAGAACGAACTGCGTTCATCTTGCATCCATTATTTTCTTCAGAAATCCGTTGTGCCCCATTTTGTATTTATTTAGTTCCCACCGTCTCCCAAAGTATCCATTATTTTCTCTTGCTCTCCTTCTTCGATATTGCTCTCATACATACAAATATATCGTAGCGTTCATTGCCCTAATTATATTGGCCAATGGGTAATATGACATAGCAGCGTGATTCATGAGGTACAGCTTGTATTTCGTTATGGAAACTTGTTGAGAGAGTGGAAGAGTTTCAGTTTTGAGAGAGTAAATTGGTTGTTGTTCGTTCAACTCGTAATTTTCTAATTCCTCACTCTGGGTCACTTTCCTCGATACACCTTCCTAAATCGTCATAGGGCCACAATTCCATGTCCTCTGATGTTTGTTACTCCTTTGGTTCAGTGTTAAGCGATTTACGTCCGAGGAGAGTTTCTCCCCTGGTGCAAGTTTTTATCACTCTCGTCCCATATTCCTGAGCTCCAGCAATTTGTCTCTGGAAATGTTTTTTCCGGCTTTTCAAACCATCATGATTTCTTCAAATTCCTTTACCATGTGATAGTGCTAATTATTCAGCGACAGATATTGATTCCGGTATCATTAGTCATCCAATTCCAACTATGGTTAACTATGGTATTTTATTTTATCCTCTCTTCTACTAACCATTTAATTTCATTGTAGCTTTTCCGTTTCATGACCCATTTTACATGGTCCACGTATTTATTTCTCAGTCTTCTTTACCCTGCGACATACCTTTCAGGTGACTTGCAGGATATAATGTAGGTAAAGGGCTCTATCCTTGATTTTACCTTCTATTTTGTTAATTATTAGAAGAAGCTGCATTCTCGATATGTTTATTTTTAAATTGTTCAACTACTTTCAATGGTACAACTAGCTTTGAAACTATTTATACCGTTTACAATAAATCTGCCGAAAAATAACAACACTTCTTTGAATAATTAACCATCAAATTCCACGAAGTAACGCCTGAACTCAATGAGGTTCCTTTTTTGTTCCTCATAAATTCATTATGACTCGAAGTGTGGCCTATCGAAATGGAACTTATCTTCCTGATTACGGTCCAAATGGTTTTTTCCTTTCCTAATATTCTGAAAAATGCTATATATGGCGACTATTACAAGGTTATTTTTGAGAGCCACTTCTATGATACAGCTACTCGTTAACGAATGTTTTAATCACTATGGGGATAGCTTTATAGGAAATCAACTAGAATGACATAAATGAATGGTTGGAAGTGGAGAGTGTGGAAATATCTACATGCTATATCTTAGTAGACATGATTCAATAACAGGCTCTGTGATCAGTACTGGTCAATGGTTCTTATCAGCGATGTAACGAGATGTTATGAGTCGATGCAGCTTAGAGAACTGCCACAAACAGCACGCTGGTAGCAGTTACCAGCGAATAGTCACGACCTTATAATTTATGAATTTTCAATTTGAGCGAATCGGCGCCTGTGCCGAGTTGGTGTGAATTTTACGAAGGATAGCGCCGTATTCGCCACGGTGGAATGGCACATTTCCTTCTCGCCGTGGAGGTCGTCGAATCACAGGACCGGCATCGGTCCCCGCAATCCCTCCCAACCACACCCATACGTACGCTCTCCATCCTCAACCGGTCGAATTCTCGGTTGAGGTAGGCAGTCCTGGGCGCGATCGCCCTTAAGGCAATCCTCCCGATAGAGCTGTCTTCGGATCATTTAATCGCGCTGACCTTGGGAATGCCTTCGGAATATCCGAACGATCGCGTCGGGATGGCTAGGGCTCCCCTCTTCCTTCCCCCCGCACCTGACCCACTCCGCCCCCCCACGAAACCTCGTACTAAATAATACATGAGGGAAAGGTACACTTTCGAGTTAAAACGCCGGGGCATACCTAACATTAAGGATATAATGACGGGGGTCGCAGCGAGTAGTGACGCAGTGCGCGTTTCTTTTCAATAGGCGCATCGACTTTCGTTTGTTTTTACGATCCCCTGCGTTTTTTCGCCTCACAATAGAATTACTCGAGACGGCTCATCGCCCTCATTTATCTTTTGTCGGGGCGCGAAATAATAAGGACCGGCTCTAAATAAATCACGGTGTCATGCCGTACTTATCTACCGCGGGAAAGACCGGGAAAAGCGAAGAGCAAACAACCAAGGCTGTTTCCAAAATGCGAGCGTATGTCTAGGGTCACGCATATGAAAGGGCACGCATCGTGTGTCGACTGCAAGATTTTTGGCCCTCCAATCCCCTATTGAGACCTAGGTGCGTAAGTCGTTGGTGTCTCCTTCTTCTAAGGTGAATCTGTCATCAGACAGGTTTCAATTGAACAGCTCCCTCCATGCTCGTCTATCCTGTGCTGCCTCCTTCAGCTCTTCGTAACTCCTTCCATTCATAATATCCGTCGACATATTATTTCTTCGCGTTCCTCTCCCTCTCTTTCCCTCGATCTTTCCTTCTGATATTTTTTTCAGCCGGCAATCTTTCCTCAGGACGTGTCCCATCCAGTTTGCCTTCCTCTATCTCACTGATCTTCAAATATTCCTTTTCTCATTCATCCTTACAAGCACTTCCTCGTTTCTCATTTAATTACACCATTTTAATCTTTCCATCCTTCTCCGTAGCCACATTTCAAGACCCTCTAGATATCTCTCCTCTTTCATCCAGACTGTCCCTGTTTCTGCTCCATAAAGCACAACACTCCAAATAAAGTATCTAGCAAATATTTTCCTTAACCCTTTGAATTCGGCATGACGTGATATCACGTCATCAGAACTAGTGTAAAGACAACCATGACGTAATATCACGTCATGCCGAACTCAAAGGGTTAAGCCTATGTTTATTTTGGCGTCTTAGGTGGTGGTATTATGTATTTGTTCGGAATTTTACAATATGTTAGTTTTCTGGGGCTATGAATCAATTAGCCTCAGAATATCCTTTAGAAGATGCTCACAATCGCAAATTCATCATCAGCACAACTAGCACATTTGTGAAAGCCCATATATTTCTATTCGTTTAAGTTTAAATAATACTGCATACGATCGATTCTGCCAGGAGAGTTCCCGGCTGATCGGGCCGCCAATAGAGTGTACGGAATCGGCATCAGAGCTCAAAGAAAAGTCCGGACTAGGACGATGGTTAGTTCCGATTCCACTAAAGACCAAATATTTGTGATATATCCGCTGATTACCACCCTTCACCAGAAATTTAATGAAAATTATTATTTGTGAGAATCAGTCTTACGCCTTTAGAAAAATAGTCGTTGGAGGAGATTTGATATCATCATAGGGAGGAAGCCAGTGAGAGAAATATGTTATAAAATATGCATAGGAGGAGGCGAATAAGGAGGGAATGTGGGGAATAGTCAGAAGCTTCCCTTATCAGCATCGTATCAAAGTTAATTACAAAATAGATATGTGAAATTGCCACGCGGAAATCGGAATGGAGCGGAAATTGACCAGAGAGGCCGATAGTTTCGTGTAGCAATTTCAACGTATTTCACCACTATATGCGTGAGACTTGAATACTACCACACTTAAAAGTGACCCATAGTTTTGATAGCAAGTGATTTGCTTCGTTTTATTATGCATGTATGCCTCCAATGAAGCCAAATTTGTTAATATGAAAAATTTTACTTACTCCTAATCTCCACAATTTCTTTATCAATGTACGGTTCACCAAAGGGTTGTTTAAAACAAAAGTTATAATAAATCACCTAGGAAAATTCTTGTCGAGTGTTTAAATAAAATCAGAAAGGAGTGTTCCTAATTCAAGTGCAGTTTACTGAGGAAATGAATGACTTGTTTATGGTTTGACGGAAAGATGATGAATACCTTATGCTCGGAAATCCTATCTTCTATCAAATCTGTCTTTGATCGATGGAATAGTGAATAATGAGTTACTAGCAGTGTTTTTGAGGAATGAGATTTAAAATACAGATACCCCTAAAACCTATGATACGTACCTTATCTTAAAAAATTCTCTTGCATTTTTATGTATAACAGCGACGCATCTGCGTATTTTGGTCGCCCGGTCTCTTCCCGTGCTTTGGTCACCTGTTGTCTCGATGTTGTCTTTTCCGTAGACCAAGCGGTTTTGCATATCAAAATGTTTTTTCTACCTCACTATGTTTCCTATTCAACGGTCTTCTCCTCGTCTAGCGTGGGTAGTTATCAGAGGGGAAACTTCCTTCCACAGGGAAAAAAAGTTGAAAACAACGTTTGAGGCCGCCAAGCCAACTTCCTCTCTCACTCTCTCTCTCTCTCTCAATCTCCCACCCCTTCCACCGTGTCCTCCCCCACCCCAATTTACCTTTGGAACAACCCTTTCTCCCCCCCTCCTCTCCCGCTCATCCGTCTTGGGACACGGAGCGGGGGCCTCCACCATCTTGAGCGGCCCATCAGAACCTCATCGCGTGCTGGCATTGGGCAGTCCCCGCCCTCCGCGCCAGACCAGAGCGGCCCCGACCGTGGGTGGTCTCGCCGCTGTTCCTCTCCCACTCTCGATCCCCTTCCCCCTCTACCCTCCCCCCACCTCCAATTCCCTCCCCCAAGTTTCAAAACCCGCCCCCTTCCCTTAACCCACCACCCACCCTCCGAACGCCTCAGTCTCCCACCCCTTTTTCAATTCGTCACAGACGCGTTGTTTATTACTTTCGCCGTTGTTTTTTTTATTTCTCCTCAATTCGTTCTTTACGTCCCTCTGTCGAAAGGGAGTGTCGTGCAGCCTCTACCCTTTCATCCCCCTCTCATTTATTTCGATACTCTGCGACCGATTTTAATTGCCACCAGAGACTAACTAACTATACGGTTTCGTATCGCTCTTTTCTTTTTTTTGTCGTTCTCTTCCCTCTATCCCACCCTCGTCGATCCCCCTCTCCGGTTCCAC
The DNA here is from genome assembly GCA_963169105.1 of Ceriagrion tenellum. NCBI lineage: Eukaryota > Metazoa > Arthropoda > Insecta > Odonata > Coenagrionidae > Ceriagrion > Ceriagrion tenellum. The sequence goes on along the minus strand of OY720633.1, from coordinate 90,712,057 downwards.
TTCTGTATTTAGTCCGGTTTAATGTGTGGGATCGCGCGTGAATCCTCCTCTGCCGCCGCGGCCGGAACCAAACGCGTTTGCCCGCAGCCTTGGTGGCCCGGCATGTCTACGGGGTAGAAGGATTTTTCGGGGGTCTTCCCACCCGAGCCGTACCAACCTTGTAGGCGTTGTGTAGTCCGGTATGAAAAAATCATTTCCATCTCAATGCTCATGAAAGCCTAACTTTTATAGCCAAAGTCAAAGATTCAACGAATTGTAATTTTTGTTTAATTTTAAGGTACGGATATTTACACAATTTACTGTTATAAGCACAGATTGCAATGACTGATGCTTGCTAGATATTAAAAAGGTTTTTACGGATGTACATCGAGAGTTGAATTACTTTTGAAGTATTTAGGGAGATTATCAGATTGACCGACTTGTTTGTAACTTTTATCGGATCACATTTGCTCATTAGTTGTGATGCAATGGGGAACGTGACCAAATTTATTCCCCGACGTTTTCGAAGTATTACCCTGTGTTTTTTATTCATTTAATAAGAGTTCTTCTTACTATAAGTGCCGCACATCGAGAGGATTTCCTCTCTCAATTGAAAATACATTTAGTTCACATTTGAAGTGGATGTTTTTTCACTGCTTGAAAAATGTTCACTGATTAGTCAGTCACCACAGTGAGTTGCGGTGTTTTAAATCATTATGATAGGTTCATAAGTTCTGGTGGTTGGCAACACTAGAAGAAATTATTTTTGTGATGAGTGTTGGTTCTTTCAATCTCCTACTCCTTTTATGATAATTGCTCTCACGTTATTTCGTCTTAGGTTATAAGAATAGTTATATTCAATGGTTGTCATTGGTTTCTCCTTTTTCTTTGCCACTAAAACTTAAAACTGTTTCTCTACTTTGTTACTTTTGAGAGACCATATAAAACAGTGTATGGCTAAGGTATTTGAAGATTTGAATGCAGGATGGTCATTGGTGAATTCTTAGTTATCTTAATGACCAATTATTCCGTTCACTCGTGCTTTTGCCTTGAATAAAGTTGTTAATTGGTATTATATCCATAAGTTATTACTCTTTTTCTTCGGCTAATCAAATCATTATTCCCTTCATAACTGTATTTTATCCTATTTTGGAGATGTTTTATTTTTAGAACGAAATTTCTTCAAGAAACCGGGGTAAATAAAAATCTTGATCACTTTGCATTCATGAAGGTAGTGCGAGCGAGATAGTTCCCTAATCATAATAGATACCATATTCGAATTATACGTTTTATTTTCACCAACTGTGAGACACTTGAATAAAATGGTGCATTATTTATGTTGCAATAATATAGTTTTACATGACAGAAATTGTCAGTAATCAAATGAAAATATCTATATAAGTCTTTAAGTTGACTCATTTTTATACACGGTACGTTTGAAACTCCATCAAAACGGAAGGTTTATTGTGATCCCGAAGAATTTACTTCGGTGACAGTACTATTAATTTTCAAAAATAGTTGAGAAAACATGCAAACTACACACGTTATTTGTTTACGTGATCTAAGTGTAGGGAATGCCTCATTTTTAATATAAGGTTTCTCTGGAGTGCATACACGAACCATTCTCCGTATAAAAGGGCTGGTGTTTCCTGGCAAATATCTCGGAAAGTAATGCCGTAGGGGGTTGAATTTTTGGTGTCAATGGAAAGGTGATATATTTTTTTTTTAATGAGACCAAATTCATTGATTTCTAGGTAAAATGATGTTTCGCTCAAACTACCTTAATTGATCGTTCTTTGGATTCCCCAGGCATCCGGACAGTCGGAATACGATGCTTCGCTTCGTTTCGGGCGCCTGACGATACACTGAATAATACGTTTTCCCGTGACGCGACTACATTGCATTACTGTGAAAGATTACTCTGCAATTAAGTTTCCCGTTGGATTATCGGGACGTCGTGGATCTCGGTACAAATGGTGTAGAAGAAGTAGCCGCCTCGGATTGCTCCGGGCGGGTACAAGGCGGGAGATAGCTTGCCACTGCGGGGGCGTGGGGGAGGGGACTGGTCCCAACTCAGGGGGATGGCAGACCCATAACCCGGGTAACGACGCCATTCGGAGGAGCGCAGCCAGTGGAATTGGCCCCGTGCTCTTGTAGGAGTGAACTTCACATGAAATTACGGAGCGTATTTATGACGCCATCATCGATGAAAATCGTCATTTCGCAGCGCGCGGGCAAAATAGAACCATTCCTCTCCCGCGTCACAAAACGCGGGAGGAATTGGTTTAGGCGTGCAGCGAGTCCGTGACGGCGGGGAGGAAAGAATGAGATTTGTGCAAGAGTGATAATGATACGGGAGATGGGATTGGGAAGCGGGCGATCGCCCAGGCGATGGAGTTGAAATAATCAGAATCTAGACTGGGGATTACTGCCTTGCGTAGTCGTTGTATTTTTTTACGTGACGGAGATTAGAACTTGCACAGTGCTGATACATGTACTATCCGAAGCTCTGAATGGTATAATCGTAGAGAAAAATAAAGACGAGGACAAGGCATTTGTTTTCTCAGTGTACAGCTGCCTCATTTTCCGTTTTCTCTTTCTGTGCCACATTATTTTCCGAATGACGAGATCTAGCGCTAGATGAAATGAAATGATGAAAGGATTAAGGCTAATTTACTGAATGAAGTAAGGATATAAATGATGGTCGCTTTTCTTTTCATGAGCTGAAATTTCCTACTCGTGGTGATTTTTTGAGTTTTCCGGTCCGTCTTAAATGCTCTAGTTTTATACGTGGTGTCAAATTAGTGGAGTTGAACTGATGAATCAAAATTTAACTTGATATATTTCACACCAATTTGGCGAATGTGCCGAAGAATGTATGAAAACATGTATTTAATACTCACGAAATGCGAAAGCAGCTATAACCAGCCATTTTGGTCAAAGTGGTGTATTATTGGTCATATGGACGAGTTGGTTCACTGGAACCGAATTGAAGATTTTTTTTGAGAAGATGGGCGGTATTTACATTCATTTTCTGGTGATATCTAGGATATTAAATAAAATTCTTATGCTGGAGATGTATATAGACGCTGTCAGCTAGTAAATTACAACGCTAGTGTAACTGATGAATCATTTATGCCAGCATCTCAGCCGTGACAATAGCTGTCACAAGAGCTTTCACACTAGGGGTCTCATTAATTTTTATATGCTTATTAGTGCTGGCAAATATTGTTCCAAAAACCTCTTGCACATAGCCATTAGATTTTTCTCTCAATTTGGTCGACTGGTCGAGCGTAGATTATGCTGCCAAGGGGTGTAGTGTTAGGTACGAACGACTCTCAACCTATCAATGCTGTAGTCTATTTCTCCTGCTTTATCACGGCAGTCCAATCAGCCGAGATTGTATGGGCCCTATTAATTCCCTGCGTCACAGAGGTAAACTCGGCTGCCCTTTCCCATTCTAAAAGCTTTTGTCTCGCCTGATCTCTCTGAGGCTGAAGGGACTCCCATCGTATTTGGAGCAGTGACCTCGTGGTGGCAATTCTTGGCTCACTGGCGTATCTAGTTTGAACTCCTCTTAATTCCTTAATTATGAATTCCTTTCAGTCTCAAAAGCCGATTTCATAGGAGACTTTGCTGCCGTCTTAATTTATCCAAATTTTTTTCTCCTAAATCAGAAGAAGACATCAATATATTTACATTTAAAGTGTTAATATTTCCTCTGTATCCGGACGACTAAGCAAGCATAAAAACAAAATATGTTATGTTTTTCGATATAATGACAGATTGAGAACAATGAAGATTGTACTTATACTCAGAATCTAAGATTAAGTAACCATAAATGCGATTAATAATTCAAATATCTTTCAGTTCTTTGTTGTTTCCTTGGCAACCACGGAATCTTAAGATAAATTGTGGTCGGTAAATTTCTAATGTAGTTGAAAGCACTGCATACTGAGTTTTTATGGCGTAATTAAGTTCATTTATGCCTGTGTACTAAACAAAGACAGAGCAGTGCAAGAGGTTAAGAGCTTATTTCAAATTCCATCTTGTACATTCTAGGTTGTGACTGAACGGAGTACTTGACTCTGCAAAAATGTATCACCGCTGGAAATTCTTTGGATATCTTTGTACGGTGAAATAAATAGATGTACTAAGCGTGATTTTTCGAGTACTGGCTGAGCCGATGTATTCCTGATGACCATTTTCTCTGCCGCTATCATGTTATCGAATTAAGCGAACTAAGTATCATTAGCTTACCTTCTCAAAGGTAAAGAAAGTATTTCATCACTCCTTTATTTTTTCTTCTGCGTATAGTTTCTCATTTAACCTCAGTGCGCACAAAAATTCTGACGACCCTGCCGCCATCTACGCCACATTCCTGGTTAACTGCAAAGAAAAGAACCTTTGAATTCACGGAACTCCATCGGTTTCCCGGAATGTGGCATGCAGCTGCCCGATTGTCGCATAATCCCGGTCGCATCTCGCCGCCGTGGCGTTGAACTCGGGCCAAGTACTGCCCTGTGGGTAACCGCGGCTAAGCTATGCGAGAAGCAGCACACACAAGAAAGCCGAATATGTACTTTGGAGCACCAAAGGAGGGAGAAATGGTGGAAAAAAGGGCCGCCTTATTCGCTCACGATATATATATTCGCCTTATTTGCTCACGGATACGTTATGGAAGGGAGGTGGAGAGAGAGCGTGGAGGGACGAGGTGAAACACAAAGATAGCGACCGGACCGAAGGAAGAATGTAAAAATAAGAAACACTGGCACAAAAACTCTTATCGAAGGCATTCGCGTCGTGGCATTTTCGCTCGCCGTTTTTCGAATCGCATCTGCGCACGCAAAGGCGCTCCTTGGAATTCCTGAAAGGTGTTTTCATGCCCGGGTTTCCCTTAAAAGACTTTTCTTTTTTTTTTCTTTTTAAACTCGCTCGTCTCGTGTGTATGTTTGTAGCGGAGTATGTATGTACCTACTTCGATAGCGACTCATTCTGTTTATGGCCATGAAATCGCCCCTCCCCCCCACTTTCTTTATCCTTCTTGCCCACCTCCGCGTTCGGACTACGCGACGGTGGCTCTACCGACGGCAGCCGGCCGAAAAAAACCATCGCGATACGGCCTTCGTTTGTTGTTATTGGCCGCGGATGGCGGACCGCGCTCGCTGCTCACCCTGGCGGTCGGGCCGTGAGGTAGGCAGGTGCGGTGGGAGGTTGGAAGGGATGGCGGTAGACTGTTCGGTGAGAGAGGTCGACCCAAGCGTTCCGGTGCCCACCTCTCCTAGGGCTCCGGATCGGAGTTAAACGTCCGGAAACCGATTTGTATCGAACTCCTCTTTCCGGATTGCTGAATATTGGCCGTCCCGACCCATCGTGCGTTCGTAATTATGTGTGTCCACTCCTCTCGGTCTCTCTCGCTTGCTTTTCGTTTACCCATTCCCACTTTTTTGTTCCATTTTTCCTTCTTTCGTTTGTTTTTTTTTCATTTCCGCCCCAAATTAAAAGCTTCGAGTGACTGGCTCCTTTGCCTTATCCAGTTCGGGCGCCCAGGTCTCTCACGCGACAAGTTAGATCAGTAATCTGTCTTGCGTGGTCGATGGGCGTGATTAACCTGAGCGGTGAAGCTCGCCCGGGTTTTTTTTTTTTTAAAGGGTAGATATTAGTGGATCGACCGAATGGTGGAACTGTATCATTCATTTTGCTTATATTTCACGCATGCATCGGTGTTTCACGTTTGGGGCTCCCCATTCTATGTGCGCATCCTGTTCGGCGCAGATCGCATTGCAATAATACAATGGTTTTAAATAAACAAAACCTATAAGGCACATTTCAGTTGGTATAGTTCGCTGTATCTGTCGCAAATCAAAATCACAGCTGATTTTCACATTTAATGAACCTTTTAAACATTTTAATAGTAAGCGCACTTTTAAACCAGTCGAAAACATGCTTGATGATTGCGATTGAAAAGGAAGGAGCGTCAATATATTCTCAACCATGATTACTATTCATGTGAACGTTTTCAAGATTGGCATAATTGGTTTGTGCTATAAATTTGTTTATTATTTTGTGGTAAACCTATTACATTCTACAATCCTTGGGCACAAACTATGGTGATTGGAACTAAATTTGCTGACTATGCGTTTGATAACCAACCGTTAAGTAGCACTCTGTAGTCAACAGGGTTTTGTGTGACGTGTTCAGAATTAGAAGAACATATTTTAGGGGTGAAAGCAGAGCGCTTATTAGCTAAGTTGTCAGCATGATGTTGCACGTAAAAATCGTGTGCTACGGTCATTGCGATCAGTTTAGAAGTAGTCAAACAGCAGGTAATTAATGGTTGCTGAGAATAAATGCCATCCTATTCCTATAATCGTGGAAAAACCGACGCCAAACTTTTAAAATTCACCGCACAGGGTTTAAGGTAGTTTGAGCGAGATAGTTGCCTAATCTTAATGGAGACCATATTCGAAATATACGTTTTAATATCAACAGCTGTAGGAATGAATTGAATATTTTCATAGAAATATACTTTTTCATTATTGAAATTTTCAGTAATTAAATAAGAATATATGAATAAGTGTTTAACTTGACTCTTTTTTCACGAGGGACGTTCAAAGCTCCTTTACACCGGAAGGTTTTTTGTGATCCTAAGAAAATTGCTGCGATGACTTGATGATTTATTTTTAAAACTAGACAAGGAAGCTTACTAACTAATTACTATTAATTTTGATGAGATCTAGATGTAAGTAATTCCTAATTATTTAAATAATATCTCGCTGGAGTGCGTACATGAACCATTTCCCATGTAAAATGGATGGTAATTTTTGACAAATATCTCGGAAAGTAGTTCGGTGAAGGGGTGATATTTTGGTGTCATTTAAAGGGTGATATGGTTCTTAAATATGAGGCTAAATTTATAGATTTCTAGGTGTAGTGATATTTTGCTCAAACTACCTATAATTTACCTGTAAAGGTTCTTCGCACTTTCGCATGTTCTTCTGTGCGTTTTCAGTCAGCCGTGAGTTGGAATCGCTTCAGAGCAAAACTTATTTTCTCATTTTGAATATGTTCCTCATATTTACAGTCGCATTTACGACCAAAATATTTCGCTAGATGTCTAAATTCATCCAATCATTCTTTATTGGAAATAATAGGTGAACGATAAATATTTTGTTGAGTAATCAATAAGGAAAGTGCTGATTCATTCTGCAGGAAGCACAAGTTAATGTGATGGGAACCCACAGTGAGTCTGTGTCACATGTCCCCGCATTTGCAAGAGAGCCTATCTCTGCTCGAGGCGATCTTCTTGAAGCTGAAATGAATGGAGGCAAACTAAACGGAAAAGTCGTCGGGGTGACATGTGTTCCGGCTTGGAAATCCACGATAGAGAGCGTCTCTCTTACTCGCTCACGAGTCGCTCCACCCTGTGCGCAGCGCCCGGGCGCGCGTCATCTGTTTCTCAATTTTATTCGCCAGACGATCGTCGTCCGCTCTTCTGTCTACGTAATGGCTTCTTGCTTCATTCGGCCAATCAGGCAATCTTCTTTTGTGACTCTGGGGAAATCCTATCGCATTAATTTCTTCGAGATCTCTTCGAGTGAATTGGTAATTAGGTCCATGGGTCGATGGCTTGACATTTACCAAAATTGGGACCTCGTCTGAATCGACGTAGTTCATTAACTTTAGTGCGGAGGACGGACTCAAAGGTTGCCGGAGTGCGCAGTACCAATCGTGTTTCCGCTATGAAGCGGTCAAATTCACTTCCGTTCTTCGACTTCCCGCCTCAACCTAATGGGCATTGGTTAAATAAATTGCAAAAACACTCACAATGTGTTGCAAAAAAATTAATTGATGTCTTAAAAGTTTAGGTTAGGATAGACTCTTACTGCTCTTAATTTTCTTTCAAGTTTTTTTACGTATTGAGTTTAACATTTATTTTTGCTTTCAAGAAAATGATGTTCTGATAAAACACTTAGGTGATATCTAACCTAACTCATACGGCTTTAATCGGTAGCCAGAACGCAGTAGCGAAAGATAGTATGAAAACATTTCTTTATTAATGTGATAATTTCCCGGGGATATTCTCATTTTCATGTCATATATCACTTAAAATCAATAATATATATATGATTTCAAGGTCGACTATAGTTACTTAGATTATTTAATACCGCTATATTTCGAAATTTGGTCAACACAAACGGCCAAAAAGGGACAGCAGAAATTTCTATGCTACGCGAAATGAGTACCTGCAAATATTTAAACAGACAGAGTATGTTCTTTCTGGTTGAATAACTAGAAAAATATTTGCCGATAACTTAAAACAATTGATTATTGAGTCAATATTTGTCATTTGTTGAGAACTTTAAAAAATAGATAGGCATCCATTTTTTTCTACTGGTGTTTTTTATGCCATACTCTCTATGTGTGGTAGGGAAATTTACAAAAATTATAGAGTTGACGTCTTTCTCGAGTACCAGAGAAATGCATTATGCTGGTAAATATGATGTTTTGCGTGGTGGAAATCGTGATCAAATAAAAAGTAAATTATAAAATTACCTTATAACTTACTTGAATTATTGATTTTTTGCTCCCAATTAATTTTTTCGTTAATGCAAAGAAACAAGGTTCAGCCTCGTTATCTTCAGGTTGTTTGTTAAACTCTTTGAATGATATTAAAATCATTTAATGGACTCTGAAAGTTTACCTAATGTAAAGCGTTGCTTTATTTTAAATCAGTTATTGGTCCCATACCGAGGATTATTTATTCCTAAATTGTTAACTACTCCATTGATGTTTATTCCTCGTTTGTTATGTGAGAAAATTTGTTATATTTTGCACCTTACAGAATGCATTACAATAGTATATTCGTCATGCAATTGACTATATCATTGACTAACGCCCTCCTGGTCTTGATCATCAGTTATTTTACGCTCTTATGCCGGCCGGAATACATTTTCGTCAAATTTGGCGCAAGCAAATAAATAACTTTCCCCCTATCGGAGTATTTTGTGGGGGAAAGCATGATATTTACTTTTCAGAGGAGTCATTTACGTGGTACGTTTTTCCGATTGGTCAATCCACTTTTTATTACGTAGAGCTACCCGCGATCAAATTTTAATGCATTTCTATCTCCTGGGGCTGAAAACTGAAAGCTCTAGGGCAACGATAAAAAAAGACGGGAAATATTTATATCAATAGCTTCCATTTTGCATCAATGGAAATTTGCTCTCTACTAATGGGCCATCTTTACAGATAGCCATGGTGAATTTGATACACGCTAGCGCGTATGGATCACGGTGTGGATGTTGGAAAACACACAGTGGGAGAGACCGCTTGTAATGTGTACAAAGGCCGTTTTCAGGTCGCCATCTTCATGGGCAGGAGACAAACCCGGGGCGTGACCTGTGTTTTTCAGGGTAAACGCGACGGAAAAACTCTGTCAAATACGCTAACACAGGTGCAAGGGATGAATACATACGAAGAGGGACACACGGCGGGAACAGAAACACGGTCGAAAGGGTGGAAAGATGCAAAAAGTGAAAGAGAGACCAAGGGAATAAAGTGGCGGAAAGAGAAACGTTTTTCCAGGAGATGGAGTCGGTGTCTGACGCAATTTTTTTATTTTTCGGTTTCAATCCTCGCTGTAAAAATGAATTGAATGAAGTCATGGCCTCCCCCCAGAAACCCCGTTGCGTCGCTGGGGCGTTCATTGTCACCTACTTTCCAGCTCCGTACGGCCGGCTGTGAGACTGAGAGCCTTTAATCGCGTGGCACACATTGGTGTGTATATATACATATGTATATTTTTTCAGGGATGGATCCGCGAGTGTCTAGCTTTGTGGCGTGAAAGGGTAGTGCTCTTTAAAAAGGAAGAGAGATGAGTGTCGAAAAATAAAAGGGAGTCTTGCACCTCCGACCTCCAAGTCGCCCATCCGAGTCCTACCTCACTCTCTCTTGCGCTCGCGAAATGCTCGATTTTTGTAGCGCATTATGCAGATGCGCACACACCGCGCAGGCATCGAAAAACACACGTCGCCGGCACTCCGACACACGTACTGCCACACATACAAACGCACACGAACACTTCCCGCTCACTATTCCATCGCGAGGAATTATACGGTGCTTTCCTCCCGGGGGAGATATTTCGTTACATTTCCGCTCCTGCAATTATTTATCACTTTCCCTCCGACGCTGTTCTACTTCTCTTTCGCTATTCCTCCCCCCTCTTTCTCTCATTCTCCCTCCGCACCATCTCCCCTTCCATATGTCTTCTCTGCCCACTCCCTCAGCTCCCTTTTTCCTCATCCTTCCCCCAAATGGGCCCCAGAAAAATCCTACATGGCCCGTCCCCCTCTCGTGGACCTCAAAAGGTCCAGCGTGCTCTGCCACTCTCTCGGCCCTCAGAAGGACCTCCATGGTCCTCCTCCCGTCTTACGGCCCTTCGTAAAGGACCTCGCTTCCCCCCCATCTAACTTCTCCCCCACTTTTTCTTCCTTCTTCCCCTTCACCTCCTGTCACATCTCACCCTCTGCTTTTGCAAAGCATTTTCCACCTCCCTCCTCCCGTTGCTCCCGTCCCCGGTGGCCCACAATCCCCTTCGCGACCTTCTCGCGACCCGGCTCGCTCACCGTCACACCCCCTTTCTCTCTTTCCTCACTGCATCATTCATTTCAGGCCCTCCCTGCTCCCTGCCCCGCCGCCCAACGCCGGCACTTTCCCTCAAACCTCCTCCGCCCCACTCGCGCACACTCCCTACCACCCATCCTTCTCTCGCACGTCCCTTCGCTGCGCTTTGTCGCCGTTCAACTATTTTCGCTCAAGGCTTCATTTATGCGAGGTCTCTCCCCCTTCCTTATTCTTCCTCCCCGTCTCTCCTCGCCCATTTTCAGTCCCTCTTTCATGTCCTCTCTACGCTGCATGACATAGTGTTAGCCATTGTGAGGGATTATTTACAAAGGATGAGTTGCTATTAATGTCTAAAATTAAAGGCCATATGCATTCGCTACAGCCTAGAGAAATGGATTTTTGTAGCGAAAAATGTAGGTGGCCAATATCGTGAACCTGTTTTTAAGTAAAAAAATTAATTATTTACAAGAACAAATGGTGATGGAGAATCACAATATTTAACCATAGCGGTATATTAGTCATCTATCGGACTCTAAGAGAGCGAAATCGTTGATTAAAATGTACGTGCATATAGAGATGAAAGACTTTGAAAGTCGAAATATTATTGAAAAATATTTTATCTCCCTGGCAGGCCGCGTTCAATCGCGTAAGACTTTTGTGGAAGGCAAATGTTTTTCCATTGGAACTTCCTTAATTCTGTGGGAGAAAAAGAATCCGAGTAGTATATTGTCATGTCCTTGTCATCTGAGCCTCGAGAAGTGTTATCAAAAATAGGTGAAATAGGTTCTCTTCTCTTTTTTGTATTGACTACATCCGAGCAGGTCAACAACTGTGCCTCTGAGTATAAGCTTCAATCACGATTGTGTCGCAGAACTGAAAATCCGACCTGTTAAATAATTTTTTCCATTTTTTATATCACATTATCTTCTTGGTTGCTATTACTTTACATAACAATGGTCCTCCTTTTAATTCTTCTGCCTTCTTTGAAGCCAAGAATTCACATTTATTTCTTATGTCATACCTATCGCGTATTTTCTGTGCAACTAAGGTTATCCTCGCCATGTTATTTACTCGAGGAAAACGCTTGAGAGAAGGAAAGATTGCAAATATATGAACTGAGCCTTGATATGAATGACATTATTTATTATTCATTATGAAGTTTTCATCAACAAAACGTAACCTTTCATGTTTCTTTGTGAATGGCCTTCTTTCATTCCTCTTCCTGTTTATTGCCGTTTTCTTCTCCGTATCTTCTTTTCCTACATCAAACGCATCCTGAAGCTCCTCCATTTTCTTCTCCAAAGGGTTCTGTCTTTGCGATCCGGCCTTTCCTTCTGCAGCTGACTGCTCTCTACATTCCTTTTACCTTTTGGAATCATTGCTTCCTTCATCTCGCACGCTTAATTTGATGCTCGTCCTCTCGTCCCGGTGGCTTCAGCTCTTAACTTCTTCCGCGTCGCGACGTCCCCGGTGGCGGATCCGTCTTCTCCTTCAGCGTCGCGGCGCCGTGTGTGCGGCAGCCGGATTCCCCGCGATCCCTTTCACCCGTGGATTTAGAAAAAATCTTCACTCGTGCGCGACTGGCACGCGGATGTCGACACTGTAATTACCACTGATTGCAGGATCATCATCACGACGAAAGTCATGCCAATTCGGGGATTCTGAGAAAAAGTGTTGCGTCATCGCCATTAAAACCTGACGTTGGTTGTTGTGGGGAATTTGCCCTTTTAATTAAATTCATCAGGTCTGTTTTTTTGCTTCGTGAGACGTAAGGAGTAATCTTCATGTTCAACACTTCCTTAATTCTGTGGGAGAAAAAGCATCCGAGTGTGTTGTCATGTCCTTATCATCTGAGGCACGAAAACTGGGTATGCACAATAACCTAACCTGATGTTATAAAGGAAAATTTATGGTACCAAATGGCATAAAAATGTTACTAGGTATGTAAACTAAGATATATTAGTTTAGAAATTATGAATTTTTATGCTGAAATGCTCTGTCTCAAGCCTTGGTTACACGATACATTAACCCGTACGAGTTAATATGAGAATGCATGAGCGCGTGAATGAACGCGGAAATTCATCGTGAAACCACACCAACTTGTACGAATGCATGAACGCGTGAACAGGGAAATAGAGCCTGTTCAATTTGATTCATGCATTCGTTCATGAACTGATACATGAACACATACAGGTTAATGTATCGTGTAACCAGGCCTTTAATGGCAGTTTAATGGCATCTATTCACTTAACTTTCACTATCTCTGTTTCTGCGCGAATAATATCGTTCAAAAACTCAAAAAACATGTACTAGATATTGAGGCACCTAATATAGTTCTTTCAGCTTTGGTAATCGATAATATACTACGTGTATTTAGGTTTAAATGGCATACATCCGGTTTTCGTCGGAACACGTAGCCGACATACTGTGCTGAATGTTGCTACGTTGCAAAGGGAATCTTCTGCTGTTTATCCAGCCGAACAAAGTTCTTAGTAAACTACTTCAAAAAGAGGTACTTAATATATATTACTAATATATAAGGCCTGTTGATAATTGTACTTTTCCCTCAGTTCTTTAAAAAATCCTTAAATCAAATCCCATAGAAAATCAACCGAGGCTGGCGTCAGTATAAGTTATTCCTTTCGTTGCGAGGTAATGGCTACGGTTTTACGCTTTTACGTTTAAGATTTTACTCAAAGTAGTATTTACATGTAATTTAAAAATATCTAAGGTAACATTAAGCCTAAATTCACTAATTACAGCAAATTTTATGCATCTTTACTCATTGAGTGCGGCATGACGTGATATCACGTCATGGTTGTCTTTACGCTGGTGCTGATGACGTGATATGACGTCATGTGTACTGTGAGTGTTCCAGGTTTCACTAGGTGATCTAGTGAAAGTTCCCAAGTGAAAGCTGGAACACTCACGGTACCCTTGACGTGATATCACGTCGTGCCGCACTCAAAGGGTTAAGATAACTATATAGGAAGCGGAGATTCATCTAGATCTACTTCTACATACTAACCAGCGAGCTGTCGCATGGGCACGTGTCGATAGGTGTTAGGACAACAGCTGTATTTAGGTGTAAAGAGAGCGGTTTCCAGAGGTGAAATGGTGACGTGCAGTATGGGAGTGTTCAGAGTGACGCTCCGGTTTTATTACAGTCACTTATTGTGCGTAAAAAGAACACATTTTCCACCTCTCTGTTTGGCAATGTATCTCTCTAATTATTTCGCATCTGTCGGACCTGGAGATATAGTATGGCGTCAAAATGATATTCTCTGTGTCGCCTTGAAACACCGCTGTTTTGAATTTATCAAGCAAAATGTATAGCGCGCAGCCTGCGAGTCTCCAGCGGCCCCAAACCTAATCCCTCTAAAAGCTGAGAAACACTTTATGTTCGCTCGCAGCAGTTTTAACGAAGTGCGCAGCTTTCATTTGAATTATATTCATTTCTCTGGTTGAATCTTGGTCTGTCCAGGGTCCCAAATGCTTGAATTGTATTTGAGGTGTGGCCTAGCTAAACCAAATAGCACATAACTTTTACTTTTTCATCTGAGGACTTTCCTATAATACGCTTCTTAAATCCTAGTTTCTTTAATTCTGTTCCGCATAAATTTTGTATTTATGTTCTCCACGATGTATCTGAAGTTAAGGTAATCAAAAAGTTAATGGTTCCTCATTTAGCTTGACTCTGTTGCATGAATTTTCAAGTTAACTTTGAGATGGATATGCCATGAATACGAAGTAATAGTATTGAACTTTTAGTGATTTCGTGGCAGTTGAATATTTTTGTGGTGGGGGAACAACTAAGTTACTGCCAATCAGCTCAAAAGTAACTGATTAGTTAAAATTTAGGGTCAGCTAAGACTGGAATTGAAATGAGTGCCAGTTAATTCTAATTATTAAACGAATTTTATCGTTTTTCACTTTTTTCTTTATCATGGTTTTTGCACTAGTGTAGTTCATGAGCCGTCAGTAATTATATTTAATCTAACTAATATTATTTCCTTTTCTCATTTTTATTTCAGGTGAGATCTTCGTTTTCAATCCCTGAACTCTATCCTGTTTTCTTTCGTACCAATACACATATTGGATAAGTTTATCTCATCATTCCGACTTTTGCCGAAAAGAATATATTTATTTAGGTCCCTTATTGCTCATGATTGTTGATATTTTCATTATACAACAATTTTTATTCATTTTTATTTATCCTTACTCTTCCTCTACCCTCCAGTTGTCATTTCAGGCTTTCTTCTGTTTTATTCCTGCTGCTTTTCCTTCCTTTTCTCCTCTGCTTGCCCAATATCGCTCTCGGCGTACTCACTGGGTCTCGTCTTCATTCTCACTTGACTTATAAAATTTCTTTTGATTTCCTTACCTCGCTCAGCCTCGCCGTCTCTCTCTCCCTTACCTCCAATTTCAGTCTTCTCTTGCCCTTTATCTTAAAGTTATCCAATCTCACTCTGGTGGTGACAGTTGAATTCCTGCAACTACGTATGTTGCTTCAAATAACCCGCGAGCGCAGTTGTCCCAACCTAAAGGAGTTTCTTTAGTGAGGAAAACATTTTCATTTTGCAATGTGACAACCATCTTTGAGCGTTTCATCTGCCCATTCTCTTGGCAAAATTGCGAGCTTATAAGGACTGGGAGAGATGAGCGGATGACATTTCGTACCTTAATGGAATACTGGTTGTGGTGTTCGTTCTAGTCTCTGGGACATGACGTATTTCCACATTTGTTCCCGTTGTTCATCTGCACGAGGTTTGTCCTCTCAGAAGAATTTTTTTCTCGGGCGTTTTTCTGCGATTTTTCCCAGGAATTTTTTCGCGATTTTGTATGAGACTCGCGGACAGGCCAATGTTTTGAAAAAGGAGAAAATAGGCCCTTTTTTGTGACGCCCGATCAAAATAGTACTCTAATATTATCGGAGACACTCCCGCTCGGCGTTTGTCCCCAAGAGAGGGATTTTGTGGTCAATTTTCCGAGATTGGGTCCGGACATTTTTTCGTGATTTTTTTCGGGCATTCTCTCATTTTATTACGTGAGGGACGCGGAAGGGGCTAGTTTTTTTTTAGGAGCCGGACAGGCCCACCCATTCTCGTGCCGCCCCAATCAAAATTTGTAATCTAATATTATTCGAGATACTCCTGTTCGTTATCCGCTATATTCCGTTCCTGTGCGATTTTAGTTTCAATTCCCTTTCATCATCCCGCCTGGCTCGCCTTCATTAATTCATCCTCTTCCTTTGGCCTCGTTTTCAGCCCCCTTTCCTCCCACCCACCCCCTTCCTCTCAATCCCTCACACCCAGTTCTTTACCGTTTTCTCTCCCTCTGTCCAATCGCCCCGCTCTGCATTTGGATTCAAGGTTTCTTCTTTCTGCCCTCACCCCTGCTGTTCATGTCTCCCGCTCTACCCTTCCTCGCCTATCTCGAACAACTCGCTTCGCCCTCCCTCGCGATGTTTCTGTTTATACTGTCTGTGCCGGGGCCTTTATACTCCTCAATTCAGTCCAGCCTCCTAACCCCCGACTCCGGCCTTTCACTTCTTCTTTCCCTCCTCCCCCCCCCTCTTCAGTCCCATTCGTGGTTCCTTTTTGGCCTCCCCGCCAGTCATAGTACCCTCCTCTCGCTCTTCTTCATCTCTCTCTCTCTCCATCCAGGCACACCCTACGCTGTTCCGCCCGGTTCAGACTATCCGCCGACGTCCTATTCGTCACTCGACTGTATTGGCCTTTTTTCATAGCCGTGATTCCGCCCCTGCCATCTGTGAGTAGGGTCACCCGTGATGTAAGAATCAAGGACGATGAGCGGATTAGCAATGAAGGTTTCCCTATGACTTCTTCCTCTGCCTTATCCGGGCTTTGGATCTGACAATGGCGATGTCTGGTTTGCTTGATGAAGTTCGGAGCAGTGAAATCTATTTTGTTCCATGTCACATTCTCAAATTAGCAAGATGCGAAATTCTTTCCTCGTCTCTCTTCGACCTTCCATTGGATGGCGCACTGAAGAAGTCAATTCTTGTCATTGTACCTCAGGGTACGTCCTGGCTTTAAATTACGGTATGTAGTCTTCGTCATGTGTTTGGGTTGACAACACGTTCTCCGCTAGATCAGCAATACGAGTGCCCTCAGTGGTGTGTACCTAACTGTTTACGAGTGTGCAAAAAAAGTAGAGTAAGGCGAATTTAAAATATTTAAATAAAGGCAGAAAAGCTGTATAGGTTTAATTTTTTATTATAAGTAATACGGTTTATATACCTATATATGGGTGACTTTGGTCTAAATAAACCACATAAGGTTGGTAATTGCTGTCATAAGACAAGAGGCTCAAGCTGGCTACACGAACTTCCAAGTAAAGTATACTTTCAATGACACTTACGCGGGGAGCTGGCTCTTGTGACGTGAAGTTTGAAGGATGAAAACAGTAGGATGAAAAACTGCAAGTCATGGAAATGTGGTCTTGTTGATGAATTTTGAAAGTGGAGTGGATGAACATCACAACAAAATATGGGTAGAAAAAATTTCCGACCTAATGAAAACTTTTAAAAAGTTAAAATGACAAATATATATAGGACACGTTCATTGGCATAAAATTTTCCTGGAAATTGCAAAGGAAGTAACAGCAAATTGGTGGAAATGCCGTGGAAGAAAGAAGGTAACATAAGCAATGAACTCATGAACATGCTCCTTGTCGGGGTGGGCTCAGTGTAAATCGTTATATTCTTGGTGATAAGACTGTTATTCTGATTCTTCTATTATATTTCCCTCCATAGTGTCCTACTATTGTGTACCTATTTTGCCTCAGTTACCGTCACAAATTGCTTCATACACGCCATCCTATTTTTAAGACCATCCAATATTTTGCGTCTTTATGTCTTTGATGTCTTTATTCTAGGACACTCATCCATGACTAACTCTGTTTCCCTCTCCAGCTTACGACATTCATTTCATTTTCATGTACCTGATTAATTATTCAAATTACATGAAGGATAGTAAAATAAGAACTGATAAGGAAATGAGAGAATGGGAGCTGAATGTAGAAGTCATCCTGAGAGGAAAGACATTAGATCAAGTGGATTTCTTCACCTGTCTCGTCATCACAATCGCGTGGGACGGAAGAAAAATAACGCATATCAAGCAGAAAATAACCCATGCTTAGTAGGCGTCAGTGGGAAAAAGACTGCTGTATTCATAGAAGATAGGACTACAAACCAGGAAACGGTAAGTGAAAACATTTTATTGGAGCTTAGCACTCTTTAGATCGGAACGATAGACCGTTGGAAAAGCTGACCAGAAAAGAATAGAAGCCTTCGAAACTTGGTGATAGAGGAGGATGCTGAAGATAAAATGGGGGAAAAATGGAAGTTACGGAAGAGTAGAAGAGAAAAGGACCATATGGAACACCATACAGAAAAGAATAACCAGATGGATTGGACACACCCTAAGACACAATGGGTTTGTGAAGCACATAATTGAAGGTGATATGGAGGGAAAAGTCCCCAGAGGAAGACCCAGGAATAAATTACCAAATAAAGAGTAAAGTGCATAGGTAGATATACCAGGATGCAGGGGAACGAGCATTATATAGGGGAGGGTGGAGGGCTGCAGTCAACCAATCTTAGGATTGAACGACCAATGATAAAGGAAATTAGGGGGGGATTATATGAAATTAGGTGAAGCGAAGAACTTGAGCAAACCAATTTTCGGAGCGATGGCCGCCATCGGTGGTACTTGCTTGTAAAACATAGAGGGGAGTCTCACTGAAATTCACTCTGGACTCGGCAGAAAAAATTCGATTTGATGAACCTGCGTTCACTCCTTGTTTTATCAGGTTTCTTATTTTTTTCGTTCCATTTCCTTCCTGTTTTTTTCTTTAATCTCGGCGGAGGAATTAATTTCCATCCCAAACACCTTGAACCCGTAGCGCCGAAATATCACGGTCGCGAGCGCTTATAAATATTATCCCCCGCCGCCAATCCTCCCGTTTTCCAGGAAGCAAGTCCTCGTTTGTTCAGAGTTTTCTAAATCACGGGGCTCGAGAGTGTGAAGTTTTTTCTCACCTCCCCCTCTTGTTCGGTTTATGCTCTCAAACGTCCGGGTTCTCTCTCTCTCTCTCTCTCTCTCTCTCTCTCTCTCTCCCTCTGTTCATTTATTTACCTCGCCGTAGAAGTCAAGCAAATTTTCGTATTTAGTCCACTACGCCCTCCCCCCTCTTTCCAACGCTCGCTCAGTTAATTATAAATGCGTCGCGAAAACTTGATTGTCCAAACCTTTCAAAAACAAAAACCCCAGTCATTCTGTTTGCTCGCACCAGTAGAGAACAATAAACACAATCTCCCTTTCCATTCTTTAAGAGTCGCTGAGCGTTGCTGGATTGTATTGCACACGTTATGCATTCTGGTAAGGTCGACGCTTGTTCGACCCCTTTTTAGCTGAAATCGCGGTGCTAGCTTCGGGGGTATGGCAAACATATTAATTTTTCTCTTTGAAGGAGGCTCCATGGCAAAAATTATCACTCATATTTACATTCGTGCTACTTATACAAGCATGCCTCCTTTATCCTATAACGCAGATACAAATCTGACTTTCCAAGATTTTTCAAAAGCTAAGCACGACATTGTATAAGATTGTAAATTAAAACGGTTGGAAAACAGATGGAATATAAGTATGTTTACCCCATGTAAAAATGATACACTTGCAAAGAAACCGGTGTAATGAGCAAATTATCCAATAAAACTTTATGACAGTGCTATAAAGGTGCAAACCTATCCTAGTTTTAGGTATTTTGAGACAAACTGCTGTAATTGAATGTCTTTTGGCGTACACATGTTACCGTCACTGTTGAACGCTTAGTCACGTGAAAGTACTCATAAAAATAATAATCGTTGGTTATAAAAACATTAAGCCGAGTGGTTTCTATTTTTTTCTAGTTAGTGAGGTAGTGACGTCTGTAATAACTTTAAATTTTAAAGGGAAGTGGAATAAAATGCGAATTTTTAATATCGCAATCTTGAGGAAACACACGATGACCTCTGTTTTGCGTCTTGCGTTCTTCCTTAGGATCTTCTGCGCATTACGTCAAAAGGGAAGCCTGGTACAAAAATATTATCGGTGCACCTTATCTCTTTGTTGGAAAAAGACTTGGGAAACAAGAGTCTTTAACTTTTTCACATGATTGGATAATTCCAAACGATAGTAAGGCGTGGATTTTTTTAACCTTGGCCTTTTTTAGCATTTTGACAAGAAACTTTAAACCCTGGAGTCAAGAGACTAAAGTAACTAGGAAAAAATACACTTATATACGCATTTAGAATATTCAGGCGACTTTCCATTGAATGTTGAACCTCACAGTTATGTGGATAGCAGATTACGATGTTTCCACTGATAAACAAATATTTAATTATGATCGAGATTTCAATATGTTGCACCATCATCAGGTGTTTCATCACTATATTATTTATTGAAATCTATAGGCCGCAATTAAAGGGTTACGTATTCGAAGAAAATCGTGCCTATTAAAAGCACTAGTAACGAGAGACACCAACCACTTGACATAATTTTTAGTGCACGGGCTCTTCTACATCAGCATCAACGAAATACCGTGCAAGCCACCACTAGGGCGTGTGGCACTGGGTGATTCCACACTAGGCATGCAGCACTCATCCCATTTTAAATCAGAACCGCGCACGTTCCCCCGGATGCCAGGCGCTGGCCAAAAGCAGTCAGGACAACAGGGCGCAGTCAGGACAACAGGGCGCAGTCAGACCAGAAACTAGGAGAGTGATACGTAGAAGAACATGCTACCGTGCAGTACACTACACAACTCAGCAATGGATCCATGGATGAAAAGCCACCTGGGTAAAAGAATGACTATTATTTATAACATTCCAGAAATCGTCACCGTTGCCCTGCCACTGGCAGCAACGCCAAAAAATATTATGTCCGAGTTCTCTGCCACTGGGATTTGGCCATTTGATCGACATGTATTCCCCGATTCAGTCTTTACACCTTGCGAAGTAACAGGGAGCCCGAATTCGGAATTCCATCCACCTTCGGAACTGATTTCCAGCGGACCATCGTCAAGTGGTTCAAGGGAATCTACGGCTGCAGACGTTCAGAAGGCACAAGAGCGACGGGCTTTTAATCCAGAGGAGGTGCGACCATCACCACAGGCTAGACCTTCATTCAGTGGCTATCAACGAGAAATTCAGACAAAGAGAAAGAAGGGAAAGAGCACAATTCTCACCAGCATTCCAGAGAAATCGGCCCTTGAAGAAGCATCAGCAAAAAAAGAAAAAACGAAGAAAAAAGTTTGAAGAAAGAGAAGCGTAACAAAGCGTTTAAACGAAGACTACCAGTGGGGGGTGATGATAGTGAATCAGAAGAATATTTATGTTTGGTTTGCTAAGACAACTATAAAAATAGTCGATCCGGTGAACAGTGGGTGCAGTGCATAACATGTAAAAAGTGGGCTCATGCAAGTTGCACTAAAGGTGAAAAGCTCTATGAGTGCTACAACTGTTTTTTCGAGTAACATTCCATGCATTAGTTAACACACATTGTTGCTGATAACTCTTAAATGATTATTATTTGATTACCTAAGCTACACGCTACTTTTTCAAATTTAAAAGTTTTTAACATGTCATTTCTTCCTGATAGGATTGAAAATTTTACTATAACCAGCTTATGTTGAAAAAGTGATTGTTTTGAGGAAAAAAAATTTTTATTCTAAAAGAAATATTATAATTGGAATGATGTGTTTCTATGAGTTGTATTCCTTTGTTAAAAACATGTCTATAGGTGAGTTTTCTCTAATTTGTGATTCTGTTACAATTGTCCCCCACGCGTGTGACAATTGACCCGCGCAAGGGGTCAAATGTAACGGTATGCATTGTAAGAAAGAAATTGAAATTAAAAGTGAACCTTAACGTAATCGGAATTGGTGAACATGTACTCATAATGAAAAGGTCAGTTACAACTAGGTAAGAAATTTTCAGGAATTTTTACTTGTTCATGTGCTGTAAATCGGAAAAAAACCTAATTTTGTTACAATTGACCCCAGTCTCCCTTACAAGTACTGGATAGTATTATTAATATGACAGATAAATAGCTCTGCAAGGTACGAAAGCATGCAAGAGTATATCACGCCGGAGATTGCATGCGAGGTTAATTGCTAATAATCATGTTAAGATATATAGCACTACTGAAAAAACCTATTTAACCTAGTCAGTATCCTAGAACTGATTCATCGCAACTATTATGGTCCCTTATTGTACGTGGAACAAATTACATTTTAAATCTATCGGTTCTGCAGTCTCTTTCCTTAATCTTTTCCTGTGATCGTTTCCACCATAATAGTTTGGCTTTAGCAAAATACGTTGGACGTCCGGCAAAAAATAGTCTGCATCAAACTTTCGTAAAAGATTTAACCTAAATGTTTCCCTTCGATCGGATAGAAGTTCCCACCGTAGTTTCATCAACTATTTAGTAGCACTACTATGTTGAAGAAGATCCATGTTTGTACAATTTGTATAGGGCCCAAGAGGACGCTTGCTCTAAAGCAGAAAGGGAAGGGTTTTATTCTTCTGACATAGCTCATGTTGAGGGAACTCAGCACGGACCAAGTCGCCACAAAGACTAAATGTGGAATGGAATATCGTATGTAAAAATATCTCCCGAGGGAGTCCGACTTTGCGCGACGGATTTCATCTCCCCCGCGGCGAAATATTAATTTCACTCGGAAAGAAAATTTTTACTCGATTCCTTCCACACACACACACACACACACCTCCACAAAAGAGTGAGTGCCTTTTTGTGAATGGACCAAGAATGCCGTGTGGTCGAGAAAATCTCTTTTCACGCCTTTCCATCCACCCTTGACATCGCATTTTCCTTATTTCCCCGAAACTGCTTGGAATCCTGAACTCTCTCTCTCTCCCTCCTCTATAGAGGTCCTTCGAATTCATTTCCTTTCACGGGGGTGGCCAGCACCCTCTCCCACACCCTCTGCCATACTCAATTCACCCTCTACCCCCTCACCCCCAACCCTCCTTGAAAATTGTTGCTCCAATTCCTTTCCTTCAAATCTCGAGGACCTAACCGCCACTCCTTCCCCTTTTCCTCGGTCCCCTCTCTTTCCAGGAGCCCAGACCCTTAGGCCCCTCGAAAATACCCTACCCGCTTCCCCGACCTCTCGCGACCTTTCTTCACCCTCCCTAACTCCCCTTCCTAACTTTCTCTCTTCCGTTTCGGCTCAGTTTCCTCTCTGTCCCAGTGGTTCTCGTCCCGGAGTTTTTTGCGCTTTGTATCCCCGGAGCGGTTGTGGAACAAATTTTAGGGGCACCGTCTCTATACGGTGAGCGAGATAGAGAGAGGGAGAGCGTTCGTGACATATACTACGAAAACCCCAATGCGAGCTACACAAATACATAAATATCCATTTGCTCAACAACGAGGGTTAACCTATAGGTATCGCTGATGCTTTTGCGAACAAAGTAAATGAGAAATACCATTGCATGTGTATGTGCGCGTAGGAGATCTATAGAATATTTTTAATATCATGTTCGCCTACCGTTTGCATCACAAAGACTGTTCGCCATTTTGTACAATGCTGTTGATTTCGTCTCGTTTCAATGAAGTTTCTCATTGTGTTGAAAACCCCGATTTCAACGTTTAATTAGGTACGCCGGATGGAGCTCGTTCGCGTCATGGCATAAATGTCTATAATTAGGTTTTTCCCGTTGTATAAGGACTGCTGAGTTTTTATTTGTGGTAAAATAGATCTTTTAGGTATGTTAGTTAACTGGATATTGCGAGCGCAATGATGAAATGTAGAAAACAATTCAATAAAAAAGTTCGCAAGTTAGGTATGCTAAAATGATGTCCCGTTCATTTTTCATTGGTCTTCACACAGCTTTACGATATCGTAGACAGCTTGATATCTCATAATTTGCATCAACTGTATCAATAACGTGATCAATGACATCCAGGAGTGAGCGAGAATATTTAGGAGAGACGGTTTCGTAACAATTCAGGGACCTATAAGTAGGTTTGGAGTGGCATCCCTGGTACGAGAATCGTTCAAAGGATAAGTTTTCCGAGACAACTACAAACATTAATTTTTTAATAGGTTAAAATTACCTCATTTCCTCGTTACCGCGCGAATCGATTACAAATTTCTATGAAGAAGACCGGCTGGTTCAAACACGTTACCCGGGTCAATAGAAGTTTCGATCTATTGTTATTCAAGATCCTCTGTTCTATCATCATACCTTCGAGTAAAAGCTGCTATCGTTTCGGTTTCTTCGCTTTGTGAAATTGAAGTGAGCGAAAAAAATGAAGGCAACCCATAGAAGCAAAGTTTAGTTGAGTTTTCGAAACGGGTTTGGGCCTTTAGGCATTCCTCTCTGCCCGCGCTGCCGCCAACAAGCTGACAAAAGTTCGAATGAGGAGACTCAAGGAGATTTTTTCTCTAAATGGAACATGTCACTTTCAGATCTGTGGCTCTTGCGGGACAGTGTTTCGTCTATCTCTTTTTGACTTTGGATTTTTACCATTCTGTTTCTCATCTTGAGCGATAATCCTTACAATTACTCATTCATAAGGCCAAAATAGGATAGCAATGAGGTAACTTAGTCATGCAAACGAAAGGTTTTTTCCAAAATGTTACAAGCTGCTGCTAAAAATTCAAGAGCTTACAATTTTTTGCAGTTATTTCAAAATTATTACACGCATAAAACTGAGAATGATTGAGAGATACCATTCAGTCACCTTTGACTCGAAATATTTGGATAAAATACGTTAATACTAAAAACTAGTTCATTTAATAGCTTGTTTAGAATTCGATTCAACTAATTTTGGACATCCAGTCATTGTCCAGCGGATTTTTATGACAAATAATTCATTTTTATCACATGTAGTGCTGTCATCTTACTAATTACAAGCTGAATGTGAGAGATTGAAGTAGTTGTTTCAAAATGAAAGATATGTAGCAGAGTTGACTCTGGAAACGTGTCTAAACGTTAATGTACTCATATTCCCGAGATTAAAATCGTACTACTTAACCAAGGACCCTGAGGATATGATATTATACCCAAAAACTGAATACAGTTCACAAAATGGGTTACGGTACCCGAGGAATACGCTCATCATCATCAGTCAACAATGCTGAGATTGGTTGGACGCAGCCCTCCCCTCAATACTCCTATCAGTTAATCTCTTCATATTAACTTATTTCTTCTCTTTCGTATTTTTCATCACTTGCTCTACATATCCCAAACGAGGCCTCGTCGAGGAATACGCTATAAAATAGATTAAAGCAATAATCAATGATACCTTGGCAGTATTTATGACCACGAAGCAGAATAAGATGATGAAGAAGAAGAAAAATGCTGATATGTCTACCAAAACACGTACTCCCCTTTCGTACTGTGGTGGTCCCTTCATAGACCCCTCCCTTTCGGATTGAACCTTAGTTTCCCCACGGGATTTAATCGGGATGAATGAGTCGGAGTTCTGTTCACATAAATAGTTTGCCGTTTGGCCGGCACGGCTTATAGAGACCGTGCAGTCGAAAGTCGGGTGATGCCCCTCCAGAATCAGACTTTTTAAGAAATTCATTAGGGCATAGATAGGGTTTCCCCGGGTTCCGCGACCAACGCGTTGACGTTCTAACAAATGCGATCGAGGGAAGGAAAATTAGCGATCTTAGCAGCAAAGTTATAATTACTAGCGTCTTTTCTGTAATAACATTTAATGACTTTAAGGCACTTTTCCCACACGGCGTCACCTTCAACATACAATTCACTTATCTCAAACGGCGTCACCTCCAATACGAAAAGAAATACAAAAAAAATACCCGTTAGTGGCACACAGCGTCACCTCAATGCAAAATACACTTCTTTGACACGGCGTCACCTCTCAAATACACACAAAAAATACCCTCTTTGCACATGATTTAATTTTATCTGAAGTCTACTAAGTTTGACGGATAGCTGGGGATCTTGAAATACAGGGGCAGGTGATCACGGAGACTAGTCCAGAGATTCCAAATGCATGAAGCCAACCACAAAAGCAGGCTAGCCGTGAGTCGGGGATCGACGTCTGTCGAAAAGGGGGAGCAATGGGGCGGGGGGAATAGCACGTGGCGACAGGAATTCTTACGAATTTGCCCAGGTGATATCTCTTCTTTCGGAGATCCTGGGTGCTGATGCAGGGTGGCGGCGGCGATTACAATGAGCGGCTCGCGATGACCCTCAGCACCTCGTAGCCCTTTGAAGAAGCCACGAACCTTGGGAGACGTTTTCCATGCGCCTTGGCTTTCTCCACCTCTCTCCTCGTTTCTCCACAGTTTCTTGCCTCCGACTCCTTTTGTAGATGATGGCCGTCTTACTTGGCTCTGGCACTAGCAGTGTTCCACCAGTAATGTCTCTCCAGGCAATCTGTCCGAGAGTGTGTTAAAGAGTGTCCCCTCGTCGGTCTGGGGCGAGCGTTATATACCCCTCTTCTTTCTCCCAGAAAGCCCCACTGTGCGTCGTCTGCACTATTTCGATGGTCTTTTCCAACGGGATTTTCGAAACGTGCTTCACGACACTCGCTCACACTATCACTCGTATTTTTCCTCTTTAACACAAATACACTTTTTAAAAATGTAATAAACACAAATAAAGTAATAAATTCTATAAATAAATTCTGCTGCCTAAATCGCGGACTTCCCTTGATCGGTGAAAAAGAAAAAAAAACACGATGAAAACCACGGAGCCGTCCGCGGGCCATCACAGTACCATATCTACCTAGATCCCCTCACCCTTTCCCTTTATCACGGATGATGACTTACCACCTCCCGCCTCTCGTCCTTGCCGGCGTTTGCTGGGTTATATTTGGATGTGGAAGTAGAATGGATCCGAGTAGTATTTAATGGCAGTTGCGCGAAAGGTCTCCAACGCACAAGGGCGCTTCGCCGCTGGGGAAAGTGGCAATGTGTCTCCACGGCAGGGGAAACTCTACTACGCACCCGTTCTATGCACATTTCCCTCCTGCATTCCATCCGACCCCTGGGCTCATTCATTCTTCAATGGTTCGTCCGCCCTCCCCCACCCCCTTGAATAGTGTGCTCTCTTCCTCCCTCCCATCTCTGGAATCCAACCCTTCTAGCCGTCCTTATCTCGCTCTCTTTTGCCGTGTGTCATATCTTTCTCCCGCGATCATTCCCTTTCGTCAACTCCCCTTCCCTCCTTTTGCATTTTAATTCAGGCCTCCAGCTTTTCCACCCGACCACCCTCTCTTTCCACACTGCTTTCCCTCGCACACTCCCGTCTCTTTCCTCTGCCGCTTTCCTTCTTCACCCTGCATCCCTCCCCGTTTCCACTCGTCCACTGCTCCGCCCCGCACCCCACGCCCTTCCCCTCGTCCAAACTCATTCTACCGGGGGCTTCCGGTGGGAGTATGACTCGGCTGTATCATCCCCCCCCCGTTCCCTCCTCCTCAGCATCCAGAGATGTCTCTCTTTCTCTCTCTCACTCCGACTAAGCCTCCCTCCTTTTCGTGCCAAAGCCAAAAACTCATCCCATCTCTCTCCATCTTCTCTCCTTTTCGCCCTTTCGCTCTCTCATCTCTTTAAACTCTCTCTCTCTCTCTCCCTACCCTTTCCGAGAGTTATATATGTCCCCTGCCTGTGACTTCCTTCCAATCTCTCTACTTTCCTTCCCAACCCCGCCGGGTCCCTCATACACCTCCCTTCGCGCGCGCACGGCTTCCGGTTTTTACTGCGAGATTTCTGACTTTGTCAAGTGCCATGAAAATTTCAAGCGTGAAAGATGTGTGCGGGGGTGGAGGTAGGTGTTGGAAGTTGTGCCATGACTGCCTTTTTGTTTGTTAGGCGAAGGGTTAGAGGGGCGGCTTGGAGTTGATGTCGAGTAAAATTTGACCGCGATAACGTCCCAAGTGCAAGCAACTAGGGAGGTGAATTGACAGACAGCTGAATTACTTGTTTCTCCCCCTCCAGGCGTACCCAGTGCGCTTGTCGTGCGAGTGTCTAACCATATATCTCGACTTTATTTCTGGTCGTCTCTCAGAATGCGTCTTGTTGTATTTGTTTGTGATGCTCCCCTTAATGCGAGAGAGGTCTCTTGCTACTAACCGCAGCGGTGGATCGTCGGAGTGTTGTTTTATACAGTTTCATTTATCAGACACTGACAGTCATTAAATGAAAAAGCATTGTGGGTATCACAAAAATTTTATTGCAATGCCATTTCTGTCTTGGCATTGCTGATGTTTGTACATGCTTAATACGGTACCGTGCAAGATGATGTCACACATTTGATTAAATCGGTCGTAGTGCTTTGAAAGACGTTAAACCTGCTACGATTGTCATTTTCCATAGAGATATGTTCATAGATAGGACCAATTTTTATTTTATTTTATCTTCACTACCCCAAATACAGCGCATTTGGTCAATTTAGGTCGGGGAACAACGACAACAAGTGACAAACATAAACCCATGCCCTGAGTGGTGATAATATTTCCACCCAGACGGGAATCAAACCCGCGAACCTCGGTTTTGCAGGCGAGGACTTTACCCCGTCGCCACCGGGGCCGGCAAATGTTTTCTTTCGGGCTCTATCATGTTTCACTATTGATAGGTAATTTTGAATACCTTACTTTTCGTTTCCACAATTACGCTCGCTTGTATTGTATGAACCTGTTTGTCAAATCATATTCTTATTTTACGTGATAAGCTGTTTAAAATTACATCATGGTTCAGGAAAAGCTTTCCCAATGTGTCCAACCAAGAGTTAGGCAAGTTACGCTCTTTAATCTATCAACGAACATTTCTATTTCATGATTGAAGTATTCACGTTCGATGCACTAATGGGTCATGTTGTATCATTTAGTGATGGCGGTGGACGCCTGTCCGTAGTGCGTAGGTACATATTAGCAGCGAGGTAAACTCACGGACGCGGCACTCCACCCGCGTGACTCGTCACGCTCCAGCGCCCGGGTAGCAACATCTTCAGTGCCCGCCTCATTACCTGCCTCGCTCACCGCCGTGCCAGCGCCATCCCTCTTGTCATCTTGGATCGCACGCATGACGCCGCCGTCGGCTGTTTAAACCCCGACGCAATCCCCGCCGACCCTTTCCTAACTCCTCGGGGATTGCGAATCGCGAGCACAGCCTCTCCGACAGAAAACAAACAACGGCCCTCGCGTTCCTTTTTCATTTTCACTCTCGTTCTCGTCGACCGCATCTCCAATGGCCTTACCTTATACTCCCCTGCTACGAGAAACCTTTCAATTTAGTTCGCGCAATACGAGTGTGGTTCTCCGCAATCATTCCAATGTTAGCTCGACACGCTGGGAGGGCTATATCGCCTTAGAATCAGATCTATTAGTAAATACGATGAAAGCGTGAATCTCAAGACGCGTTTGGTCAATATTGTTCACTCGTTCATCGAAGTTCGCTCATTATTTTTTGATTTTTAACTCGTTTTTTAGAGGAGTAAATCGCTATTAAGCCAAACTCTTTCTTCAAAAAATGGAATAACTAGTTTTCTCTAGTTATTTAATTTTTTAAAATAATAATAATGATTTTATTACAAAGTTTACAAGTTTTACAAAAGTAATAACAAATATGTAAGGAATAAGACGGTTTGGTCCTGCTAAGCCTTTAAAGGCTTGTCAGCAGGTGCCATATTTTAAATTCAGTGATCGGATATAAGTTCAACGAAATGAATAACATGAAATAACGTTCATAACATTTTTTAACAATAGATATCCAAAAGCAACTCAAAAATAGTTGACAATACAAAAGTTGGTTTACAATTCAAAATATACAAAGTGTAATGTATTTTTTTAAATTGTAATTTGTTTTTGTATTTTTTTTGGTACAATACATTACAATAAGATTTTATAGTAGTTCATTACAAGAAAAAAAAGTAGACCTTAAACTAACAGACAAGAACAAAGAATACAAAAAAAAGGAGAAAAAAAAGAAACTTGAAACATGAAAAAGGGGAAAATACACTTAATGAATGCATGAATGTTAAAATTAATTTTGAATTATAATTTTGTAATATATACATATACCTACATAAGCAAATATACCCTTACATACATATATTCATACGCACTTAAGTACATATATGTATACACAAAGAGATTCACATTTTTCAATGTACTGAATGGTGCAATGATAGTAGAATATATATAACCCAAGATGATTTAGTAGTATTTTCATCATACAATCGCAATTTTGACAATTTTGTACATCAATATGAAACAATATCTCTGTTAATATAAGTTCTATGGGTTGAGTTCTATGATGAGCTTTCTGAAGGAGTACGATACAGTTTACAGAAAATGTATCAAACATCAATTTTGTAAGAAGAGGGTATATTTTAGCAGTGAGCAATGTAGTCTTCAAATAGAAATATTCAAACTTTGTTAGCACAGTGGCTATAATAGTAAAATTATTTCTAAGTAATGGGTATCAATCAAGTTCAGTTCTTAGACGAGGAGAAAAAAGATTGGGTTTTAAGTGAGGATTTGGAGAAAAACTGGAATTAGTTGACGAAAAATTGGGGTGAGGTGGGACTTATCTCTCTCCTACATTCCACTGTAAACGATAGTCAACCAAATAATTAGTAACTTAAGCGGAGAATATTCCTTTCACTCTCTATCTTTCTCTCCGTCATATTTTTTTTCTAAAATCGTGCATTATACACGTATTTTCCATTCCTCTCCACCCGCATTCACTCTATGCCATTTATTTGCTATTATGATTTAGATTCGACGGAGGTCCCTTTCTGCCTGGTCTCAGTTAAAGCGGCACAAAGGACGTTTTCACTCGGCAGCAATTTTTCTTCCCCCCACCGTTATTGTCCCCTCCGCCCGAAATACCCCCAGCGTATTTCTCCCTTCCCTCTTCCTTTGAGCCCTTTCACCACCTCCGCTCCATTTTTTCCCCTTTTTGGTCTTTCCTTCGAACGGCCTTTTACTTTTTTATTTTTACAAGCCCTCTCTTCCCCCCCTATCTTTTGATTTCTTTCCCTCAATCTTAAAACGGGGTCGGTTCTATGTCACCGTCTCGCGGTGGGACGAGCGGCCTTTTCACTTCCGAGCAGCCCAGCGTCACTTGGGATATGAATATTTTTTTTCCAGCCAGCGCCGTCGCCTTCAAAGCATAAATTAATCACAGAACCGGGGAATATATATTTATATACACATGTTTATAAATTTTTTAAATCGTGTGCCCTAGTGGTTCATTAAGTAGCTATTCCTGGGTTGATAGCATCTGTCACAATACCCTCGGTTAAAGGATGGAGATAGACGAAATACATTATACATTCTTCTGTGATTTGCACCTTCATCACACAGTAAAACCATGATATTGATCGTTCCTTTGATCAGAATGCGGCCATAAATTCATTTCCTATTTCTGGAAATTGCTAAAAATACAGCAAATATTTTTCGACTATTTTTTGTTCATGTTTATATATTTGAGAATAAACAAACATGAAGTGAGAACACATTTTGTCCTACCTTGTGGAAAGTATTTTAAGTTAGGGCATGGCTATAGAGAATAGAGAAATTATTAGTATTTTTTGTGTATTAGTTAGTGGAAGGCTTTTTTTATTGTAGACGTTAGGTTGTACTATGGTTTTAGGTTCAAGTTAATAAAAACTTCCAAATTTTAAGTAAGACTCATTAAGTTTGTCCAAATGGATATTATATTTTAAGTTAGGTGATTTAAAATCGTCATTTCTGTGCCTGTAACGAGTCTGATTTGTCAGTCAGGACGCCCAGATATTTATGTTTGAAAAAACTTTAATTTTTTTGTACTATTTCTGTGAATTCTTTTCATATAAATCCAGGATAAGTAATGTTTTAGCTTGAAAACTTAAGTCACCTCGTTCTTCTGTAGATGACGCTCTCATACACCAGCCCACAGCCTGCTTAAGTGAACAAATCCCAGCCTCAAGGTTAGCATTAATTAAGCAAAAAGGCTAAGTCACCTTGCGGTCAACATCAACCAGACATTATAAAACTGGATCGTAGTGTTGGATAGAATTACCCACTCAGCTGATTCATCTGGACTCGAGCTGAAAAACATGAAATTTTGTGGCCATGGCACCCTGAGATAGGGGCTCAAAGTGTGAGTTTTGCGAGTGAACATTAAAAAATTTGTACCCACCGCGCCGGGTAGAAATCCATTGGATGTCCCCTCGGGGCTTCTGCCACATTTCCCGCTCCTCGCTAGCCTACTGTCCTCCCTTCACATCCCTTCCCCGAGGCTTTCTCCAAAGCCCATTCATTTCTCCAACGGAGGGCTACTGTAGGCGTAAATTTGCGAAATAATCACTCAAGGTCACCACCCGCCATTTCCTATGTATTCCGATACAATCACCCCTCTCTCCATAAGCCGAGGGATATTAGAATTTAAGTATCGCTGGAGGATTATCCCTGTGCATGTGAGCATAGCAATGCATCACTGTTGACATAAACGAGTGGACGTCACGGACCTTACGTCTCAGCAATTCAGTCACGAATATATATACCTCCTCACACAATACTTCCCAATTTATTTTTCCAGATTGTATCTTTTTTTTCATGTCGCTTTTGTTTCATGTATCTGTCTCGTTAATATGGCATCCTGTTGTTCATTCATTTGAATCTTATGTCTAAAATTTAAATCGCCAACGACCCTCTGTGAAATGAGGAACTTCGGCCTAGGATAATATTATATCATTATCAAATCAATTTATCCTGGCATATATTCCACACTGTACTTGATTCTTCTACCGGTTTCCACCGTCTCATTACTGAGATGATCCCTCCACCCAAGTGAGAAAAATTTTATTCGACAATTCTTTCCTCGTTAGGGAACGATTTTGCAGTCGAGCTCCATCAATATTCAATGATGGGTAACTATCATTAGATAACATACACGGTTCTTTGAGAAAAAATCTTACGATAGAAAAAATGAAAGGCAGGGAGCATCAGTTCTCCCTCCCTGATGCGGTTCCGACAACACTAGCTGCGGTGAAAGTAATAAGGTAGGCAACCCAGACGGCACCGAAATCTGCATTTAAGATCTTGCTTCTGATTGTTGACGCAACTTAGTGGCAACGTGAAAATGGTTGGATGAAAATGTAGCTCTACTCTTTCACTCTCGTCAACCATCCCTCAAGTTGTGCTCTCCACAAGCACTGTTCTCTCACTTAGGCTAGTGACTCTTCGCCAGTTTGGTGCGTAAGTTCCTCCTATTTCCATGTTTTAAAAGCTACTTTCGCCTCTTATTAATCGCAAATATCCATAAGATGACTTAGAATCCCTGGGGAGCCAGTTGCGTGGCCTACAAATGACTTGCGGGACGATTACCCCTCCCTTAAGCAGAATCGGAAAGGCATAGCGTTTAAAGATAATCAGCTCATTTGGCAACTATGCCTACTAGACTCTGTATTAAGGTGATGATTAGCGGAATAACATAGTGGAATTGTCACGTACTTAGTTTAGGGAGGATCGGGTTGGTGTGGTTGCTGGAGTATTGGCTAACCACACGAGCGGCCAGGATTCAAATCTCTGCAGAGGCGCATGTTTTTCAAAAGAAACCCAATCCCTTTTTGAGTGTCTTGTGGAGGACACTTCAAGTACAAAACTCCGTCTGTTGGATGAGACGTTCAACCGTGGTCCCCTTTGCGCCTTTCGTTATGAGCAAGCTAATGCTTATATACATCCTTCCTCTCTTACCTGTCCATTATGGCGCAAATGACCTTAGTTGTCGGTCACCTCCCCAAAATGCAATCCATTTCTTAGTTTAGGTATGAAAACTTCGTAATATTACACTCTTTTACTATAGTAAGCACTGTCCGGTTTAGATGTCAATACCTCATAATTAGAGGTTTAAAACCCTGTTGAAACCATGTAGAACTTTGATGGTGTAATAACTTCAAAACCAGTCAATCTCAGTATTATAAAGTATAGAAAAATCACAAATCGTTTATTTCCAAGCAAATTGTCTCGCTTTTTGATTGCCCATACGGTAATGGATCCATGGAAAAGCAGCTTTACCCATATTTCTCATCAGCATCCTCCCAACTTTTACCTTCCCCCACAGCACAGTTCCCATACTCAGCCCTGCGACACTCCACCACTTTTGCACGTGGACCCCTTCTCTCACTGCTCCGTGTAGTGGGGCCTCTTCTGTCTCTCTCTCTTCCCCGCCTGATACTCAATCACCCCACTCCTCGCACGCTCCTTTATTCCTGTGTGTGCCACGAGGACTCCTCCCTCAACCCCCGTCTCCCCGCACCTTTCCTCTTGAGGGCTCCCATGGCACACCTACGCCAAACTCGAGAAAAACTCTCTCGCGATGTGCGGAAGAGAGGGGGAGAGATGTGCGACGAATAGCCGAAGGGTGGTGAGGGGCCTACGTACTTCTCCCGGGGTCGGAGCAATGGAAAGAGAGGGCAATGGGACGGTAGTCGGGGTGGGTTTTATAGCGGTTTTGAAGGGAGATCCCGTGTTTCATGCGAGTGTCTGTTCTCCCCTCTTCTCAGGTGTGCGTGGTCGTGATGGGAGAAAGCTTGGGAAGTTGGCGACCGTGGATGGGACGTGTGCGCATATCGCGCTTCTAATGTTTTTGCTCGCCGGGTCAGGTGGGTTTTGTGAATAAAGCATGGGTGGGTCCGGCGTGAATGTCCGCGCTGTGTCGGTGTAGCTCTCTCTCCCTTTGAATATACGTCGTAATTCATAGTTTCCGAGGCGTCCTTTTGTCGGTCCAATTGGGCGCCCGAATTATGAAGCACTGCGACGAGGTGGGTCTAGACCTCGTTGGTCTACCGTCAATTTCCTACCAACGATATTTTTTCCTAGTTTTCTAAAAATATTTGTTCGAATTTTCTGCTCATATGATCAATCACATGAATTCTGTGTGTACTTAATCACTTCACGAGGAAAAAATGAGTTTTCAACTTGAATTTTACGGAATGATTCAATATTCTTGTTTCAGGACTTAGAACCAGAGCATCTTTTGCCTTTTGCAGGAGCACAATTTGGAATAAGGCAGTAAAGCTGAGGGTTACTCAACCGCTACATTAATGAAATGAACAACTTAGTCTATCCAAATTAAATGTTTTGTTCAAGATCTTTTTTCTTTTAAAACTGCATCACCAATTATTTTCATTTTTAGTAACATTCATTTGCTCAACATAGTTACGCCAAAAATTTGATGCTTTCTAAAAAAATGAAAAGCCTCTTTTTTAAAAGAAAAATCGGCAGTTTTGTGTTTGACTCCACATTTTTCAGGCGAACTATATTGGGCAAACTATCAAGATAACCTAAAGCCTCCATGTTCTTATATTAGGCACAAGCGAGAAAATGCTCTGAAGCAAAGTAAAAGGGGTGTTACAATGAAGCATTATGGACCATAGCGATTAGCTGAGAGGAGCAGGAGTGCAAGAAATCAATCTTTGGGCTTATGACCGATGATAATGAAACGTGCTGAAGAATGAGGGAGTTGATGCTTTGAAAAATTGTCTCCCTGAAAATGTAGATGTTAGTTTTACTATTTCTTCGTCTCTTTAATTATGAAAAAAATTAAACACATCGTGTCAAAATTCAATTGATAGCCGGTTTCATATTGTCTATGGACAAGAAGTCCAAGTGTGTTCTATACTTGTCATGGGGTCGAGACACTTGAGCTACGCCACGTAAAATACTCAGCTGCACCAGTTACCATCGTCACCAGCATGGCGTGTGAGGACTCCATTGTAAATATCCTAGGTTCCCAGGCTCGGAATGCGAGTCGTTCAAGACTAGAGTCGTGAGAAATGAGGTCGCGGCATTTGATCATGCAAATTTTATCCCGACGACTCTCAAGTAAAACCAGTCGCGAGTCGAATTCCCGCGACTTACATCGTCCTTCTGATGGTGCAAATCGAAAAAGCTTCGATCCGCCAACTAACTGTAAGGAGCACGTCACTATCGTAAGCCATTCTCATGAAGTAAGAAGGGTAAGATTCTCAGCGTTCTTCAATCCGAAATCCTGCCACTTTACTCCATTTGCTCCCCATTATTTCGTTTTCGGTCGGATTTTTACTATTTCTACCAGGGGCGAGAGAGTAAGAATAATCAAGGATTTTGCAAGGGGGGAGGAGATGCCGTGCGTAGTTTCGCTCGCTCATTCTGGTTAGTGCCGCCTGTGCTTCTGATTTCCTCGGAGAAGCGGGGGCAGAGGGGGGGAGGGCTGGGAGGATTTCGAGGTGCCTGGGGAGGTCCTTGCACCGACCATAAAACGCGGCCTCTCTCTCTCTCGCTATTGCTCGAATTTCCTCTTTCTCTCTCTTCTCTCCTCCTCCTCTCCTTCATCTTTTTCTTCTCCTCTGCCAATCTCACGAGGGCATGCGTGAGGTGGAGAGAGGAAGGGGGTGGGAGGAAAGGGGGAGGATGGTGTATGGCACGGGGTGTGAGGCGAGGGCATGGAGAGTCAGACGCGGAATGCTCGTGAGGTCCTAGGAATGAGGTTTCCGGGGGGAAGGGTTCGGCGAGAAGGGGTGGAAGTACCCCTCTACCCTTCACCCCTCTTTGACGTCCATACTTTTCCCTTTCATCTCTCTCATACCCTCCCTGCCATACTCTTTTCCTCATCCCCCCCTCCATACACTTCCTACCCCACCTCCTCATCTCTCACCGGCGTTGCCAAACGTTGATAATGACTTGCCTGCGACGGCGAGTGAAGAAAGTTTGTGTTTTAGCCGGTGGGGAACGGGGCTTTATCCCCGCTGGTGGCAGCCCTGTTTGCGAGTCTGAAATTTAAAACATCCATCGGGTAATTAATTATCAAATTGGTATCAAAATATCATATTTCGTCAATGCTGTCATGTGTAATGGATCGACGCTTTTGTTTCTGTGCGTAGGGGCCTCTCCCTCGTAGATTATTCACCAATTGTGAATAATGTCATCACTTCCCTCTGGCTAATCTCTTTCATTATTCCATCAAAATAGTTTCCTCTTGCAAAAATATGGGTACTGATGTTGCATAAAATTAAAAAAAAACATTCACGTGCTCACAATGAACGTAATTTAGCTCGAATGATACCTTTTTTTATTGGCAGTGGAGAATGTTTAGCATTTACATCTTTATATGCTACAATATTAGGCATTGAAATTGTCATTTATCGTACCGCGTTTGCTCTGGATCCCGAAATTTTTTCACCATAGATAAGTCTCGAATACAAACTTAATTCGACTTTTACTCATGTGCTCGGTAAATACAATATTGACTACATTTTAGGACAAGGAAGTGTATATTAATGATAAGGTGAGATTCGTCAGCTGGCGATACATTTTTACCCATCCCGTAGAGATCATTATGTAGATGGAGAGGGATTTGCGTCATCAAACTGAAGCCTTACAACCAAAGTAACAGCCATATTGTTTAACCCTGCTCTCTCCTTACTTTCCTATGAATAGCATGACGGAATGGACGAATTAGAGGATTTAAAGCAATACAATCAACCATCTGTTTGAAATGGAAGGTAATTAACTTATGAAACATATATTGGTGGCTTTGTGCAATGGACTCTTTGATTTTACTAAATTTTTCATCAACGACGGGGATAATTATTGATTAAAATTAATAAACACTGTACGTAAAGAAAATGCTTGTTGAAGAAATAATACATGCTGTTTTGTAGTAAGTTATCGATGAAAACATCGCAAAATTAGGATGTTTTCTCGCAAGCGCTATAGGCAAATGAGGATTAACGTAGATGGTGGACTGGCTTCAACTTCTAGCATTGGCCAGCATAGCAAGCACCCTTTCTATCTACCTCAATGGTAGAGATAGGAACTTTTATGCATCTTTTTTTCTCGTTCGTAAACATATTTTGGATCCAGAGGTTCCGGATTCCTGAGGTCGATCAGTGTAAAGGATTCCATTTATGTCATTCAATCGCCGTTTTATGATATAACGTGGAGTGTCGACTCATCACTTGAGCATATTCTGGTCTTGAGTGTGACTGGCGGTTGGCAACTCGTTGCCCTGCTTGTCCCTCACTCCAAGCGGCTCTTATCCCTCCCATTCCCGCTAACTCCCACCACCTCGCGCATCCCCTCTTGCTTTCGATCGATACCCATTGCATTATGCAAAATTTGAGCCTTTTTATTTCCTCTTTTTCTTTTGAAATCACTTTAAAGGATAGTCAACCTAAAGCCTTCTTCAGATATATTTGAAGACTTG
This sequence comes from Ceriagrion tenellum, assembly GCA_963169105.1. Taxonomy (NCBI): domain Eukaryota; kingdom Metazoa; phylum Arthropoda; class Insecta; order Odonata; family Coenagrionidae; genus Ceriagrion; species Ceriagrion tenellum. The sequence continues at coordinate 90,674,209 of OY720633.1, read as the reverse complement.
GTGAGAAATTTTTTTCTGCACGAGTCAAAGAATGAACACTTTTTTTTAAACAACCTTTCAATTTTTTGCAAAAGCAGATGAACCATGAATAATAATCGTTTGATATAACTGTGTGTGTTCGTAGTATTTGACCCCTATATATTTTTGTGATGAATTGGCTTCAAAGCCTTCCATGAAAAAGACCGATTATCACCCAACAGTCCAGGCATGCAGTTTCTATTGGAAGGTGAGCAGTACCGTTAAGACACGCGAGGAAATAAATTTTGTGGTGAAAATCAATGCGGTATTTCTATTCAGTACATCACTTTCTATTTTATTTTAATTCGCTAGTGTATGTAATAACTCTTCCCTTATTTTTTCGGTTTCACACTGTCATCAGTTTGTTTTTGTCCCTGGTAGCCTGAAACGGGAAATAACAGGTTTTTCACTGTTATAATTCTTATTTTTCCGTCTTTTCCATAGTTTTTTATCGTGAGGACTTTATATATTATGAATTCTCTAGCTTGGGTCTGATTCATATGAAATTTTCGTTAAGTATGAAGTGGGCAAACTGAAAATGTAACCTGGAAATAATCAATCTAATAGATTCTTACTCACTAAATCATAAAACTGTATTAATCACATCAGTCAGCGGGAAAATGTTTGAGGCTGTGTTCTCGCGATGGCGCTACAAATTGAATCCTTTCCGCATCTACTCCTGCTTTATTCATGATGCACGTTGTGCAAATGAGCTTCCTTCCACTCATCTTAATGCAGCCTCGAGAACCTTCGGTCCGGATTCATCTCGTATCCTTAACGGAATGTCGTCTCGACGCCACAGGCTCCAATGGCTCTCAGAATACCGTCGCAGTCGTCACCCGCTGACCTGCCACGTTGAATCAGTGGAATAAGAACCCTCTGGTGTTTGCGCATTGCAGGTCTGGAATCTGGCTTGCATCTCCTGGAGCTCGCGAGCAGCCGCCGATAGCGAATATCCGTGCTAAGGGTGCCACTTGGCTGCAACTCTCCGAAGAGGGTTACCGTGGATGCAATGGTGCGGACTCGACATGGGGCCTCGCCACTCCGAGTGGCAGAAAGATTCCTCTCGTCTTCTCGTCACTCCCATGGCTGCGTTCTTTTCCAGGACATCTCTCTCCCTTCCAATTTGGCCAACACCACCCCCTTTCTTCGCCCGCCCCCCTTCCCGCCCCACCCTTCCCCTCTTCTCCACGGGGGCGGCGTACCCCTCTCCAATTAATCCCGGCTGTTTCCACTCCTTCATCCGACCCTCGACACCCAGCGTCCCCGTTCCTTAACAGGTTTCTCTCGCTCCTTTAACCAACTCCCAGCGCTCTTCATGAAGCTACGGGGAGAGAAAATATAATCCTAGAGCCGTTAAAAAGGTCCCTAGTTGGCCGTATCCCGGACGGCACGTGTTTCCCCCAGCCCTCGAGAGAAATGTGGCTTAAGTATTTCAGTCTTGGGGAGTGAATTTGTGATCCGTTGCTTCGTGTACGGTCCTCCACATTGCACACGGCTACTTATTCAAGATAACTGTCTTTATGTCTTGCTGCGTTCGGATGTGTTTAGATTGGGTACATGAAGAAGGACGATGCTCTCAGGGTTATCCAAAGAATGCAGTCGAGAAACGGAGAGCATTAAGAGGTGATGTGATGAATGTATAAGGCATTAATATATGAATTCTTTAGAGGTTGTTAGCGGGGAGTATGTAGAGCAGAACACTGGTGCTAAGGTGCTGGTGCTATCTGGACGACATGAGGATAGGACGATATGAAGAGCTGAAAAGGGAAATTATTCTGGGGCTGCGTAGTGTTTTATTATTTAAGCCTCGAGACTCACTGCACAATTCTAAGCGAAATAATTCTGTGAGAAATCGACAGGAGGCCTCTTTATTTGGTTAGGATGTCAATGGTCGTGATTTCCATACAGCGGTGGAACTCCTGGTGTATTCTCTCCGCTTATTCATTCTGATATCCATGAGTTTAGTTTGGAAAACACGTTTCACGTACGAACGGAGAGATCTTGGGTTTTATTCTTCTTTTAATTTTCTGTTATCTTCGGGAACGTAGAGATCTGGTCGCGTCGGTCAACACCAAAGATCCAATAGCTTTCTCCGACAAAACCATGTAGGTAAAATCTCGACGTTCTTAAATTCAACCCGTTGGGACAGCCAGGAGATCTCTATTTGAATGAAACACGAGAAATATTTAGTCTTTATTCGCTCCCTGCATCAACCAAGGAAACTTTTGTTTTAAGGAGAGATAGTGCTTTATATTTAACGGCACAAATAGAGTCTAACTTTTAATTTAAAGTAGTTATTATGGTCTTTTTATCTGTTGCTTCGAAGGACCAAAATACTTGCAAGGAGTATACCGTCGTATGTATACATCACTCCATTCAATTTCGGGGATGACATAGTCAAAGAACTTGCCTAATTATCCCCGTACGGCCTAGAAAACGGGACCCCTTCGAGTGATTTCATCCAAAAAATAGCCCGATCCTTGCAAACATCTTCCTCTATTGTATATTGCTTCATACCCGCTCTCCAATTCTAAGACTGCTAATATCCCTCATTAGAATTCCTTTTACATCATTAATACATGACTCACAGCTCTTCCCGTCTTCTATAAACGTTGGTATCACTATCATAAATATGTTTTTCGATCGCATTAGGATCGAGAGCACAAAACTCTGTGAATCAATTCAACGGCTGGTGTCGACGTATTTAACTCTCCATCTCAATCGTTCTTCTTTAAACTGCTACCATGGATTGATGCCTGACGCGTTTCTCCGCTCCATTGAAGGGTGGAGGCCTCCCATGAGAAAATCCAATAACATATTATGCAGCTCGGTGAAACATCGGTGTTGGAGCTTATCGAGGCCATTCAGATTCGTCGTAAAACGCCGCTCGCAAGGAATAAATTTGCAATTAAAAGTAAATGTGTTCCATGTTGAAGGCTATCGAACGAACGATTGCTTTTTCGGTCGGCGGGCGTCACAACGTGGCTTATCATTACAGTCGATTGGGTCTTAGGGGAAGCCAACCTCCCGGATGGATGAAAAACCTCCCCATATCCATTAAAAACCTCATTGGTCCCTGCGCAATCGAATCCTACCAATCTCCAAGCTCTCCCACCCTCTCTCCACTCTCGAAATTGGTGTTTTCTCTGTCTTTTCCTTTTTATCTATCTCCCATATCTATGCATTTGATAAATTCGTCCTCGACTCCTAGTGTTATGTACCATGTATTTCACTATCAAAATTTCCTGCACGTATCGGCCCCTCAGATCGGTAGGAACGGCTTTAGGCTAGGAGTGGAAGGGTCTCAGCATGTTTGCCAAGATCAAATTCATGTTTCCAACCTCACCTATGGGGTTTATGAGGGGGTGTCTAGAGGCACCAATCAGTTCAGGACCCGAACACCTCGGACTGTGTACGGAGTAATTACCATATGGTACCGTGCGCTGGTTGGATCCCCCAGTATGGTGGAATTCCAGAAGGATAATATCGGCCATATTCTAATTGTTGTTGCTCAATTTTTGACTCAATGGTACCCCATTGCTTCTTCCGTTACTGGGAATGGCGTACTCTTTGAATCACTGTCTCAATAGAATAAGCGCCTTATTTGAGCGTAATCTATCGTTGCGTAAAACATAGAAAATCTTTTGCGAATTTCCACAGAGAAAAAATCATCCGTCTTGACCGGGATCCCGCCTTGACCGGGATTGCGGGTGACTCCGTAAAAGTGGAACTCCGTGGCTGTCCCGGATAGCTTGAAATTTGTCATAGAAAATCTTATTGGTGTGTTCAAGAACTTAAATTTTATTCTTAGGTTTTGGAGTCTAGGGAACTAATAAATTGTAGAGGTTCATTTTTTTCAATTCGTACTGATCAGCCATCAGAGAATAAACATTGGTGACTTCTGATTGAATCGCCATTAGCGTCTCTCTCAGTTTTATTATAGAGTGAACCCGAAACGTACAATGTTTCAGTGCAGAAAGGAATGATTCGACTTTATTTTAATTTTTCCCTGAGCTGGATGAGTCTTAAATGTCCCCTGTTTCCTTCACCCAGGGAACTTAGTTTATAGAGATATATCACAAGGTATTACATTTATCAGAATCAGCTATTTAAGATTGAGATTAGGCAGCGTATGGAAATTTTCTTCTGCCACTCACGTTTCAGATACATTTTCATCAGAAGGCCGTTCTTGTTCAAAATATTTTCCCTTGACTTTGTAGATGCTTAACCTGGAAGTGATCAAACTGCTTTTGGTGTGTATTCTTTTTCATTTGAGTGTTTTAGAGTCATAGTTTTGTACACGTATCAATTATTTCCCTGTTCGTCGAGGCTTGGAGATAGGTATATTAGGCATAAAAGAAAGTAATCGGTCCTCAGCTTTGCTGTTGTGAGTAATAGATCAGAAATACAAGTAAACAAACTAGGAAAAAAACCAGGCGTATCAATATCTACTGCTGAAGTGCTTATTTATGAGCAACGAAAAATAAGGTGCCCATATTTAAAGGAGATGAAAACTCTTCCGCCAACATCCGGGCCATGCAGACTCTTGTAAGCTGATGCCCACAACTAAACGGATTCTCCGCTCCCGATGTTCCCATTTCCGCCTTAGCTTCATCTCTCACGTATTATAATTCCATTTTTCCTCATTTTCTCTCCCACGCCGTCTCATTTAATGTTCGCCAGTGGTTGTGTGCGCACGGGTGCCAAATTACCGCCCAACATTTTCCACATGGATAATTCCTCTTGTACCCATTCCACGTTTCGCTTCGAAATCCACCATCTTCTCCTATTCTACTGCCCCTTCCCCACCCCCCCCCCATCAGCCCCCTTTCATGGTGCCGAAATTATTCCATCCAGTGGCTCCAAACCCCGTGGTTATCTTTTGTTTTTTTAATGATTCCGCTTTTGATCGCATTTTTCTTTATTCATTCGTTTTCCGCTGCCTCACTTCTCTGCGTTTATACAGTTCGTCACTTTCGGTCCATGTTTTTCATCACTTGTTCTCCCGTGTTTTTCATTCATTTCTGCGGCGCAACTCTGAAGGGGGTTTATTCTTATCCATAGGAATGGAGCCGGACGGAAGTATATACCTATGTATGATTTCTCGACCTTTTCCGGCCATATAAACGTGTGATGCTTCCGGAAAAGTTGATTTATTAACTGTGTCGTGATTTACTTTCTTGGTTTTCTATTTTCTTTCGTGTTAAAATTTTACCTGCGATCGATGGTCGTGCATCATGTGAGCCGTAGCCGAGACGAAACTTCGACCCATGAATGTGTAAGCTCCTGGTTCCCCCCATCAGATTGGAAGTTACTATTACCTCCCTAAGGGTTCGCCCTAGAATTTCTCTTTCGATGGAAAATATTGCGTTCTTTTCCGTGAGTTCGTGGTGTTGATATGACACATTCCAAACAAAGTGGGTGAATCTTGAAAAAAAAGTATTTTCCGACTGAGCGAATTACTACTTTTATGTTAATACTCGTGAAACTTCGGGTCTCGGATTCTTATGGCGGAGAATAAAAAAATAATAAAGGCCCACTGTTCAGAACTTGGCATTGGACTTCAGCTCAATGGTTGAGGAGGACTTCAGTATTGTTGCACCAAGAATTTACAGCCTTGAAACAAGCACATTTATTCAAAAAGTTCTCCCCTGAAACTCGGGTAACATCCTTAGTCTGCCGACTCCAGACCGAGTCAGGCTCCGTAGACCGTTTTTATAGTTCTTTTTTCGCAATTGATGGAATCACAAAGAGAAAACAGCAGCGCGGTGAAGAGAACCGAACTTCTTGAAAGAATGCGAGCATATTAACATCTAAAATGTGCAGCATAATGCCTCACGCGTAGCTAGCACTTTATGCTCTTTTCTTTGGCGGGGGAGAAAACTTTTCAGAGGGGTCGGGCGAGCGAGAGGGAAGGGATAAGTTCGTGAAGCACAAATGAAATTTTTGACCGGGTTCTTTCCCGAAACTTCCCCTTTAAAGCAACCGAATTCCGCAAATGATTCCTGCGGTGTTTTCTTTAATACCCAACCCAAGCCTTGGAGAATTAATTAAAGTTTCATTCAATCCCCATCCACTCCTTGCAATCGTCTCCGGACCTCTTTCTCACAAAACCCCATCTGCCAACCCTTCCCCCTTACTTCGCTCAAACTCCGATCATTATGGGCGATACCTCGAATCTCCATCCCCTGTACTTATTTCCATCCTCCCCTCCCCTCTAAGCATCACTCCAGCCAACCCTTTTGCCATCCATCTATACATACATACATATATATATATATATATATATATATATATATATATATATATATATATATATATATATATATATATATATATATATATATATATATATATATATATATATATATATATATATATATATATATATACATACATACATATATATATGTATGTATATATATATATATATATATATATATATATGTATATATATGTATGTATGTATGTATATGCCCCTATATTCGTTCTTCTCCTCCATTCCGATTCCCTTCTCGTGTTGCCCTTTTCCCCACCCACCTTCAGGGGTGGCAATCGACTGAAAGTGTTAGGTGCTCCCTCTTTTCCCGCCCCGTCTTTGCCTTCTCTTCCCCCTTCCCCCTCTATTTCGCTTCCTGATTCCTTATCCTTTTTATATAAAAAAAAGCGCCGATTGCTGACTGACCCTCTCAAAGGACGCTGAAAAGTCTTTCTCTCGATTCACACGCCTCACAGCCTGTCTCTCCACTCAAATTCCTTCCTTCCCAACCTCCCCTCCCACGCGCCACCCTCCTTTCATGCTCTTTTCCTCGCCTCTTTTTTTTTGCTCCATCAATCGAATCCTTTAGGAAATTGAGTCGACTTCTTCTCTTACTCCTCCTTCCCTTTCCTCCCATGCCATCCTCATCCTCCCGGTCTATTCTCCGCCTCATGCCTCCGCCTCCCCCCATCTCTCTCATGTCCCAAGCCACTCTCTTCCATACCGTCTCCGTCTCTCTTGCTCTTCCTCTTGCTCTCCTCTACCGATTTCCACCTCTCTCGTCCCCCGGAGTCTTTTCATCACCCTTTTTCCGCACAACCCGTTCCACCCCAAAAACCTTTACCCCTTCAAACCCACCCCCTCTTTCAGTCTCTCTCTCCATTTCCCACTTTTATCCCACCATCCCTTTTCGGCGTCCCTCCCCCGCCTATCCCTCTCCATTTCCCACTTGTATTCTACTATACCGTTGGGATCCTACCCACCTCCCCCCCCCCAGCGCCAAGCCTCCCCTTCTCATCACCCTCTTCTCCTTTTACCTTTCCTCTCGTCCCGTCCCGAAAACATCGGAGGGTGGCGTGTGCGCCCCCGGTCCGTTTCCTCCCTTCCTCCGCAACTCTTCGGGAAAAGTGTTACTCAAAGAGGGATTATCCGATGCGCCCTCGACCAGAAATGGTCAAGTCTCGATTACTTTTTGTCGGTGAAAGGGGGAGGTTTATTTTTTAGTTTTTTCCCTCCTTCCCTCTCATCGTTTCCTCTTCCTGCGTAGCTATCTCCCCTCTCTCTCTCGTTGACGTGATTCTTTGGCCTTAAACGGCTCAATCACTTAATGGTCCTTGCTTCCCGTAGCGGTTCCCTCAATAACAATATGAGTTTATTCCACACATGACAGATACAATCAAGAGTGACATAATTTCTGGAACATAGGTACCCTTTTGGAGAAACTCCGTTTGGGGGTTACCGACTCGTTCTTACATACAAAATGATTTGAATGTGTTGCTTTATATTTAGATAACAATCTATTAGTGCTGGTATTGTTACAATCGAAATTCACTCAGCGTAGAGAAATTAACTCATAAAACTTTTCATATCAATAATAAATAAGAAAAAATGAAAATATGAAATAGGTAGTTGACACTGCCGTGAGTTACATAATTTCACACAATATTAAAATAAACTTGATACATCATCAATAGAAAATAACCAATTTTTTACACCTCTATAATATTTGCATTTGATAATACTACTAGTGGATTTTATTCATCAAGCGCTCTCGTCGCTGCTTGTACGTCGCGATTTCTTTAGAGTCCATTCGCATGTCGCCATAATCTCGCATTATCTCCAGTGTATTTTCTTCATGAATAGATATTCTACGCGAGCATTTCGATGTATGGTCACAGCGAAAAAATATTTTATTATTTTGAAACGTGTTTTTAAACTTTTTATTCATGTTTGTAGTATGGAATTCTGAGACCACCTAAAGAAGTAGATTTTTTTATGTTTTATAGCTTTACTTATTGGTTAATTATTATAATTTACATACAATAGGTACATATCTTTGGCACCACTGAGTAAAATATCAGACCTCTTTAACCAGTAGAGGTGACAATTATTTGGCATTTTCATGGCCATCGCTAAATGTAGTGGGTAAAACATGCGTTGCTTCATACGTAATAAGTTGAGACTTTATTTTATTGAACAAATAGTGATTTTAATTTATCCAGTAGTCTCGCATATTACCCTTGAAAATTCCTTTGCATTGCAATAAGTTTTTGCTAATTTCATCGCTGCTGATAAATTTCCTACCTTCCTATGAGCAATTTGTGAGGTGTAAGAGCTCAGTTGCGCTCCATTTAAATATTATAAAAATAATAGTTTATATCTGCATATTCTCTGATAATATTATATCTAGATTTGGTGTTTGTTGAAGATGAAAAGCACGGAAATTGGAACTTATTAGCGTAATTTAAGATAAAAATTCATGGATAATGTATCTTATTTGCACGTTTTCATTTGGTATCACTTGCTTAGTCAATGTTTCAGACCAGAATGCTGCAAAGCTATTGCACAATAAAACGATCTTTCACTAAGGTCCATCAAAAATGGTGAAACTATGAGTGGCCATTTCACCTTTAGTTTTCCAATATGACGTACTAATCTGTAACTTCCACATACCAGTATATTGCCTTAGATGCGTGTATTGATGACATATTCTGTATTTCCCGGTTGTTTCGTGCATGAAGTTTACATTCACGGGTACATTCTGTTAAAAAAAGATTAATTAGTGACTGTGAGCAAAGCCAATATGTCTAACTACCACCATATTTTCTCGGCTCACGTAAGGATGCTTTTGTAAATCTTTTGCCCCTGCTCTACGCTCACAGTTGATTTTTAACTAAGGCAGACATATGTGACTCCCATGCTAGCGTTTCTCCTCTGGGGGAAAACAAGCTCATGTGAAACGAAGCATCTGTGCAGCAATTCCAAAGTTAATTAACTAGGGAAAACACACTAATTAGGTCAAAAATCCATTGCATCAACAGAGTGATGTACTCCTGGTCCCAAATGAGGGAGAGTGATGCATCTTTCGGGATGCTGAATTACACTTCTTTGAAATTTCAGGCAAATTTTCACTGCTGGTGTGGTTCTTTACATTCTAAATGGGAGGAAAGACTTGGAATTATTTCAGATTTTACCGACAGGCACCGTTTCTTGTCCCAAATTTCGGCATTCCTGTTGACGAATCTTCATTTGAGTTTGGTGGGAATATTTTCTTTTAAATCATAAGCGAGCATTTTCTTCTATTCATGGAATGACTTACCTTACCTCTATATTTATTGAGTTTGCCATGTAGGCCCATTTCCATCAGTTTCTTTTTCACCAGATATCATTCGATTGAGGACATGTGTGTCATGTGATGTGAATTTTTTTCTCTGATTTAAAACTTGCACTTCTGGAAGATATTTTTTGGAATCGGTGTTCCTTGACGGCATTTGTACATGATACTCTTGCGGCAGGAAATGCCCGTAAAAATTTAATACTTGCCTTCTATTTATACCATGCGTTGAAGAAACTATGTAAATACTCTCGTTAGTCATACTGATGTATAAGTTTTCTTTGGAAATCCCACATATTTAGTTCAAGCTCTTCTGTGTTGAGCAAATGAACCTTTAAAATTCTGTCAACGCAAGAAGTTGAACGATCTTAATTTAGAATCAGGTGGGCTACTTTACATATTTTTCTTATTCTTAGTCTTTGGCTCATTTTGCAAAGTGTATAAAACTGCATGGGTAATCCTGGCACTAAGATGCTTTAAGTTCATTACAATGCCCGTTTCCCCTGTGCCCTTGGTTTGTTGGCGAAGAAAATTCCTGGTGACCCAGTAAGAAACGAAAAATTCTCCCCGTAACACGACTGCCACCCTTGGCAGAGTGACTAATGAACTCACCATAACTTGCAATCGTCCCAGTTTTGCGTCAAACACAAATAATGAGGATCTCACACCATCGTCTCACGCGCGCTCCAACCTTGAACCCCTTAATGCGATTTAAATTTATGGCCCCTCAAATTCGCCGTAATGAAGTAACTTGTCCGCCGTCTCCCTCACCCCTTCTTGCATCCCACCCCTCTCCTAACACACCCCCACCCAACCCATCCACGTCATCGTGCCACATTGGCCTTATTCTTGGACTCAAAAGATTTTTCTTTCCTTTTTTCCTTAACGCAAGTGACTTCACTACAATTATCCTCAAGTTTTATATGTCAAATATGTGTCAGTATGTTTCTTACCTTTGTGCATCAATTAGCATCAGGACAATCCCATCTTCATCAATTATAATCTGCACTGCCAATCAGATTTTCACGGTTTTTTGCACCCTCTTTCTTATTATCAATGAGTAGTTTTCGCTTGGATCTTGTATTCCGGATTCATTTGATTTTCCTCTCAGCCTTGGCTCTATTATTTTGTTCTTGAACTCATCTCTGTGTTTGTTTTTTCTACTTTTTTGGGCACGATAGGATGACGTGATTATCTTGTTAATGTATTGCAATTCTAATTCGATTAATTATTCCTGTAGATTGAAATGCGAATCAATTTCAAAGTCCATTGAATGAATAGTATAAATTTGTCTTTCTTCAGAAAAGAAATCCATCTCTTGTTTTACGTTGAATTCCTTTTGCAACATATCCACTCACTTTTACTATAGAGTACGGCCATTTTTGGGGCTCGTTTCCTTGAAATGTGTCTATATTTTATTTCTTGGCATTCTGGTACTGACATTGTAATAGTAAGTATTATAATACTGTAATACTCAATTAGGATTGGCCACCAAAGACAAGAGAAACGAACTTTTTAAAGTAATTCTAAAAAATTACACTATCACACTACACAAACTTTAGACAATAACGTATTGTATATATATATATATATATATATATATATATATATATATATATATATATATATATATATATATATATATATATATATTCCAAAGGTCCGTGGTTCGATTCCCGGTCCAGTCGAATTTTTTCTGCTTGGAATCGGCCATCATTTCATCTTCACACCACCATTGTCTTTGTAAATTTTACGTGTTCCTATCCACTTTCTTTCTACCTTTCTGTATAAACATTTATATGAGTATATTTGCCGCTGTGCGGTCTGAGTGAATGAGTGAACGATTATATATATATATATATATGGCATGAAATAAGCAACCGTTGATTAACTGGCGTGTTTTGTACCTTCTTTCGTTTAGTAGCAAACTGCAGAATAAAATATTTTTACTGTTTCATTGAGTTTTTTATCGTTTGCGGCGAAAGACAAGATAAGAGAGCAGATCGGCTGTGTTGTTTATAGTAAGTACAGCGTTAGAGCGAATTTAAGTCTCACAAGTGCCCTATCTCTTAGTCTCCGGTCAAATATTTTCTGGGAATATGAGTACGTTCCCCCATTTATTACGTTCTCATCAGATAACCGACCATCTTATGCTGCTTTGAATATACCTAACTTGGAGCGAAAATAATGTCAACCTTAAGGCTGAAGTGAAATAGGTATTATTAAAAGCGGACCTGGGACTCTTAGGTTCCATCTGTCGCTATTTTTTCCCATCGATCCCTGTCCTTTTAATTCCTATTCCCATTGACTCGTCCGGTTTTTTATTCCTAGGCCGCTCTTGAACCCTGTTCTCCCTCTCTCCATGGACTCTCGCGTCCTTTCCTTCCCAAGCCGTGTCCTAAAACCCGTTTCCTTTCTTCCCTTCACCCTCCATCCTCTTTATTTTTTCTCTCTCCCTCCCTGTTCCGCGTACTTTTCCACTCTTCCACTCCCACGTGATGACGGACAAGTGCTCTGGCGCCTTCAAAGGGAAACGCCCCCTCGGGAAAGAGTTTTCTCTTGGGCTAACCGGTGAAGAAAGCAGACCGGGCAGGGGTCGTGCGATGCTCAAGTCACAACACTGACCCCTGATGCGGATAATATCGAAGTTTTACCAATATTTAGCCCCCATATAAAGTGTCGTGCATATCTGTCTTCATCCACTGACTAATCAATTATCTATTTTGGTATCGATTATAATAGTAAGCCGTTTCGGGTATATAGGTGAGGATCGGTGTCGTCACATTTACGATCATATTGAGGAAAGTCATGCACCCCACAATTCATCACAATCATTATTACATTCGTCATCATCAATGGTCGACTAATGAATGCTAAGATTGGTTGACTGTAGCCCTTCATTCTTACCTATCTAATGGTAAGTCCCATAATTACCGGTAGCTCTTTCTATGAACTTTTCTCTTTATTTGGTCTATGAACATCATCCTGGGTCTTCCTCTGGGGACTTTTCCGTCAATTTTACCTTCAAATATGTTAATTACAAACCTATTGTGTCTCAGGGTGTGTCCAATCCATCTTATTTTCTGTATGGTGTTCCATATGGTTCTTTCCTCTTCTGCTCTTCTGTAAACTTCCGCATCTCTCATTTTACTCGTTCATTTGATCTTCAGCATTCTCCTCAAGCACCAGGTTTTGAAGGCTTCGAGTCCGATCTGGTCAGCGTTTACAATGGTCCATCACTTTGTACTACCGTCTATAAACACGGTTCTGCAATTTTACCTCTTGACAATCATACATAGGTATCGTCAATACTCTGATGTTGGCAACATTTTCGTAATCTTACGATCTATACCTTTCCGCCAATAATGTTTTTCATTTACGAAGACGACAGAACTAAGAGCGATACAACCTTAAGTGGAGCCACCCGCTGAAAATCTCACTGTTACGAAAATCTAATTGTGAGAAAATCATACGCCTTGAGTGCAATACGAGCTCTGATTCCCAAATACATTCCGATCAATATGATCAATTACGTTTTAACCACAAAAGGTGCATGCTCAGCATAGTTTCTTAATGTTTTCGAGTCGAAACGGATATTTTCGCATGAACAGCATTTCAGACTGGGTTCAGTTCATTACGTTTATTCGCACAATTCCTGATAAACGAATAAATCCAGTCTTTCAACTCACGTTCTTGACATTCATACCGTCCACTTCACTTCATCTTCGATTGAAGTATGGTGGATGATTTTTGTTTTGTAACAATCACCCCCGTTTCTCTATTCGATGCTATGAGTATTGATTAGAAGTGGATATATTGCTGTATTGCTTGCTCTTTGGCAGAGGATTGAATGAAAGACGCATCGGTTGTGTGCAGGGTGGTGATAGGGATGAAAGTGGAGGGAGGGGGTGTGGGAGGGCAAGACGGGAGAGCCGTGCGTGACGAACCAGCTCAAGGGTTCCAGTGAAGGAAGGAAAATGGCAGGGGGTGTCTGTGGGGGTGGAGAGAGAGGGGGAGAGAGAGAGAAAGGGAATTGCAGGAGGAAGGCGGTGAAAGGACATAGGGCGAAGGAGCGAGGACGAAAAGAAAGAGGAGGAGGATATCCTCTTCCCTTAATTTCCTCCATCCCACTCCGTTCCCATGCGCTACCCTCTTACCCCACGTGAGCACGCTCGGCCTTCGCGTCCCAAACCCCTTTTGTGCTTTTTGTGTTCGGCCAATTCCGGAATGGAAGGAAGGAACCGAAATGCAGAAAAGGGTTGAATTTGAGAGCCTGTGCCTCCACGCAAGGGTTGGAAACGCGTGTGGGTCAGGAGGGGGAGGGGGGAAAGGATCCTCTCAGGCGATGAGGATCTAGGGTCTAATGAAATCCCGCGACATAGATTAGGAGAAGGAGAGGGCTGAGATGGTGGTGGAGAGGGGAAAAAAAGTTTTGGGAGAAAGACGTGGAAGTAGGCGGCTAGGGACGTGTTGGGGAGGTTGAGGGTGAGTAGGGCGGGGGTTTTTTGTGTGAGGCTTTCTGAAAGGGGGCGGGAAAAAAGTGCTGGCTCGTGTGGTCTTTGGAAATGTGGCCCACCGCATCGTTTCCCGCGGACATCTCATCGGTTTCCCCCTCCCCCTACCCTCGCTTGTATTGGCTTCGTTTGGCGTTCGTCTCGTTTTTACGGCTTGGAGGGTTTTTAGACGATGTTCTCCGGCACGATTCTCCCATTCCCGTGCGCATGCTTAAGCCAAAATACATATCCCGGGGACCCCTCTTCTTGATTTGATAGAACCGAAAGCAACCATATTTTTCTCTTTGTCTGAAGCTCCCACGCAATTTTTAAGACAATTTAGCATGGTGGAAGCTCGTGCACATAGTATTAGCTCAAACTTTAGCCCTAATTCCAAAAGGCAGTCGAAAGATTTCGTACTGTCCACTTTGTAACCACTTTGTACACATGTTTCGACACGCAGTCGTCATCAGGTTGTGGATTTTCTATTGAGTCTGATGACCACTGCTTGGCTCGTGTATTACCAAGTGGCAATAGAGTAGACAGTACGAAATTTTTCGTTTGTCCTTTAAGATGATGTTCCACAAAATCTCGCCTGACTCAGGGGAATTTACTTAATTTTAAGATGGGGGCTTAAGGGAGCTTTAGGTAAGAAATAGTAGTCATCTCATTAGTGAATGCGGAAAGAATTTTGTGTGTGGAATCTTAGGCATGATTCATCACAAGAAATTTATTTTCATAACTGCAAATCACAAAATTGGGCAAATTCCCCGAGCACAGACGGTGTCACGACTTTGGTTTCGCTTTTCATACCATCGTCAGATATACCATGAATGCAGCGCCGTACACTTATCGGGAGGCGATTGGAGAAGAGGAGATAAGGAGGAGAAACGAATGAGAGGGCAGTGATCGTCATATATTTGACATGATATACTTACCTGATGATGCTGTTACAAGCAAAACCTGGGCTGCGTAATAAATATTGTAGGTACTATTAGAATAGAATATTGTACTCAATTTTTTATTTCTCTCTGACATATCGTTTCCACACAATGTCGCCCAAATCTTCAGAATTTTTTGTTTTTCATTAGTATTTCGCAAATTGTACGAAAATATTTTGCCATATGTTACTCATCTCAAAACGTTTAACTAATGTGGTACCTAATAACTGGAAAAATAGTAACAGTTTATGTAGAAATTAACTCTTCACTGTTCTTCCTTCTGTTTATTTGTCTCTCTATTTCCTCAAGAGTCTCGCCACGTTGTTTGATCACCTCGTGATGTTCTGTCTTGTCTCGCTTTCCATGTAATTCTGTCTTTGACTTAAGGAGGATAGGAATGAGAAAGACCACGTGGGTAATTATCGAGGCGGTCTTTGAGAAGTTCCTTGAATTGCTCAAAGGCATCGTACCCACCCAGTGAGAGAGTAAATGGTGTGGGCTGGAGCTTTGGGCCTTTTGGAGGAGCCAAGTCATATGTGAAGACGCTGACTCAGTAACGGAGATGTAGGTCTTGCGATGTCGATGACTCGACGTTGTGGCCGATGCAGAACTCGCCGCTTCTTGGTCGATCGGCTCATTGCTTACGGGTCATTTTGGGTCCATCCAAGGATGACATCAAGGGGGTAGAGTGTTCGCTGGCGTGTCCCAGGACTCTTGCACGTGATTCGGGCTCCGTTCCCCTTCCTCGGACTCTTTCCGACCAGTCTCCCGGGGGCAGTTAAGTCCTCGGCCGGGCAAAGTTTGATGATCACCCCTTAGCTCAGAAAAACCGTTTGGAGACACAGTATCCTGATTCCTGACATCTGGAAGTGAACATTAGACAAGTATAGTTGCTAGCATGAAAAGGTGGCTTGCCTTAAAGGTGCCGAATAAAATCCTTATGCTAAATAGGTTGTTGTTATTAAATTTTGCTCCTCCTCATATAAAATTCGGCCGAAGTTTCACCACTTCATGCCAAATAAACACATCGTCTTTGTACAATAATCAGTTTATAATACACACTACCAATTAAACTAAGTGCAAACATGCAAGATGGATAAATAAGTCAACTGACTGACGCATGCTACATTTTATGACCCCTTGTAACTAACTTGATGAACTGCAGTGTTCAAATCAAACAGAGGTATATAATATGAGCTCTCGTATTTTATGCTAGTTACTTTAAATTTTAACCCGCCAACCAACCATTCAGGCAATATTTCTTCTATAATACATGGCTGCCATTGTTCCTCAAGTTGTTTTCCTGACGAATCTACGAAAGTGGCGTATTTTTTCTTCCGCCATATTTATGACAGTCGGGCGCTCTCCATCATGAATCGCCATCTTTAACCATTCTCCATTTGATTAGCTATTCCTTCTATCTGTTATCAATTAGAAATTGATGATGTGTCACATTAAATCTACTTTCTTCTTGAACATATATAGCTGTCTGCATGCGGTTAAGTGTTTCTTGGGTGCATGATTGACAATATCACTACTTGTATTAATGCCATATCGTAATTTGTGTAGAACGTAAATTTGCTCTTGTGTATTTTACTCGATGTGGTCACAGTGGCAAATCATGTTTTTCACCATTAAAGAAATAACAGAGAAGAGTCAGACAGCAGAGATTATCGAGAATTATCCATGTCGTTTACTGTCTAAGAATTAAAGTACCGCGGGCCCCGTGTATTCGATGACATGTTTCACGTGGATTTGAATTCCTTCCGCACTTCAAACGTCAATTTTTTCGTCGGCACTGCTCTCGTGGTGCCTCGGATTTTCCTCTTAAAACTTCAACCACACTTTATGAATATCAAATTGAAAGTCAATTTCTAGATATTCAGACGGCGTACTCGGCGATCCCCGCATTGTAAGGGCTCGCCACGCAGTCGCACTCCTCCTGGATTTGCAAGTATAATCGACGACTCCGAGTTTTTCGAGACGGAAGTTGGGATATGCCATTAGCCGCGTTGAAAATAACGCTCTTTTTCTCTGAAGCCCGTTGGACAGCTTGTCATCCTGTTCTCTTCAAATTAAACGAGTCGAAAGGACGTGAAACGTATACGATACATGCCGCGATTAGAACATCCTTTCACATTTTACACCAATTTAAACTAAACTATTTTCAAATGCATGCAAGTATATTATCGACATCATGTCAGGCTTCAAGTACAAGAAAAAGTTCTTCTATATCGGCTAACAGGCAGAACGGGTTACTGGTATTTGGTAAATGCCTACGTGTATATTATTAAGCAAAAATTCAGAGTTTTCATGAGTTCATTTTGTCTTATAGAATACTGCACGCTTCTTCTTAGTTTTTTTAAGACTGCAGTTTTTGATTCGTCCTTCCACTTTAACTATATTGCACCGCCTAATAAGAGACTTTAGTCTTGAATCTAGAAATATCCTAATCGAAAACCTCTGATATGCGAAGGCGGTGCAGAACTAGTATGGCATCAGCAACGGCTTTATGTAAAAAGTGACTTATGTATTATCCCTCTCATCCGCTAAGGAAAAGACTAATCGTGGATGGAAAAAGAAAGAATATTCCTTTATTTGACATGGAATCAAGAAGAATTTGACCAATAATGCATATAAAATGTGTATTCTGTTGAAATTGCTTGAATTTTGACATATACTGGTAAGAAGCGGGAGGCAAAGTGAACAATTCCAGAGGGATATATTGGCGGGCCATCCAAAGGAGTGAAAACGGAAAACGGATTAGGATGAGTACTGTCCAAAAACCCACCTATCTGCTGTGAGAGTGAAGTAAGCTCTGCAGTCCTTGTCGCCACAAAATCAACATTACTCGACGGATGTGCTCACAATGCAGTATTTTTTCCAGAAGATAATGACTCTCTCCAATGAGAATAAATTAAGAATCTTTATAATAAAGATTCTTAATTTAAAAAAATTAAGATCCTTTATATGGAATCTGTCATAGCTATTCAATAGACGTATAATATTTATATATAGGGGATCGGGTTGGTGTGTTGGCTAGAGTACTGGCTAACCACAGGGACGGCCAGCGTTCAAATCCCTGCTGAGGAGTATATTTTTTTCAGAGGAAACCCGATCACTGCTTGAGTGTCTTGTGGAGAGCGTTTAAGTACAGTACTCCGTCTTTCGGAGGAAACGTTAAGCCGTGGTCCCCTTGGCGCCTTTCGTTAAGAGCAGGCTAATGCCGACGACGGATTTTCATCCACCCTTCCTCCCTTACCTCTCCCCTATGGCGCAAATGACCTTAATTGTCGGTCGCCTCCCCTAATATTCAATCCAATCTAATATTTATATAGCTTTAAAAATTAGGGCAGGAAAAACTCAACTTCGGTAGAAGTCGAAACATGGAATCAGTCTCCCTCACTGAGCCAGTGCGCAGACCATTGTGCAAAATTACACCAACAACCCACCGCTTAATTTCACTTACGTCCACTACCCTAACGATCGTGATTATTGAGGCAGTAATGGATGGATTCTGAGGAACTGGGTGTGGAGGGAAATAATTTAGCTATGAATCTCATCGCTGTTTCCGGCAGTGCTGAATATCATGTTTAAGTAAATTATAAAAAATGTCTTTATTTTGGCACTCTCCGGGCTCCAATCCGAGCATTTCACGATAGTGTCGACACAACTCGATATTCCAGCAGTGCTGCATTTTCCCCGCTTCTCCCCCAGGGCGATCGTAAAAATCTTAGTATGGGTACGCGCGGGCACTGGATGTAAAACAAGATGAATTCCCGTTTTAATTAGGACGGTCTCTTCCAACTTGTCAACCTCCTCCACCACCACACGCAAAACCTCCCTTACACCCTCCCGTCCCCCGCCCTCCCACTCGCTCGACTCAATCCGCGTTCGCGTCCTGCCCCCTTTCCCCCGCCAACGCCCCCCCACTCTACTGTCCCCCACCCCTCCACTCCACTTCTACACTTTCCCTTTTGTCATCTCCGCTTTAGTTGGCTACATGGAGTCCGGCATAGCGTGTGTATGTGTGTAATCCTCCGAGCGCCGTTCTGCTGCGGCCGGGATTGTTTTTGCGGCGATGAGCGACCTAAAGCCTTTCCCTTCGATCTTCAAAAGCCTTTCGGCTTTAATTGAGCCCCATAAAGAGTCTTGCCAATCTGGTGGATTCCACGGTCAAAAGCGTCGGCATCCACGAATGCCTCTCTCTCTCTCCACCCTCTCTATCGCTTAGCCAGCGGACCCCACCAACACTTCCTCCCCTTCAAAACACAACACGGTCTGTATCGCGCGGTCCCGAATCACTCGGCGAACTCTCACGAATTTTGCAACGGCTTAATCCACCTTTAAACGTGTCGTTAACCGTGGGGGATTGGAGGGGGCGTTTAAAGGGCGGTTTGCCAAACCTGGGGCTCGCTGAAAATTATGGTGATTTCAAGTTGTGCTCCATTTTAATAGATAGCTGCATAGTTAATGCAAATTGTTATTATTAAGTTTTGCATTTATGATTTCCTTGTGTTAATGATGAAGTATTGCGGAACGGACGCCACGAGTGACCCCTTACTGAAGTACGTGAAATATATTCCTGTGGGTTGCATTTATTATTGACAAATGACTTGGTTATTGCGTCGGTAGGTGGCGTTGGTTAACAAGTTTGGGCAGAAATGTCAAAGTCTATCTGAGATCAGTATTGGAAATATGGCTTTAAATGTTTGGTGGAAATGAGATTACCATATTGTTAGTATTTACCATCAAGTTTAACGTAGCGTGAGAAATAGCCATTAATATGCTAACGCAATGAGATGATAGGCTGAGTTAATTTTTAAAAAATTGTATAATTCTAAGAAAATTCATAATTTACTACGCTGAGCGTGATATGAAGTAAATATGCATGAAGTGTATTCAGACCATTTTATATTTCCAGTTCCGTCATGAGTTGCTCATTCCTTCATCAGTTTTTTATTCAATCATTTTCAAAAAAATATTGCTCTAGAGATTAAGCAAGGAAGAGTTTTTCGTTATTTTTTCTGGATGATTTTGGAAAGAATTTTAATTATCTTGATATCGGAATGCAGAATAAATTTGAAAAAATATCTATTTACAGTCTAGTTCGTAATTAAATGTCGCAATTCTGGACCTGTAAGCAATATTAGCATCATCAATATGCATCTTTGCCGAAGTGGTCATGTCACTGTTAAAAGTAAATACTGCAAAGTTCAAGAGTTCCGTCGTTTATTTGTTCTTTATATTTTTATACCAATTGTTTCAATGAGATAAAAATGTATCGTCTATGAATCTGCATTTATAAGTAAATAATTATTGCCACCCACACTGAGAGTGCCCTTTGGACATGAGTTGTTGAACGCATTAAGGACTTAAAATATTGACTGAAACTGAGGCAAATTGTATTTATATTGTAAATACTAGCTGGTGTACCCGGCTTCGCTCAGGGAGTTGATATGAGATTGTGTGGTAGTTGGAATAAAAGGATAAACTTTAAAATAGATGAGGTAAAAAAATTTTATTGAAAACATATTCTAACTATTTTCAATACTTGTTTATGAACAACATTTTTCATTTTGTTATCCGGGGTAAATATGAGCAGATTGTTCGAATTTCCAACTCGAGAGCAAGCTACGAGTAGTTGAGCAGTGTATAGAAGCAGGAGTCTTTGAGGTTGATGCCGCAATGTTTTAAAGTTTGTCCTTGCGCTTTGTTAATTGTAAAACTATAGGCTAATTTGACTGGAAATTTCAGTATTTAAAATGGAATGGCAGTCAGTAGAGATCAGTGGTATTCTGGGGATAAATACTGTGTGTCCTTTGTCCTTTCCAGTTATAAGTTCGGCTTCGATGATGTTATTCGATAGCTGTTTGACGATCATCCTTATTCCAGTACATAGTTTTGGTGAGTTGAGATTTCTGAGTAGTATCTGTGGTAGTATGATCGGAGATCCAATTTTCAGTCGAAGGCAGTGTAATGGCATTCCTGGTACTTGCAAAGAGTTTAGAAACTCTGTAGGGAAGTTGACACTTTCTTCAACGTTTACCATCGTGTCGATCGATTTGTATATTCTCTCTTCACTGGGAGTTTTCTTTTGAATATTAAAGTTATATCGTCGGCAATATTATTTTTAGTTGTCAAAATTGCCCATTAAAATAGCCACTCCATATTGGTATAGTTGTGAACGTTTGGATAAATATGGTCGATGAGTTCGTTTTCAGTGGTGGCTATGTTGCTGAAATCACTGTTGAGTTCAATGCTGCCGGTCGTCTGGTCAGTAGAATATGTGCCTTCGCCAATTTGTAAAAGTTTTTGAGCAAAATGTGCTGTTGTGTCGTCTTTCGATAGTTAAACTCTCATATTTTTTGTTAGTCGCAGTATTTGAATGTGTGGCCGGAGATGTGATCTTTATAAACATGCATTGATCACGTCTCCTGGTGTTGACTTGGGGATAACTGGAAGTGTTTGTCGAAAATCTCCTGCGAGTATGAGTAGAGCTCCTCCCATCACTTCAGGGTTTCCTCGCAAGTCTTGTAATGTTCTGTCCATGGCTTTTGTGACTTTCGAGTGATTTTTTATGTGACATTGTGAATTCGTCCCAGAAGATAATGTTAGCATGTTTTATAAGTTCACCCCGTCCAGATGCTCTTGAGATTTTACATACCGGGAATTGTTCTTCGGCTATATTCAACGGTAGTTGTAGGGCGGAATGGGCGGTTCGTCCTCCTTCCATATGTGTGGATGCAATGCCGGATGATGCCAGTGCAAGTGCGATGTGTTGTTTAGCACGTATTTCCACCAGCAATAGATTTATTAGAAACGTTTTTCCGGTGCCGCCTGGTGCGTCCAAGTAAATAATTCCGCCAGTGTTGTTGTTGATCCGGTCTATGATAACGTTGTAAATTTTTGCTTGATTGTCATTGAGGAGTAGTTTGTTGTGAGCAATGTATTGAAGTAGTTCGTTGATGTTGTGCTAAATATTTATCTTATAGGCGAATGAGTGTTTCATTGAATTCGATGGCCAGTTCTGGATGGGATTCTCGGATTTGGTACAGTATGTCATCACACTCTCTTTGAAGGAGCCTCATAGCTGTTTTGGATTCGATGGGTTACATGTTATAATTATGGCAAATAAGTCTCGGATTTGTTCAGCTGAGGCTGTGAGTGAGGCTTCTTGTAGTGTTAATTCCCAGTGGTTGTCGTTTACCAGTAGTCCTAAGCGTTGACATGCTTCTCTGTACGTCTGGCATAGATAACCGTCAACAGTCTTGAGATATGTGAAACTTGTTTGTCCCCGTATTTCGTGTGGCAACATCCAGAGATAGAAACATTCGGCATTTTTTGAATGTACGGTGTATACGCGGCCTAGTGCGTCAGTTTTCATGATTCCTGGATGATCATCTACTGGAGTTCCTTGTTTTCGTCGTTGAAAGATTTTTCTTGCTGTGTTCCACGTATAATAGATAGGGACTTCGACATATAGTAATGTATTCGCGAATGGATCCATTTGGCACAGTTGGAAAGAAGCTGTTAATGGTGTGTTCTGAGGTGGTTTGCTTGCAATTTTTCCGCCGGTATCTTTTGTGAAGTAAACTCTCCGTCCCTTCTTCAAATGTACTGCTAGATGTTGCACAGTTGGTTCGCGTTCGTGTATGGGAAAACCGAAAATCCACCAAGCTGCTTCGTTACTGTTAATTTATCTTCCCAATTGGTACATGAGGATCTCGTCGTTTCTGTTTTGTTGTTTGCTGTCTTTGGCTATTTGAAATAATGCATTTCACTGCCTTTGTTCATATACTTACAGACATATTTTCTGGATTACACTGAATTGCAGTATTCTACGTTTATGTGTGGTAGGAACATTTTGGAAAGTAGTGGGTCATATGGTACTAACGATTGATTATCTATTTCCAGTTCGTCTCTGCCTCGTATACGTATTTTTGCTGTGAACTCACCGTTTTTGGGTGATCGTCTTCTGTATTTGGGATAGTCATCATCTCCGGTTTGTGTGTCGTCCAAGTATGGTTTTGGATATTTTCATGTACATTTTCCATCACTTTGTGATTGCGAATTGGGGTTTAATGGTCCGCATGGTCTGTGAATCATATTTTTCACTACTATGACGTACAGTTCTGGATCTTCTTTTGGATTGGGAAATTTAGCTTGGATGATTTTGTCGATATCCGTGAGATGAATTCTGTCGTGTAGCCATATTAGATTGTGTGAGTGAGGCAGTCCTCGTTTTTACCATTTGATTGTGTACATCCAGCATCTAACGATTTCAAATATGCGGTATTTTGTGATTACTTCAAATCTCATTTGTTTTTGTCGGAAAACTCGGGCTATTATATCGTGTCGATCCATGGGGGCTTGTCCGTATCTTAGTTGTTCTTTGATTTCTTGCCACGATGAGTTGCATGTGAATCTTGTGAAGAGGTCAGGTCGTCCATATTTTTTTACGTAGGTCATGGCATCTTCAGTGTATTCGTGTATGTGTCTCGGACTCACTCACTGCACTACTTTGGAATTTTCACTTCTTTTTCGGTTCTACTCTTCGTCACTGATATGAAGCTGACGTTCGAATCCACTACGGATCTTGCTTTATATACCCCTACCAATGGGTAGCCTCACCCATACCAAAAGGGCTTCGAATGGTCCACAATATTTTAGAACATTCCACAATATTGGAGAGTGTTCTGGAATGTTCCTAAATGATCTGGGATGTTCCGGGATGTTCCCGAACGTTCCAGACAATTCCCGAACATTCAAGAACATCCCGGAACATTCTGAAATGTTGTGGAATGCTCTCGAATACTCTCGAATGTCCTGGACTGTTCTATAAATTTCTAGAGGGCGAAACTTCCAGCCCTTATATCTTCAAAAGTACGCCCTTCAGGTAAAAACGGGAACCTTCTTCATGGATAGGGGATAGAGGGCTACCTCAATTTATAACTCCCTTGATCGTACCGGGACTCGTTTCTGAGTTTTAGCGGCACGCAAATTGTACTCTCACTTTTATAATATATATTGATTAGCAGGTACCAATTGTCAAATTTAGTTACATGTGATTTTATAACTTGAAAAGCAATCATGCAATATGGTTTTCTGTTATCCACTATATCGTATTCTAATATCTTGTCAGTAAAACGTTTGTACTTTAATGATTTCATTTCTTCTTTCGCAGGTAAGACCTGGGGACTCCACGAACTGCCATTTGATGATGACCGTATTGGAAAGAAAGGTACCAGCTACGATTATTCCGCAGTAAAAAAATTTAACATCACCCTACGGCCGAAGAGAACTATTATCATCAAAAGAAACGGTATCAATTTCTGTTTTGTTTCGGTGGTGATCCTAGAGTGATATATAAAATTTACTGCTAATAATTTCGTCGTAACTCATATCACGATGCAATTGGGAAGTTATTTGCGAGTTAATTCACGTTTTTGCTGAAAAATAATTTTGTTTATGTTTGTAGCTATTGCCGGAAAGTGGTGAGGCGGTAGACGAGCGAGGCCGATGCATTTTTTTTAGGAATCACTTACTCATGTTATCGCGCTAGAGGTTTTCGTAACGGAGAGTAGTTGGACAGAAGGTTAGTGCCGGAAAAATCCTTACCCTTGCCCAATAGATGTATGAGTGTGTAGGGTTTTTAACGCCATCCTACTGATGATATCCTGAGTTTTAAATGCCCTTCAGACAACCAAGAGGAATCCGGAGTTCCGCTGAACACTCTTCGCCTTTTCCAGGATTCGAACTCGATCATTGGACGTTGGCGCCTAATGCGAATACTGCAGTCACCACCCCAAAAATATCACTAAATAGATACATGATTCCCCTCTTTCATTTGCAGTGAAGAAGTTTTTAGAAAAACCATACAGCGTTTGGCATTTCACCATTTCAGTTTTGAATGTGAAAAAAGGCCCCTTTTCTTAACTTACGTTCCGTGAAAGTAAGGCAAGCGCTCTCTGCATTACGATCTCGCCATCGTAAGAAACATTTGCTTACCATTAGCCGGCTTTGTACTCTCGTTGTCCGTAAGGGAGCACCTCCCGTGAATAGAAATAGAAAATGGAGAGAGGAAAGTAAAAGATTGGTCCCTCAGAATCCCCTCTTGAGTGCTCAGGTATCCGATGGACGCCTCTCCCAGCCTCTCCTCCAGGGCCCTACCCTTCCTCGTGCACTTTGTGATGCAATTGTGTCTTGGAGAATCTAATTTGAGTGCTACTCTTAGCAAAAGCACTCATGCAACTCAAGCATTTGAGCCGGATTTTCGTTGCATCCAGGGGAAAACATCGTGGATTGGATTGCTCGGACGGAGTGCGCCCAAATTGGATCACTTCGTTGGCTTTATGGGACACGACCCCATCGATGTTTTGCTCTCTATGAATCACTTCCCCCTCTCTCTGAAGAAAAATATTGGTAATGGTCTACTTTGCTTCAGTTCGTCAGGAAAGTTGACTTGGACGGAGCGTTATGGGAATGAAAGTATTTGTGCTGGGTAGTTTAAAAATTCTCCCACTATCCATTCGTGCTTGTATTTGTTATGACAGGATTGTTGTTGGGGCCATAAACAGTTGGATATCATTTATTTGTTTATTACATTGATATTGCAATTAGACATTGTCTGGTGGCAATTTAACATTGGTTTTGGTGGAAATAATATCTAATAATAAAGTTTAAAAAAATACGTATACCTGTAAGTACTCTCTTTTTTGATGTGTAATATTTAAAAAAAATGATTTACATTTATTGGTAATGGTTTTGTGAGTGGTTTTGGTAATTGATTCCATTCAAAGACCCCGTGATTTAACGAGTATTTGGCAGCATTTTTTTTTGCCTCCTTAATTTGAGTTTCATTTTTCCCCACAAAATTTGGTGATTCAAGTCTCTTCTCCAATTCTAACCAGGCTGGATGTTTTGGATAGTTTTTAAACATTCCCAGCAACCTATTTACTTTCCTTCTATATTGCAGTGGACTTCACCCCAATTCCTCTAACATACTGCTAACACTTTCTGTTTTTTCTCTATCTGTACGTGAAACAATTCTTATTCTGCCTTATTCCATATTTTTGAGCAAATTGCCATTGTACTCAGTATGGTAGTCTTTGGTCTGCAAATTCCTGTATTTTCCACCCTCCGTGTAAAACTTTGGCCAGCAATGGCGCCCGTGGAATGTACGAAATGTTTAGTCACTTGGTTTTTCTTAACTTAAGTCTTGGTTTAGTCACTTGGTTTTTTATATATAGTGCGTGGTTTTTTAGGCTGTAACTTGAATACTATTACCAATGACTTAACTTTCAGAAACGGAAGACAGAAAGATCCCAAATGATTTTATAGCTAGCCTAATAAAATTCCTAAAGACCGCTTTACATGGTACATTTTATTGTACAAACGAATGTTTTATAGACTGTACAAGAAAATGAATGGAATTAGAGCAGGTCCTATTTTCCGTTCAGTCATTCAGACGATCGTATATTTTTTGCTTCACACGGTACAATGTTCCTCGTGAAAGAGTTCATATAATCGCTTGTACAATAAAATTTACCATGAAAAGCAGTCTTTAGACTAATTAAGTAAAGCCCACAAATTTTTTACATAAACTTTAAGATTTCCATATCGGATATGGTTGCAGATAAGCATGGAGGTATCATTTCACTTTTAAATTTCACATCTACCTCACTTATTGTCACTTGTTGGCTGTCCCTTCAACTGCTTTGAAATAGTATTTTGGCCTAAATATTGCTTTAAGTACACTCACTGAAAATATAAAAATGGGCTAACTAAATAACTTTTCCGGCATTTGGCGAACAAATTCATGTATAATCAAATCCTTCTATATTGTAACCCTAGGTAATATCAAATTGAAGTGCATTAGCTGGATGCATGCTTTTGTCGTAGATTTTTATGTTATTGTGATGTGTAAATAATGTAATTTCTTTTCCTCAGGTCAATCAGCTCTAATAAGGTTCACGAAATCGAGTTACATATTTTGCTTTATCCAAGCGCATGGTTTAGTTTGTGAAGTGGGTGATACAAAAACAATACCACGATTCAATCGAAGCCTTGTTCTCATTTATCTCTCTTCCGCTTCCGTTCCTTCCACTCTTCTTCAAAGGCCTTTGCATCACCGTCGCTCATCACAGACCCTCTTTGCCTTTGCATTCCCCAAATTAATTGTCCGTCTCCTCGCAAATGGGTACAAAGTGAGCAAAAAATGCACCCGAAATGCCTTTTTTTCAGCAGTTCTGCACCCACTCCACGCTCCCAATATGTAGTGACTCCCCTTTTGAAGGGACGAAATTGAGTTTGCTCCTGCAGTTGCTTCGAAAAGCGAGCGTGATCCAACTTAATGCCCTCACCGTACCCTTTTGAGACTTCTCTTAAGTCTTGAAAGGTTCGGTCCTTAAGCACTAATCGCTCTCATTGGTTGACTCAGGTCCTAACATAGAGCTTTGACAAACTGACCTAATTTTTTTTGGAGACAAAGTGTGCATTTGTGAGATCTTCTGGGGAGGAGTCGGGATTGACAAATGTCGCATTTAAAAATACGTTGATTTTTTCCTCACTCTAAGAATCGCTTTGAATTCTGGGGGGGAGGGGAAAGTGTAAATTAGTCTGTCTTGTTTAGTATTTTCCTCTTTAGATCGTGATTGGGTATTCCAAGGAGTGTGGAAGAAAATGGGTTTTTATGGGCTGGGAATAGGGAGAATGCATTCTCTTTTGTGAGCTTGTGATACATTGTCAAGACCGTATTTTCAAATGCTATGGTCAAAAAAACCATTTATATTATATACACAAAATGAATTTCTTATCACTGATGGAAATGAAGTTATAATAAGATTCCCTAACAGTTGATTTTACTTTCTTGTGGGTGTTTAGGTAAAGTCTGAGAGAATATGTTTTTTGAGGCGGGGATTTTGCATATTTTGTCCAGTAACTTTGTAGTTTCATACCGGGGAGAATTTATCATGTTTTGTGGTAAGTAAAAATCACCCTTTTATTTTTTACCGCTAGTCATTGTGCCTAATGCCAGTGAAAATGAAGTGCTAATTAAAACTGCTTGTTTGCCTCACTGTTTCTACAAGGTGATTAGGTATTCTCTCATGCGTCTAAGAGAAGACGTGCTCTGAGGGACAAGAGCCATAAAGATTTTACGCATGTCTTGAGACAAATTCTCATTTACATCTCTTGAACTGGTTTTATTTCTGTTTTGTCTGGGAGTTTCATAAATGGGCGTTCGACCTGCGGGTGACTTGGTAAAGCAATAATGCTCTGAAGCGTACCGTAAACGTGATAAGAGACGTGGGGTCCTCATCAGTCCTTATATTCCGTCTAGGTTGTATATTTCAACTCGAGACTAGGACAGTGAGCGACACACGGAGCGCTGGGATGTCTACGTCTTGAATATCAATTCGCACTACGAATTCGATCCGTTTTTATCGTCTCGTTCTAAGGGCCCGCGTCGGCGTGAGAGGTGAGAGTTAATTTTCATTCACGATGATCACCCCTTCCTCGCGTCGAGTCTTTTCTTTTAAGAGTTCGACTCACGTATTATGAACAATCCCCATTTGCTCGCCTCTTCCGAATCTAACGGCTGGGAAATTATTTCTGCTCCCTTCCCACCCCACCTCACTCACTCGGGAACGTCTTTGAAAAATTCTCTCCGAGTAGTATGGCAAAATCGGGAAGTGAGATCATTAGTGACAAGAGCTGCAAGGGTAATGGTCGTGGTGGGATTATGTCCTGATCACTCGTCAGGAACTGCTAATAACTCTGCCATCTCTTCTCTCCGGACATTATAGAGCAAGGTTTTCTTTCCTCTCTGATATGAGGACTCAAAATTATCAGCATTACATTCCTTGAATTCCAAATGAACCGCAGTGCTCCCTTTTGTCTCCCCCCCCTTGTGTTGTCCTTTCCTCTCTGTCAAACACCCTATTCAGTAATCCCAATAAATTCTTTAGTATGGTTGAAGAGTTACTCTGAGGGCAGCGACCAGCAACTAAGATCATTTAAGCCCTTAAAATAGGAGGATAGGTTCAGAAGTGATGGATTAATTAGAGTTTGGGGAAGGGTGGATTGAAACCTGGTGTAAAAATTAGTCTTATCTAAACGAAAGGAATCAGTAGGTTGACTGTTTAACGTCTCATCCGACGGACATTGCATCTCACCATAGAGCATACAAGTATAGATTTTGCTGAAACATATCCATCACCGTTGGGATTCGAGCCAGCGCTCTCCGGATAGAAATGCAGTGCTTAAGAGTCCACACAAATCCGAATCACTCCTTGAATTCTTTTATTCTTCTGAGGTCTGCTAACATCTTTATCGAGGGTCGTATCCTAAGTTCTTAGATCTCATCTCTTAGTTGTCTTCCTGCTATGGGCTGTTAGTGTTAGCGTTTGCGTGTTGAATGGGAACAATACCAAGCTCCTTTGAAGAGGTTGACATTTGTAAAGCGTAGTTTGGGAAAAATTTACTCGGGAAAATGTGAAATATTTATGATATTTACTGTTAGTTCGAAATCATTTAGTAAAATATCGAACTATGCATGCATAAAAGCATGAACTACACTGCAAAATATATTAATTTAGATTAATCTACCTATTGCGGGGGAATTGGATGAATAAGAAAACATCTTTGGACTTATACTATATTATGTCTCCATTACCTTCCAAAGTTTTTTCTTAGGATCTACTTAGCATGCTACCTTTCTTCATCCAGTTCTTCAAGCCTCTACTCTTTCTTATTTTGCACGTCTGAAATGAACAATATAGGAATAGTTCTCAATCTATTTACATGGTGACAATTATCATTATTTAAAAACTTACTTTTGAGAATAATGTAAACAATTTTGACAAAGGCTCAAAATATTTTTTAAATCTTGAATTTTATTCTTTACTTAAAAATTTAAACTGTTTTTAATTTTACTGTAAAATTGACACATTTGTAATTTGCATTCGTTGGACGCACTTCAAAATTCAAAGAAATTGTGAGACGGCTCTCATATTTAGGAGGATTATTATTGTTGTGACAATATTTCACTTATCATGGCATTTATTTTTCTCACAAACCTATTCCCAATCTTTTTATGACGACGCTCTCACTTGTGTGACACTGTCAACTCCTCGTCATTTGCCCTCCAAACCCATAGAGGGCGGCCACTTTATTTGATGCGTATTCATAGTCATAAATTGTCGAGTGGATTTGAAATGGTTGGTATATTCTTGGGAAGGGGAACGGCTGAGGGAAATCGTTCCCGAACTGTCCATTTCTTGCCTCCCATCTCCACCGATTTCAGCAAGCCTTATGGCCCATTCGGCCACGTTTTCTCCCACATTCAAATTCCAATCGCCCCAGTACCCTCTCCCATCCACAACTGCCTTGTTTCTTGGAATGTTTCACTCTCCCGAACGCCTTTACTTCTTTCGAAGCCTTTTTCCCTCCACCCACCACCCATCCGTATCCCAAACCACCCTCCTCTCTCGATCCCATTTATACCCGCTTCATTGTCTCTCAACTCTATGGGCTCAAAGCTTCTCTTACCTTCCCTCTTCCCCCCCCCCCCGGCCCAAAAACCTCATCCAGTCTGTAGAACTCCCTGCGAATCGCCCGCAACAAACCTCCAAACTTCTACATGTCCCGATCCACTTCCTCAGTTCTCCTCGCCGTTGAGTTGTATGTTCCTTAAGGCGAATCCCTTCTTCCTCAGCATCTACCATACTACCTCCTCTTCCTCCAACCTCCCTCTTCCTGCCGTCACCCTACCCCCTTCCTCGAGGCCCTTGTGTCTTTTTTTCCCCAACGGTATCTCTCCGCTACTACCTCCCGTCCCCCCCCCAACCCATCCCGTTCCCTTTCGGCCAAAACACGGAAAAATCCCGCTCTTTCCATTACTCCTTGTTATCTCCCCGTTTTCCCTTCACGTTCGTTGCGTCGAATCGAAAAGATTTTCTCGAACCGTGCCGGGCCTTTTTGGCGGAAAGAAAAGAAGAAAGTCTGTCTTCCTTTCAATCTTTTTCCCCCGCCGGTCCCGTTTCGGGATTTGAAGTAATTGAGCAACGCCGTCTTGGGGATTAAACTCTTCGCGCCTCCCCTCCTTTACCCCCCCCCCCCCCCGAGGGCATTTTGGGCAGTCTCTTCACTTCTTCTTCTGCAGGCGTTTTTACTTAGCAGTCTGGGTTGTTTTCTTTTTGTAGCCGGGCCCGTCGGTGCTTAAGGGGCGGATTACTCGTCTTTGATGGTCAGGGTCTTATTTTTTTGGCTCTCGAAATCGATCACTTCCTTAAGGCATATCTCACCTCGTTAGTTCGTCTTTCAAGGTGAACCAAAATTCTCACTGCCAGGTAAAAGGGTTGCACATGTTTATCGATTATGGGCAGATGATGCGGGTATTTCCAAACTTTTTAAATGTCTTTCTACCCAGTAAAATTTCGACGCCATGTACGATTCAATAAATGAGGAATTATGCGAGTTTAATTAACTTTTTAAGAATCGTTTTACTTTAACATTGGGTGCTGAAAATCTCTACCAAATGATGCCGGAAACATTCTCCAAATAACGTTACAGAGTATAAAATTGATTTTTCAACTCAGCAATTCATGAGCTTTCATAATCACTTAACTCTTTAATGGAGGAAATGCTACTCATTTTATTACGTCGTTCTTCCTCCCAGAAAAAAATATGAGAATTTTGAATTCAATCCTTTTAGGCGTTACCTTTTGGAAGTCCATTATTGAATAAATAATGACAATACCAACAATGTTTAAATCCACAGAGTTCTTTATTGGTACAACTAGTTTCAACGCTACTGCGTCTCATCTTCAGGTGCAAATACCTAAAGATTACGCAGTAGCTTTGAAATTAGTTGTGCTTATAACGAACTCTGTGAATTTAAACATAGTTGGTATTGCCATAATTTATGAACATTTTCTACCTGTATTTGGAAATTATCATCGACAATTTTTTAAAATTACAGTTGTGTCGTGAACTAACATTGTTGTTTGCCTCCTAAGCTCAAACTTGAATTTTCTAGTATACATTTTCTGCTCTGTGTCAAGTAAGCAGTGCCCCGATTCTGGCTGATATTTGTGCGCTCTGTCTATGTGGCAAAAAGACGGCTTAGAATCCCAGGTTAAGTTTGGTTTAGAGCTCCGGAGTGTTGAATTCCGTGATGTATCATTTCCGTTGGATCAAAAATGTCCGGGAGGAACTCCTCGACGAAATACCGAAAAAAGAGGTACTTGAAGTACTCTGAGAAATGACATTCCGAGAGGAAGCGGGAGCGGAAATGGAATCTGCCCATCAAAGTCTCCACCGTCTCGCGCCGAAGCATCTTGTCTATTTAGATTGCCCTCGACGCTGTGGGGGGGGGGGGGGCAGATCTCGCGGCAGCAATTCACTTCCGCTAACGTTATCGGTGGTGACTTATCTTCATGGCTTCTCTAAACTCTGTATTGGTAGTAGCATCTCAAATTTTAAAATGTGTGCATTCGAAACGAATCTGATAAGGGCTGCATCTCATGCATCCTTGTAGGCTGGGGTTTCACATCTATTCCTCGGGTATGAATGAGCCTTGCACGTGCGGTGGTTTTTCAAAACGAAGCTTTATTCGCAGCCTCGCTGATGGTGGGAACGTCACGTCACACGCTGAGGTGCGTTTTTTTCTCATTGCGTACGTACTTCGTTGAAACATCGTCTCCAGCGCTCAGTCTAACCCACGGTCACCAATATTAAGTAGGTGATTTCTCTCGTGTAATAATAGGGGTACTATTTACTCGCGCTAATTTCCGATTGTCATCTAATTTCAAAACAATTGATATTAGCTCTTTGGGTCATTATCTTTGATTTCCACCTCCTGGCCAAGGGCGAGGAAAAATTCCCCTGCCCTAACATCACACCTGTACTAAAGGTGGCCACTATTTTAGGATACGCTCTTATGAATGGGAATTTCGGCGCCATGTCCTGGTCTTGGCCATGTTTACGAATGCCTTGCCTCTAAGTATGTTCATATCTTGTTTTAAAAGGCAGTAATATTCTAGTATATTGGAGACTTTGAACATATATCAGATCAAATACTGAGCAGTTGCTACGTAAGTATCCATAAAAAATTTCTTTTTACTGTAGTTTGTGTACAGTACTCGAATATCCGAACATATTTACTGTATGAATGAAAGAATTACGGAAAAATGAGAGACTGGATAAACTTTTAGTTAGTTAAGTGTGTGCGCTCGGCCTAGTTTATTTTAGTTTAGCTAGTTAACTGACTAAAGAAGCAATAGTTCTTATATATATATATATATATATATATATATATATATATATATATATATATATATATATATATATGTGTGTGTGTGTGTGTGTGTGGGAGGGGGCAGTGGGAGGGGAGGGGGAGGGGGCTATATATATATATTGTTCTTAATATAAGCCTCTTCTTATAAGAAGTTCTGTGTAAAGCTTCTAGAAGTTAGTTAACTAACAAAAGAAGCAATATCAGTAACAACACACGCATCAAATTGCAACGGCAAACCCTCGCTTTCGGTTTTTCACTTCTTCAGGGATGGCTAACAGCTGCCTTTGGTGTAGATTAATTCACTCAAAATTCGTTTAGAATATTTGTATCTGCAGTTATCTATGGCGGTTTTGAATCTTTTTATTATCAGTGGTATCCATCAGGCACATTAATAATACTTCTCATCAAATCTATTGAGGTGACATGATTAAGATTTTTGGGAATTTTACACCGTGAATTTGCCAAGGACGCACGAGACTAATTAATAAAATCCGCGGAAAAGCAAAACTGTCCTTGCGTTCGATGCCGATCGGAATTGAGGAGGTGCATAACTTGTCGAAGATTCTGAGGTGTCATCTCGCGAACGTTTTCCCGAGCTCCGCCCATGAATCCCCTCAAGGAGGACGGAGAAATGTTTTCATGCGTCGGGAGCGCTATTAATAAGGAAATCTCGCGTCCTTTTTGCGATCGGGTGGTTCATAATCCCGTTGCCTCCCTGTCGGGAGGAGCCGTGAGTGCCCCCCCCCCCGCAGCCAATGCTATGTCTTCCCCCAATTCTTCCCTCCACTCCCTCCTTCCCCTAGCTTTAATCTTTCCGGCAAACAAGAAGAAAATAAATCCCATCGCATACTCATTTCTTCCCTTTATTCGCGGCGGATAGGTTTTTGGAAAAAATCCAATCCTCCACCCCCGCCTGAACGACTATTTTTTTCAATTTTCAGACACCCATTTACCTCCTCCTTTGTTTGTGATATTTCTTTGCTCATAACTCCCATCATTCGTTTCAAAAGCCTGTTCTTTCCCTTCCATAACCCCCTCTCCCCCTACCATCCTCTTCCCTCTCCCCACCCAAAACCGTCCCTATAACTAACCCTCTTTCTGGACCTCCCCTACTCAGGGATACATCCGCGACGCAGCTGCCCACACCCCTCCTCCCCCATCGTCCCCATCTCCCATCTTCCCCTCCCCTGCACTTAAACAGCACTCACTCTAGGTTCCGGGGACGTAGTCAGAATGGGGAGGAGTGAGATGGCGGGGGGGGGGGTTGGTGAGCGGGGGAGGGGGAATAAGAAGGAGACTGGGAGAGCGGAGAAGGAGGAGTAGGTATAGAGTGAGCGTGTAGCGTGGAAAAAATTGGAATGGATTAAGGAACTCGTTTCGAAATCCATCCGAATTCTGAAATCCAATTTTGGGATGCGAAGGATGAGTCCGTCGAGTTCTTTGGCCGGGGATGGATTGAGATGAGGCCGAGGTAGTGGTGATGGGGAGGTCGGAGGGAGTTTGGCAGTGGGTGGGTCGGGAGACGAGGGAGGGGGCTGTCGGGTTTCGGGACGTTCGGAAAGTGTGGGAGATGAGTTGGGAAAGGGGGGGAGGGTTTGCGGGTGCCCTCTTCCATCCCCGCCCACCTCCGACGGTCTTGCGGAGGCGATAAAGACTCGAGAGGCTGCCGCCAAGTGGGAGGTTTCCGAAGCGGTCCAAGGAGTTTGTCGGGTAGGAGAAGTCCTCGGGCGTGGGCGTGTTGGCAGTGTCGATCGAGTACGGGACTCCTTCAGTGTCATAATTATGTTTAGCAATCGCGATTGAGATGTGAAGAATGGAAATGCGTTGATTTCTAGCTATATTGTTACTTAGGAGTGCTTTTTGTGAACTTTGATGCTGTTATACTTGGCCATGCTGATAATCACTACGTTTACCAATCGAACTTAGATCGATATGTACTCGGACTGATCTGAACATTGTCCAGCCAAATTAAACCAACCACCCGACCCGGATTTCCTGGTTTACCAATGCGAAATCGTTTGAAATATCGATTTGAATCGGTTTATCTCGATTTTGAATCTCAGACTGACAGAGAAAGCGGGGCGAGTTAGCCCGCTTCTAATATCAATCCCGCTAGCCCGTTGCTTTTACCATTTCAAGCTGAACCAGCCAAATCAATCTGAGTTCGATTGGTAAACTTACGAATAATTGGTTAGATTGCTGTCCATTCTGTATATTGTACACTGAGTAATCCTGAATTGATATCCGCATGAATAATTTTAGTTAAAAGACGAAAATCAAAATCTGGAGCAGAAAATCATATGAACGTAATTTTTTTTATAAAGATGAGTGTATGTGAAATCCTACAGAGGAAAAATCATTTCCCACGTTCCGAGCAAGGCGAATGATTTTTCCTTTTCGTACAATTGTGCATTGCGGGTGACTCCGTAAAGTTTAGTCCGTGGCTAGTCCCGGGTGACTCACAATCAGACAAGATCACTTTATATCACCCCCCTATTTTGGACCGAACGCTTGTGATGATTTCCGATTACAACTTCTAAGAATGATTCCAGTTTCAACTTGCACTTCTGAGGCCTACTCCGTCATGTAACAACATTATCATGACGCCTTACTACATCTCTAGGTCTGACATAAGCGATAAATAAGAGAGAAACATTGCCGAACAGTTTGATACAAAAACTCGTTCTTACTGCGCATAAAAAGTGATAAACAGTAAAAACTCAGCTCCACTCAATACACTCCTATAATAAACGTCACCATTTCGCCTCCCAAAACCTTATCCCTTACATATTTACACGGCTGGTGTCCTAACACCGCCCTGCCGCACGCCCATACGGCGGCTCGCAGGGTAGTATATAGATTTAGATGTAACAAATTACTGCACCTATTGCTACTTCTTTTTTTATGGTCTTCGACCAGTCACCTTTGGGGCAACATGCCAGGAATGATAATGAAAATATGTGAAAATCACATCACGTGAAAGGCACAACCGAGCATCCGCCATCGCTCAGTCGGAATCATAAACTCAAAATCAGATTCATCCGAAAAGGAGTAGGAAAAGTAAAAGAATGATCTGCTACCAGGTGTGGTTATTATGGAAGTTGATTCTGGGGGTAGATTTAACCAGAGTGGAGAGGCCTGAATGGGTTTCTGTGAATCGATAAGACGGGAATCGCGCATGAAACGGAGGGAAATATTGCTGTATCGGGAGCGACGCGCTCCGTGGATTTGTCGTCTTCCTTACGAGGCTATTAGAGGACTGAATGGGGAGGTCTCGTATGCGGTCTCGGATCTCTCCCTTTTCCCCGGGTTTGAATGCGACGTCATAATTGCCGTTCGCGTCGCCACGCATCAGACGGCTGTGTTATCGCTTCATTCGATCCCACCCCCTCGTTCCCCTCCACATTCGACGGGAGCGGTGGCATATGAGCCCTGAGGGGAGTGAGAAAGGGTATTCGGTCGAAGCTTTTGAGAGAGTGATCCTCTCTGAGCAAAAGCTGGGTGAGAAGCGTCATTTGCCTCCCAAAGGCTCTTATAAGTTACAAAATAAAGAGTCCGTTTTTGTATTACCTACAGTAGGAATACCATAAGTTCATTTGATGTTTACTCATGAGTAAAGTCTTCCTTAAAACTTGCACTCTGTCAGCGGACACCCAGTGACATAAATACTGACGATGCAATGGTCTACAGCATGCAATATCCATTTTATCCTCGGAAATGTTTTCTTTGTTCGGGTAAGTTGAGGACGTTAGCCATTCCACGCATGTTTCTCAATATTTGTACTCATTCAACTCGCGTTGTGAATGGTCCTTGACAATCTCTTTTCCTGTTCTAAGTTTGTTCGTTGCTATTTTGAAATAATTCTTCACATCAAAATAAATAATGGTTTGATTTATTCCCACAAGTAGCCTGCTGCATGGACTAGATTATTATCTACGTACTACTAACCATTGCTATTATCATTGATTTACTCTTAATATGCCGTCCAGTTTCTGTAATTTCATCATTATACTTCATTTGAGGATGCGTCTTTAGTTTCCTCGTCAAGTGTATAGTCTTAACATTAAAGCCCCCTGGGATAATTTATTCGATCTTTTAAGGTGTAAATTACAATTTATCTGCTATTTTTCCTTGTCCTTCTATCTTGTTCGTCATTTGTGACATCTGGTATCGGTACGCTGGAGTCATATAGTTGGGTGAAGTAAATTTCTGAATGTGACACCCTTGCATTTCTGAATTTTTGTTCGTTGGTAATGTTTAATTTAACTAAAGAATCTTTAAGTGGGCCTTGTCGTTGTTATTGTATGATAATGAAGAATTTTTTGAGCAGATGAAATCCTGCTAATAGATAGGAACGAATTTTGAAAACGTGATATATTATTTACTTGCATCAATCAATCATTCAGCCAGTTCATGTCGGTCTACCAGTACAAATGTACAGTATCAGTTTCTTCAACATAATAATTACGTTCGTGCCCTCTTATGCATACATTTGCGGGTATTTAGACTCCTGGAAATCATCATATAACCAATCTCGCAATGCGGCTTTTATTCATTGAAAACTTAAATATTGATTTATGGAATTTGTCCAAATTTAAAAACCTCGATTTGATGTCAATGTCATTAATACATTAAAAAATGTAACTAGCAGAAGTTGTTACAGAGTAATTACAACCCCTCGTTATTGGATATTATCTGGATGGAGTTATGTAATTATTCATTCAAAAATTGAGTTAATTTTATATAATTTTCCATCAACATAATTTTATTTTCTTGAATTCTATGAATAAAATATACTAGCTAATGTGCCATTACATAATCACTAATTGTGTTAATTGCGTAATGATTTCAGTCTCATCAATTGAAACTTAAAACGGAATAACTTAAAATAGTTGTAATATTACTCGACTAAAGTTTTCGTTTTCACTATGATAGAGAAAAAAGTGTTCTTATCAATAATATAGCAATTTTTTACTAATACTTCACGTTATAAGAAATAATTGGTTGACTTATTCTCACAGATAACCCTCTGCATGGACTGGAGAATGACATACTGTAATACCCATGAATACTATCATCATTGATTGGGCTCTTAAACCTTAGTTTCTACGGAATAAATTAAATTCCCCTTCTTTGAACGGTGATTACTCCTCTCACTATGCCACTTCAGCTATAGGTTTGTCTCTTTTCGTCGGAGACGGTGCCGAAACTGCATGAACCAGTTACTGAAGGAACACGGTAAACCTTTCACTACAGAGAGCTCGGATGCGATACACTCCGCAGGCCTCGTCCCTTCCCGAGACTCCTCCATGAAGAGATAGGCCCTTCAGCACCAATCGTTGCATGACTTTAGCAACGAGTACCACTCTGTCGAAACGAGCGCTCCAAGCGTTTCCATGGCCTCCCCCAATCCTCTTCGCAGCGTTATCTTAAAGGGAGGAGCCCACGAAGCCAAATTAAAATGCGTTCCAAGGGTTTATCTTTTAATGTTCCCGAGGATGGGCGAGCCAGAGTGTCTTTTTTTTGCATTTTTTTATTCCGAGGGAAAAAGTTTCGAGAGGGGAAGGAAGGTGAGATTGGGTGGACAGAAATGAGAGATCCGAAAGGTAGAGTTGGGGGAGGGAGGAATGGGGGGGGGAGGTGAGAGGGAAGCGCACGGCTTTCCCGTGCGAGCGTGTCATGACGTGCGCACTTTCAACTCGGGGAAGCGCGGAAGAGAAATTGATAGAAGTCATCGTGTAGAGTGGGGTGACACGAGAGAAGGCTGTGGAAGAGAATACTCGTCCTGATGGGGAAACGTGTCTGTATTTTTATTTATTTCGGCGAGGGCGGACATCGACTGGTAAGGGGTTTCGGGTGGAGGCGTAGTCAGGAGGCTGAGTGAAGGGTGGATATGGGGAGGTTTTTGCAATGGGCGGAGTTACCGAGCATGATGAAGTCGAATGATACAGATACTGGGGAAGATGAGATCCGGGAGGGGGTGCATCATTGAAGGGATGTTCGAGAGTGAGTTCGAGTTTCTGTGTGCGTGTTTGGTTTCGGAGAGAGATGGCATGGTTTGGTAATTTTTTTTCGGTGGGGATGAGAAAGATATGATATTTCTGGATTACCCCCTCCCTACTCTAGCATCTACCGGGAGGAAAGAGACGGAAAAATACAAGGAAAATGGATCAAACAGTCCTTTTAAAGGATCTACAAATCTTCATTCCCGTCGCCCCAGGAACCGTTAAAGGCTCCACTTATTTTATTTATTGGAGTCGTCTCGTGTCTGACTACTTCTCCCCCACTCCCTTCTCCCCCTCCTTCCCCATTATTGGGTCTACGGGGCAAATGACTTTGCCCCACCCCAGTATTCCCCTCCTGCGGCCTATCCCGGGATATTTTTTCGAATCAGTTGGCTCAATGGTTGCCACTGAAGCGACGAGAGTGAGTGAACGGAGAGGTGACATTGATGCATAGATTCCGCGGGCGGGAGAAGGCTTTTGGGTCTCTACTGATTTTCATAGTGAGCAAACTTGCGCTTAATTTGCTAGCCCGTGGTTTGGTGTTCTCATGCGGAGCCGGAAATTGCTCAGTCATCACGGAGCAGGCATATTTGCTGCCTCTTTCGTGGGCAAATAATGTGATGGATTTGACTGTCTTGCCTATCCACATCGGTGGCGATCTACTGTTAGCTAATGCATACGGCGCCAGTCTTTCGTGATAATAATATTATTATCGTGGAGAATTAAGTCAAAAATGGATATTAATACTTGTTCTCCGCATGTTACGATAATTCCATTCGAAAAAGCAATCCTTTTTAATGAGATATTAAGGGAGCAGAAGTAGTAAAACTGCTCCATGTTGCATTTTAATCCCCTCGTGTGGGCTAAACGCAGTAGGTTTTGGCAACTTTTCGATCTCTATGTCGAAATACTTCAATTTCAAGTCTCTCCTCCGGATTATATGTTATGTTGGCCAATTACCCTCGATGGAAATGGATGTTGCCCTATTCTCAGCTGCCAGCACAAATCTAACTCGTCTATTGCCTTAGCCTACGCCTCTGATATAGGTTAAAATGCATGTGCTTCAATTTTACCGTTGCACAATTAAGTTCCAGGATTGCGAAGAGTTCAGTGAATTAAAAGTATGGAGAGGAATATGTAAACGTCTAATGGCTTATCGTCATCTCTCTCCTAGGCGTATCGCAAGTCATTCCATCTGTGAAAAAAATTGTTGTAAATAATAATAATAATAATAATTTCTTTAACACTTACAGGTTTCCCCAATTACAAGTGTTTTAATATATCATTAGAAATACACAAACACCCATGTCCTGGGCATTGAATAATCTTACCCAGGCGGGGCTCGAACCCGCCACCCTCGGTTTAGAAGGCGAGGACTTTACCCCGCCTACACCGGGGCCGACGACGTACCATGTGCTTTGCTTGTTTTCTCATCAATTTCGGGTGTGTTCTATTTTCTTATACGACGCCCAGGTCGTACTTTTTTGAGTCACTCATCTTGTGAGGGGGAGTGCGAGGCACTAATTACGCCATCAAACACCGTTGTCAACTCCCATTCCGCAACAAATATGCTCTCTTAGGTCAAATAATTCGGGTAAATGGACTTCCAGTCCCTGTCCGGAATGGACAACGCAGTTTGGTGTACTCAAACGGGAATGGGCTGACGTGGTAGTGGGGGGGGGATTCGGGAGCGACGAGAACGTACTCCCATACGACTTTATGGGAATTAGATCTAGTTCCCCCGGGTGGGAGTAAAAAAAACGAGCCACTAACATGGCAAATGCCTCAGGGGGAAGAGGGGTTGCAGGATTCCCATCGCTTCGGTCATTGGCGGTGCTTCATAGTCCGTGGGGTTCTTCCCTTTCTTTTTACTTTTTCATGCATGCATGTATGTGTGTCGAGAGGCCAGTATTGAGGCTGTATCATTCTGTTTCCGTGGTCACTTGACCGAGTCCACGATCATCCTCAAGTCCGCTTTCCCCTCACCCAACCCCCCTACCCCAAAACGCCGAGGACTGTCCGTGACCGGACTTCGAGTATCGCTCTTTATTCACTGGGGTACCGTGGAAAAGTCCCCAAGGAGTGCTTATTTTTTTGTGTGTGGGGCCGACCGCTCCATCACTCTGCGGGAACATACACCGACACAAGCGGCGATCGCAAAACGCGCACACTTAAGTGAGTAAACACGGACTCTTTCCCCCACTGGTCCTCTGGTTAGAGGCGGCCGAAAAAAATGGTGCCGCCTTCTGCCCGAGACGCATACCGCCGGCGCCGCCTCTCGCGAGTCCCGCTCATCTCCTCAGCGGATCCGACCGGGCCGGCCACTCGAGAACGCGGATCTCAAAAAAGTCGCGACAACCCCGGATGACACGATCGTCGGCATTCTGAGAGAAAATTGATAAAAAAGACTGGAAAAAACTAGGATGAATGAAATGCCTCCGACACTGAAGTCTCCCAATCCTCTCCAGCCGCTCTCTCTTCGCCTAGTCGGAGGTCTTTGAAATATTCAGTGGGGATACGAATTGGGCCGTGCGATATTGGGCGTGACCCAAAATCCATATTTTTTTGTACAAATTAGTTTGGAATGAAATTTTAGTCGGACCTCTGAATTTATTTACGATGAGTGTATTTCTATACGATATTCGAATGGTCCAGTTCCTCACACGTTGATTTTTAATATAAATAGAGTTTCGACCATGTTTCATCGGTTGTTTCCTGGTCGAAATACATTGAAGCGTAATTTGATGTGGGTGCTTGTTAATATTAAAAAAGCAAGTGAATTATAACCGCCGGTATATCAATCCAACCTTTAAAGCCGTCATAACTATACAGACCTTTTCATGGGTTGTAAAGCAGGTGCAAAAACGTAGATGATATTGTTGGTTTTCTATTATTCAATATATCATATTCTATTTTTACGCTATAGCAGATTCCATAATTTGCTTCGATGATGATAAATGAATCATCGTTAGTGTTCGCCCATTCTGTAAGTTTAATGTAGACTTATGAATCTGAAAGTTAAACATACTTTGCTGATTCATTTGTTTCTGCTCACGGGAAGGTGAGAGACACATTAAGTCCTTTTGCGCCATGAAGAGGAGTCGTAAAGGTTGAAGTATTATTTAAATGTTCTTATTGTTGAACAAAAGAAGGGTGAATAGGAAACCGGTGCCTGCATTTCCTTACGTATGCAAGTGAAAGTGTCAGGCTTAACTTGATGGAAAAGTGATAACTGAAATAAAATCATGCGTTGTGCATTTCACACCGATTCATTAATACCATGGTTTTGACCATTAATTTCATTATATATATATCGCCTTGATAATGACATCATTTATCGAAACTGTGATCGGTATAAATGAATCAGGGTTGAAAGTGGAAAGCAAGTTTTAGTTTCATGTCCATCCGATTTTCTACCGAACAGTGCCAAAAGATCCGAAGTATCTCATCCTATTTAGCTGTGTAAATTCTGTACCATTAATTATGCCTATTGTGCCCATTACTCAGGTAAAAATTCTCCTCCACTGCGTGAATCGAAACCCAGGCCCTCTGTATAGAAGGGCAGTACTTTTTCCACCATGCTAACCCAATTCTTGGTGATTCATTCACCTTGAGGAACGGTCTGCAACGATGGAAACATCGGTTCCCGCGCAGATACCAAAGTTAAGGCCGTTGAGCTCGGCTGTGATAGCGAGAGGTGATCCCCCTAATAGTCCGAGTGCTGATGCCTCTGTCTGCAAGTTGCTGGCTGTACGTGCGTAGCAACCTTAGCCGTCTGAGCACGCTATAACGAGGTACTACTTCCTTTATCTTCGTGTATTCATGTCCTTGATATATATGCATCGACGACTGATGTAATATCTGGCTGAGACCAAGAGTGGGAAAGTGGAAACCGAGTTTCTTTTTTCATCGTCTGGGGTGAGTCGTGAGGGAGGAAGGGAAAGAAGTAGGAGGTTGATGGGGGAAAAGCCAAGAGAGGGAGGGGCAGGGGGTAAGGACCAGGGTGGCGTGTGGGGGAATTAATGAGGAGTGTGTTTTATCATGCGGTTTCGGCTTAAATGGAATGCTATTTTCCGAACCGTGGCCGCGATGATAGAGGGCGATTGCACCGCCGTGTCGTGGGTGACTAGGTTATCGATGGGAACGATTTCAGAGCCCACATCTCCCCTCTGTGGACGGTGGGGAAAACGGAGAAAATCGCGAAAAAAAGGAAGAATTAAAAACTATCTTTCCAATTTCCTGGCATTGCGATGTGTCTTTTTTTGTTTATTCCTTAAACCATGAAATTGGATTGATAAAAAAAAGCTACCATGTTTCTCCAACTGCTGTTGCAGACGGTGTTTTGTTTTTATTTTTTATCAACTGTTTTTTTTAATTTTTACTTAGTTTCGATCGGAATAATCGTGAATCACCGCTGCTTGCCCGATGAATTGAACCGTTCTCCATGGACGTGCCTCTTCGAATATTCTATTTTAAAGCAGAAAATACGTTTATGGCTGAAGTAGTTTCTTTTTTATTATTTTTCGAATGATAAATCTTTAAACCGAAGCCTGCGTGAATAAATAATTTTGGAGCATGTGGGCCCGGTTAATATTTAGAAACAGGTGTTCATTATCGATACTTTTGGCTTGCTCGTTTTATCGTTCGTCTTTTCAGATTCCACTCATTGAGATATTTATGAGCAGCGATACTCCCATCGTTTTAAAATTCATTGCTTACCGCTACGTTTTGGCCCTA
Source organism: Ceriagrion tenellum (assembly GCA_963169105.1). Classification (NCBI taxonomy): domain Eukaryota; kingdom Metazoa; phylum Arthropoda; class Insecta; order Odonata; family Coenagrionidae; genus Ceriagrion; species Ceriagrion tenellum. The sequence goes on along the minus strand of OY720633.1, from coordinate 90,630,118 downwards.
AAATGGTCAAGGGCAGTCGCTTTTGGTCGTTATAACAAGTATCATCGTAATTCTGACAAATGCATCAAAACGTCACCAACCTATAACCGGAGGTTAGTGCTCCAAGCTCTAAATATTTCCTTGCTCTTTTTGAAATCATTAGTTTTCGTTCGATATTTCCATCCTATTTGTACTTTCGTCTGAATGGAAACCAGTTGGCCGCATGCAAAAATGACGGTCAGCAATGAAGAAAACTTGGACTTGGCCAAGCTTTTTTCTTCTTTTTTAGTGAGCGTAGCACTATAAACCAAAAACCGGTCATGGGGTGGGTTACATTCATATTTAGCGAAATTAAGGCCATGAGTGTACTAATTCATAGAAAGTTTTGTGGTGTTATGTATTTTATGATTTTTGAAGAGAAAAACATTCGTAAAGATATTTCCATCAGGAGATATCAAACATGTAAAATCATCAACTGGTTGTTACTTTTGTTAATATACAGTACTATGGCTGTAATTATTTAAATATTTTTTCATAGTTCATAGACGTCGGTGCTCATTTTCTGTCAACAAGTTAATGTTGTTCTTGCGTTGATTACTATGATTTAACTATGTCCCTGATGGGTCAACATCCAATCAATACACCTAGTATTTCTGCACCTCATCCATTAGCATTACCATGTCACGGTCTTCTGTCCCTTAAAACCTCTCTCTCTCTCAATTTTATTCGAGAACTTTTTTTTGACTCCCCGCTTAAATTAGTTGTGCCTTTACCGCGAATGTCCTTGAGATCCTCGCGCGATACGTGGTATCCGTTTAAGTATATTTATTGAATATTTTCTTTTCGTGACGGCGCATTTATAAGACGAGAATATTTTTCACGTTTCTCCCCTCCCTCCTAAAGTATGCACGCCCATCGCACCATTTCTCGGAGAGGGAAAGAAATTAAAAATATCCCGATCTCGTCCACTCACTTCTCCCTCTCAAACCCACAAAAATTCCCGAGAGTAATCCTCCAACTCACCCTCCCTTAAATCTCTCTCTCCTGACGTTGCTCTCTTGACCTCCCCCACCGCCCCTCTTCCACTGCCCCGCCCACTCTTGATGCTATCTCTTTCCAGAGTGATGGCGTGGCTAAATGTCCGGAGCTAGCGATAGCGCTCCTCGGTGCTATACTTTTCTCCACGCCGACGACGAATCCCGCGTAGCTTGCTTCCGGTGTCACCTCTTCCCGTATTAAGGCGATGAATATATTCCACCCTATTAGACATTACTTTTGCTTTATTTCCACTAGTTCTATGCTATCCCAGCCCTGATAGGTTTAGGTATTGCTTGCGAATCAAATGTAGTATTGCAGCTATCAGAGTGTTATGTGATAATTAATGACTTATGTAGTCAAGAGATATTTTTATGAGGTGTATTGAGGTCATTTTAATTTAAGTTTCTACACCTACATACCTCCCTACGAGATGCCACAGATGCGTGTAGCTGGAGTTGTTTGGACACCAGCTATCGAAATGGAGGAGTAGGGATAGGGAATAAAGAGGACAGATGTAAACCCTATATTCACGACGTGTTTTATGCTAGTGTCACGCTGTTTTTGTCATAGCCGTTAATGGTGCGTGTAAATAATGCACTTCTGTACCACTTTGTTCCGGTATCGTAATGGTTGAAATGATTGAATAGGTAGCGCATGAAGATAAGGTGATTCATTTCAAGTGAAATTCGTGTATGGTGACTCCTCGGTTTTACATTTGACAGGGTGAAATTTAGGTGTTAATAGCTCCTAGTGATTCAACATAAGGGACTTTTTGATATTTAACTTTAGTGTAGACACTTGTGTCTCGCAATACCTCGTAAAGAGAGCGCGATTAACGATAAAGAGATCATCTCTTTACGCATACCAATTTTGGTCTCTGTGAGCGCATTGAATTTATAATACCATCAAGGCTTGGATTTTTATGCATGATTATATGTATGGATTTATCAATGCGTTTGAACGGTTCGAGGGAAAAATTTTTCCATTATAGTATGTAAAACGTCATTAAATGAAAAAGAACGATATTATGTCATAGTGAATACATGATACCCAATTCTTCTAGAGCGCTCGCGGGGCTCCATGTCAGTGGAAAGTGACAAGCTTATTCCCGCGTGTCCAGCAAGCTTCGTGCCGCGAATTTTTCGGGCCGCAGCGGGAGTTTGCGTTGGTTTTTCAGTGGACTCCTCACGTGGCGGGCCAGTTTGACCGAGACAAGGGGGTTGAAGGCTGCTGTATCTGGCGGTTTCGCTTGGCGCCATGATTAGGCCGTTGTTTTATCGTCGTGCGTGACAAGTATCCATAAGGGGATCCCCCGACTCGGAGGAGGACGGGATAGTGTAGGGGTTTGGCCAGGGTGGATAGTAGTGGGGGTAAGAAAGAAAAATAAAATTGTCTGCCAGAGTTACATGGGGAGTGGGAAGTTTGGCAGCACTCGCGCAGTTGCGAGTATGTATGAGCTGGCTGAGGGTGGATTCAACAGGGGTGAGGAGGGTAATTGTGCCCTCATTAGAATTTCTAATTACTAGGAAAGTTACCATTCTTGTTGATTATGTGTCGCTCTCATTATATATAAAATATGCTCAAATTCATTGCACATTGTGGGGACGGATGGAAATAACAAAACCCCAGTTTAATACACTCAGGTTAAATATTCCTTTGGGATGTTAGCCACGGTAGTGCATGCGTTTCCCAATCGATGACACATCATCCAAGCGAGTCCGATGCATTGTACAGATCCTGAACATCTCGTGAATATAAAATTAACAAAAAAGTTACGTCATCTTGATGTTGACGTTTACTTGTCATTATAAAATATGGCGTTAGCGTACGTTAAGGAAGGTAAATGAAGATTGAGAATGAAAGACACATTGGTTAGTCGTATTGTACATGATTGACTCAGTGAGTTGAACCACGTTGTGTATTCATGTATTGAGGAAGAGCGATCCTATTTTAATTATTAGTATAAACCGGAATGAATTTGTGATATGCAACGTTAAAGAAAAGTGTATCCATTTTTATGCACCCTCATCATGACTGAGAGGCTTCATCATAACTTTTAATGTGCCTCATAAGTTTTCTGGAGTTGTTGAATGCCGATGCCACTTATTTCCTTTGCAAACCTTAAACATCCTTGGTTCGGGTGATTTAACTACCCCGTTGCTAAATCCAGTCGGTATTTGGATAATTTTCGACAAAATATTGACGGATTTCTCTTATTTTTTCCCTTGAAACATTCACTGAACACGAAAGGTTTAGCGACAAAAATCTCATCCATCCAGCATTAGCGAGCTGAATGGAAGCAAAGCCACGTAAAATTCCAGCATCACACCCGCTTAGGATGGAGCTCTCATCCGCGAACGGAGACGGCTTCAGGTTTTTATCCCGGTAGCACACTTATCCGTCCGCTGCTTTTACCGAAAGCCTTGTCGTGTGTGCAGCTCCTACTGTTTTTTTTCTTCTCTTTTCCCCAGTCGCCTTTCCCTTCTCGGTCGCGGCCATTTCCGCCGTCCCCCACCGCCGGGTATAAAAATCTCCTCCCTTCCCTCGCCCTCCAAGGCGGCCGTCGCCGCTGCAAGGGACTTGTCTCTCCGGTCCGCGCGTCGCACTTCGTTGGGCGCCAACCGACCCGTGCACACCCCGGGCCGGCGGACGCCCTCTCGCGTGAGGTCCCCCGGAGGAGCGGGCACCGGTCCACCTCCTCCTCCACTACCCGTGTGCCGCATTATCTGACCGCTTTCCGCCATCCGCCCGCCCTTGCCCGCTCCCACGCCCTTACCCACCCCTCCCCATCCCCCCACAGCCACTTCAACCAGGTACCCGCGATCCACTGACTCACTTAGCTCAAATGTCCACCTCACACCTATTCACGCTACCGCTATCCAGTAGCCTGCCATTATGGATCTCCCTTTTAAATTTTGCCGAGTAGGAAGTCGAATAAGTGTCTCGCCTCAAGGTGGATGGAACGATGTTTTTCTATGCGCAGGTTAGCGTGGACTTTTGCGTATGTGTTCTTTTTAGTAAGACCTGTTGAGAAAAGTGTAAAAAATTCATTTTAGGATTTCGTTCTTCTTTTTTAGAAATCCTGCGCTCTGTTAATTCGTAGCGTTATGGCGCGTAATATATTTTTATTAATAATTCCATTATATGCGAGTAGAGCTTCTTCAAAACGTGTCATAAAACACTTTAATATTTTTGTGATTGTTACTAAAAATAGTTGTTCAAGGTGTTACTTCGAGGCAAATAATCAAAGAAGAACTTGGAAATGTTAATTTTTGCCTAAATTTCTAATATTGCACAAAAAAATCCCTAAAGCCTTGGCCATGACATGGTTTAAAATCGTAAAATATAACTCTTTCGTCATTTATGTATGTATGGTGATCTCAGTCGCATAAACAGGTATACTTAAGTGAAAATATTTTCAAGTATTAGTTTTATTTACTTGAAATATTATTTTAATGCGCACTAAATGATCCAGGATTACCCCTCCGACCACCCATAGATAGGTTGGGGGAGTAATATTTCTCATAAAATTCATTTATTTTGACCTTCTTGACTAACTTACATGTTGTGAAATTCAATTATAATAGCCTCATTGTAAAGAATAAATTCTCGTCCTCCCAAAAGTGCCAAAACATTACCCACTTAATGCACTGCTTTTAGAGGTGGTATTAGAGAAAAAAGAATCCATTTTTCATTGGAATATGGTAGAACTACGCATCACAGAGAGTCTTAATTTAAAAAAGAAGTAAATTTTGATTCATAGACTGCTCCAGATGAAAACGCTGCATAGTAACTATAACTTTGCATTTGATTCATAGATAAATTTTGCACTCACTACAATATTACTTATATAAAAATATAAAAACTCATTTTTTGGGATGTTTTCAGTATATAACGTGAAGAAGTCAGGGGCCTTAACGTATTAATTCAAATAATAAACCTTCACAAGTTGTCTCTCGCGTTGTTTATTCCTCATACCCGGCGCAAGACCTTGCGGCCTTTTAATGTTGGATTTTACCTGCTCCAACTTAGTCATACCGCACCGTCTAGCCTTAGACTCACCTTAAAACTCTAAGTCAAACAAAGCATTAATGTCCTCGTTGGAGATATAACCCGCGGACCTACTCTTGCCTGGTCGATGCGTGTCCAGCCAGACTATCATGGACTTTTCAAGAAAGAGAAAATTTACCTCCTCGTGTTTGACTGCTGGATGTGGGTGCAACCGTTCACTAACAATTTGCAGGAGCATTAAAAGCACGATTTCATGCATACTTTTCCCCAAAAAGCGTGACTTAATAGTCATCGACTTCCATGCTTAAGGTAGTTCACTGTAGTTCAGTGTTCTTTCCTGCTCTAAGTTTATTTTCCAACAATTGGGCATTGATAATTTTTATTTCCTACGTTACCAACTATTTCTGCGTACATAAGCATGTGTATGATGTTTCGTATATTTTCTTTCTAGATATAAAAAATATTTTATTAACCTTTCAAGCTAAAATGATTCCGGCGTCATTTAAAATTTCCATTTTTACGCTCGACAACTAAAGAATGCATGAAACGATTAGGGGTGTATACCTATATAATGCCATATGCGAATAAAAATCCTACATTTCAGGGAAAGTAAGAATTTATTTGAAATATTTATATTTTTGCATGTTTAATATATCAATTTTTATTTTTGAAGTGAAAACTTCTTATGTCGCGTTGAGCACTTTTGTAGATGGGTAAAATACATTGAACTCGCGTCACCGTCACCGCTACTACATATAGGTATAATTATGTATATTCTGTATATACACAGTATACTCGCTACGTACACAGTACTTGTGGATGGGTACAAACCATTGGACTCGCATCACCGTCACCGTCACCCTCACCGCTACTAAATATATGTGTAATTGTATATTCTGTATATACACTTTTGTGGATGGGTAAAAGCCATTGGACTCGCGTCACCGTCATCGTCACTGCTGCTAAATATATGTATAATTGTATATTCGCTATATACACAGTATACTCGCTATATACACAGTACTTGTGGATGGGTGCAAACCATTGGACTCGCATCACCGTCACCGTCACCATCACCGCTACTAAATATATGTGTAATTGTATATTCTGTGTATACACTTTTGTGGATGGGTAAAAGCCATTGGACTCGCGTCACCGTCACCGTCACTGCTGCTAAATATATGTATAATTGTATATTCTGTATATACACAGTATACTCGCTATATACACAGTACTTGTGGATGGGTACAAACCATTGGACTCGCATCACCGCCACCGTCACCATCACCGCTACTAAATATATGTGTAATTGTATATTCTGTATATACACTTTTGTGGATGGGTAAAAGCCATTGGACTCGCGTCACCGTCACCGTCACTGCTGCTAAATATATGTATAATTGTATATTCTGTATATACACAGTATACTCGCTACGTACACAGTACTTGTGGATGGGTACAAACCATTGGACTCGCATCACCGTCACCGTCACCCTCACCGCTACTAAATATATGTGTAATTGTATATTCTGTATATACACTTTTGTGGATGGGTAAAAGCCATTGGACTCGCGTCACCGTCATCGTCACTGCTGCTAAATATATGTATAATTGTATATTCGCTATATACACAGTATACTCGCTATATACACAGTACTTGTGGATGGGTGCAAACCATTGGACTCGCATCACCGTCACCGTCACCATCACCGCTACTAAATATATGTGTAATTGTATATTCTGTGTATACACTTTTGTGGATGGGTAAAAGCCATTGGACTCGCGTCACCGTCACCGTCACTGCTGCTAAATATATGTATAATTGTATATTCTGTATATACACAGTATACTCGCTATATACACAGTACTTGTGGATGGGTACAAACCATTGGACTCGCATCACCGCCACCGTCACCATCACCGCTACTAAATATATGTGTAATTGTATATTCTGTATATACACTTTTGTGGATGGGTAAAAGCCATTGGACTCGCGTCACCGTCACCGTCACTGCTGCTAAATATATGTATAATTGTATATTCTGTATATACACAGTATACTCGCTATATACACAGTACTTGTGGATGGGTACAAACCATTGGACTCGCATCACCGTCACCGTCACCATCACCGCTACTAAATATATGTGTAATTGTATATTCTGTATATACACTTTTGTGGATGGGTAAAAGCCATTGGACTCGCGTCACCGTCACCGTCACTGCTGCTAAATATATGTATAATTGTATATTCTGTATATACACAGTATACTCGCTATATACACAGTACTTGTGGATGGGTAAAAACCATTGGACTCGCGTCACCGTCACCCATACGCATATGAGTGACTCGCGTCACTCATATGGGTAATGATGAAATAATTGACATTCCAAATTTCAACTTTGTTGCAAGTTTCAGAAGAAATAATCGTCCAGCAGGAGGAGTAGCTATTTATCAAAATACGAACACAGTTCATTATTGCTCAAATTATATGGATGTGCATGCGAAATTCACCAGTATGTTTAATACTACTGCTTCTGATATTGGCGATATGTGTATATGTCGTTGCCACTCTGAGAATAATCAGTTCATTATTATGGTTGCCATTTATATTTCTCCGGATAAGTCATTGAGGGCGATACGAGACTTCTTGTATGAAAATTTATTCATTTATTCTCATGATGCATCTGCATTGCTTGAACAAAAAATTGGGAAAAGATTTGATGATTTGCCAATGATTTTGAGTGGAGATTTCAACATAAACTTTGCAGATGATAAAAATCTAACATTGATTGAATTTTTAAATAGTAAGTTTGGTTTAACGATGTCTAATGATCGCAATCTTGGCACAACGAAATATAAAACTACTATTGATGCAGTATTTACACGACATTTAAGCAAATTCGAATCAAAATTATTCGTTTCTTACTTTAGTTACCATAAGCCTATCAGTTTTAGATATTGCCGATGATGATGGCGGTGATGATGAAAGAGTTGTTGACATAATGGATGAAAGTTGATTATTCTTAAGTGTACAATTTTTATGTAAAATAATTGTGTACAATAGCGCAATAAATAAATATTTAATTCATTATGTACATGAAACTACTTTCTACTGATTAATAAAACAATTCATTAGAAATTAATCCCTACATTTCAAAAATGCTCACGTTATTTCAAGTTTTCACTTCTGTCGGCACTCCCGGAGTGCCTCTATTTTTTTTAAGTAAGTAAGTAAATGTTATATTTTTTTAAGAATGGAAAAGGCTCATTATATATTTATACTTTTATGGATAATAACACCTTCGATAGATTTACGTAAAATATTCTTAAAAAAAACGAATGGATAACAAAATTTCCCATTTTTCCATTTTTTCAGTGCCTGATAAGATCAGTTTTTCCGCCAGTTTCTTTCGTTTTATACTACTTCATCAAAGAGATATTGCTGAGCGTGGGTTGAAGTTCCCAGTTTAATCGATATATACTGGCCCCCGACTACTTCATTTGTTGCTTTCGTTGGAGAGGCCCACCAAACATTTCATTATCTTTATCCGTTAAATCAACCTTGTTTTAGTAATAAAATTCCAGCATAAACCAAATTATGTATTCACCGGCAGCTCATTGATTGTAACGTATACATTATTCGCATTTATTTTGCAAATTAAATTCGTAATGAGGCCTAGTTTTTAGCCATCCTTTAATGTAATAGGATAGCCGGTGAGTGGCCTAGTTGAAAAGAGCGTATTTAGTGGTGTATTAATAGGGCTGATAAATTTCCCCTGTGCACGGTTCCTGGTGCGTTGCTCCCTAATTATTCCAGCATAAAGCTCCTCCAATTTTGTACTGCTCTCTCCCCTTACCCTCCATACCTCGATTATATGGAGTTTATTAAAATGCTTGCGGCATAACTTTCGTCCGAAAGCGATTCATGTATTCCACATTTTAGATATCCCAATGAAAAATCGTTGAGGAGGCTGAAGTTTGGCGGAACACCACGGCGATGAATTTAGGGTGTGGTAGTCAGTTTGGTAACGCTCCGATATAACAGTTCAAGAGTCGCATGTACGATTTCCTTCTTGAATGAAAATGTTGTAGCTGTAACTGTTGTAGCTATAGGTTACAGATATAGAAATAGAAAACCTATGAATCGTCGTGAAGCGTTATCGTGTTCGCATGATGGATTATTTGAGGAAATTCTTTCTGTTAAATGGACCAATTACCTTATAGTTTTCCTTGATAAATTTGTGTTAACCGTATAAAAAATCAGCCATGTTAAGTGAGCTGTATTTTCTGATTCAGTAATTCATTAAAATAAAAATATATAATATTTAGGCAATTGTTAATAAAAGTAATATTTCACATTTTAAGTACATGGGTATTCATATATTTTCTATGTTTTTAACTGTTAATGATTTCTTCTTAGCTTGATGTTAGCCGCACACAGAGCATACGACGTTATTCTAAACAATACTTTTATTCAGATTATTCATTGTCACTACTTCTGGATAAAATATAATATTTTTGAGGAGAAATTGGTCTGAACTTAATAAACTTATCGCAATGAAATCAACATTGTATAATAATGGGGTAAGAAACTTTTTCTGTGCCCTGAAGATACATAAATTATTACACAAAACTTTGGCTTTAGGGGAATGAGGTAAATAATTAATTTTGGGCCGATTGGCCAACAGGAAAAACTAACTATTCCAATTTATGCAGAATCGCAGATTTGTCTTCGTTTTAAGTGTAGGCCGATCAGAAACCCAGGAAAATTTTACTGATTTGCTGGTTAAGTACGGGATCAAACCTCCCTGTTTCCATTTTTACTCACAAGTTATCATCTTCACGACACCTTCTCGTAAGATAGAAATATGACGAACGCCACCGATTGAGGGCACGTAGTGTTTTTATTTTCCGCGACCAAAACAGCCACCACCGAAATTTCGGAAGCCCACAACCGGACGCCCATAAATATCGCCGGGGTAAATATTAATCTTTTTCTTCGTTTCGTTTCGAGCGGCGAGCGGAAAAGTGAGTTTGGGAGCGCGAATAGAACTCCTTGGGAGCTGAAAACTGCGGAGTGGCGTCATGCACGGAAGCGGGGTGGGAACCACTGGACGTCAACCTGGAGGTGTTGGGGAAGGGCATTCAAAATGGGCTGGGAGGGGGACGGTCGCCGGGAGTCAGGTGTGTGGAAATAAGGACGAAGGAGGTGTGCAGCGGAAAGAGGAGGAAGGAAGAGAAAGAGAGAGGTATTCATGAGGAATAGAGACGCAGGGAAGAGACAAGAGAGGAGAATTTAGGGCGTAAGTAGAGGAAGAAGTAAATCTTGAGAGTGCGCCACGAGTGAAGTATTGTTTTATGGTGCACGGGAATAAGATAAGGCTTCCGGTTGTCCGGGAGTGTGTCGTGTGTGGCTTGAGGTGGGTTTAATGCGGGCGTATATCATTTCACTCGACTCATTCCAGTATGTATGTCGCCCCTCTTCATTTTTTTCCTTTCGAGGAGATATGATGAAAATAGCACTTTAAGTGGGGAAAAAAAGTATTTCGAATAAATCGTTTCGCTGAAATTTTACCCGTGGCGCCAAGGTCTCGAAAATAATTAAAGCTGCGTATGTATTTTAATTACTCATAGTTCTTGATACCGGGAAAATCGCTCATTTCTCGTAGACATACCTATGTAGTGTTATCGACCGCTCTAGTTACAGGCAGACATATTCTTGTAAGTCCATTTGTACTCTGTCTAAGGAAAAGAACACTCCATTTTCTGAAGTGGTATTGAAGATTTTAATTATTGAAGATTTTAATTGCTATTTTCATCATGACCTCGGCAGGAAAAAATCCATATAGAATGAAGCAAGTACTTCAACCCAAGGACATAGGAAAAGTAATGCGTCTGCCTTAAAGGTTGCATGCAGTCTTGAGATGGAAAACTCATCAGCGATAAGTTTATGAGGTTAAATTAATGTTCCGCTCAAGGGGTTTAGGAGTTAGCTTTGCTAATCGAAATTAACTCACCTCTCTTTCATTGTTTTTTTGCTCATTCTGCTGCCTTTTCCGCAGAAGTCTGAATAAGGACTCATTTCCGCGTTTACCATAAATGGGTATTTAATGAAATTTCCTTTATCAGCAAATGCGAAACTAGTACTTAGTATTTGACGTTTTGATTATTTAATTAGGCCTCTAATAACAGGCTGTGGTCCGTGGTCCGTGGAATCTGAAATGCGATTGAATTTCTTCGGAAAATAACTACTTACCCCAGAATTCAATCCATTAATGGAGGGCTGTTGAAACATGGAACGAGATATTCATCAATCCCGTCATTTCACGACAGAGGGGACCAAACGTCAAGCGAAAGGGCGGTGATAACAGCCGTAATGAGTTGTGTAGCGCCAGTGGTCGTATTCACACGGACGATAACGGCAATTCAAAAGTAAATAAATGGGGGAAATAAAGGATATTGCGTATGAAACCACGAAATTTCAAAATTTTAAACCTGAGCTAGTTTAAAATTTCTGACACGCATTCTGTACGTGCTTTGTTTACTCATTCTTTTCTTAGAAGTCACTTATTATGCTGCTATGCTGTAAATGTTGAATAACTGCAAATGGCTGATAGCAAAAATTTACTTTTTATATTGACGAGTTGTTTATGGAGAATTCGTAAAGAAAATTTTCTCAGCTTACAGCTGTAAATTTTTAAGCTTTCCCCAGTTCCAGCATTAGAAGATCAATCTCACGCGCTGCAATATTGACTGATTTACGGTTTTGATTGTGGAAGTATAGGTGAATTCTTTGGCGAAAATGGATGGTCCTTGTTTTACCCAACTAATTTTGGTTAAGACGTGGGGACAAGTGAAATTTTTTTACCTCCACCTTTAGTTTTACAATCGATCTGCTCTGTGCTGGCAAGCTTGATATTTCAACAATGTATGGACAACAAAGCAAGACAAAAAATAGGTTTTTTCTAGATTTTTTTTGTAATTCATTTTCGCCCGGGCAAAAAGGAATGGGTCGCATTGACCATAAAATTCAATTTTTTGGATTGATCAACTTGATAAATGATGGAACTAAACCGAAATGTGTCTGTTCAGCTCGTAGAATAATGCTGTATGTCATCAAAAGGCATTGTTTGGTATAATTGGCTTTTTAAAATGTTTTATGACCAACTCTATAGTTTTATGTACATGTAAATGTTTTTTCAACTGCCTATGACGGAGATATTAGCGCCTCTGAGATACGCATCTCACAGCTCATAAAAAATGCATAAAGATGTTCCAGAAGAAGGGGTGGGTTTAAGCCCCACATTATCCAAACTTGCCCGGGAACCAATGAGCTATTCTAATCTCCTTTGTTATTTTCCGACACCACGTTTTACAGCTTCAAAATTATATTCGTCTTCCCATTTCTCTTTAACATAACTTTCAAGTAAATTATTTTATTTTATGGCGTTCATATCAACTTGCTTTTTATGTCCTTCAGTTTTATTTCGTAATGTAATTTTAGAGTCCTCTTATCGTAAATGGTGCTGATACAATAGTCTTACCCTTCTTCCACCGGCAGATCAAAAGCCCACAAAATATTTTATTTACAATAATACATCTTCTAATGTCATAGAAGTGTGTAAACGAACGTTGGGTTCTCCAGCATGCTATTTATCCCCACCTACCAAACTTAAGCCCAAGTTGAGGAAGTTTTGACGTAAAAATGAAAAGATAAAATTAGAAAATAAATTTAACCAATATCTTGACTGATTATAGAACCTATCTTTGGTTGAGCAGATGGTTGTAAAATTGCAGGCATCATTAATTTTTCTTCATAGACTCTCGTCAGAAAAAGTGTTAGGGAAAATCATCAGTAGACTGAAATTTGCATGAAAAATTTCAGAATGAGGAAAATTGGGTGAGAACAAAGAGTGTAGAATAAATTTCAGTAATTTTTAGCAATAGAGGACAATGAAGCATTTACTTACAGAAGAACTTGATGAGGGAATATTAAACCTATGGAATTTCATGATTGGGTATTTTCAACGTGAATACGCATAGGTTTTTCTATGTGTAGTCATTCAAATGTGAATCCACCGTCACCATGTATTTTATAAAATAATAAAATGTGATTTGGCTCTGTTGGTTTAAGTCAATGTAGTCCTTTGAAGTCTTGAGTTTAGCATGCCATCAATTTCAGAATTGCTCTGTATTTCATCATAAATTTACTGCTCTGTGGGAAGACGGTTTATGGCGAGTATCAAAGTAGTAACAATTCTTTTGTGTAGGAAAATATTTGATAAACTTTATAATCAAAACTTGCGGATATGCGATGCGGCCATAATATTGTGCTAAACCCTCTTTCTCGCTCCTTTTATATATCAGAGGGTCAATTTTCGAAAAGATTCGATAATAATTGTCAGCGAAAGTATCAGATTATCGCACGGTATCGTTGATGTATCGTATGCTATACCACCAATTGATATTTCCCATGTGATAATTATCATATACTGACGGGAGTCGTCTACTTAACCGTATTAAGGTGGAGAAACCAATTAATAAGTCGTTACTTTTGCGTACGATAATTATCACGGGGTACGAGAATCGACCCCCGTGTAAACGTGGTAACCAATGTGCCTCTGGCGTCATCCCTGACCGCCACGGAGTACGGCAGACCGCCTCAATTGCGAACATGTAGGCGTACCAGCGGTACGCCTACATGTTCGCGATATCCCCTTTACGCGACCGGTTCCACCCCCGCCCATCCGCCGCGCCCCCCTTCCCCGTCCCCGCCCCCGGCATTAGGTGAAATGAGGCACCCTTTTGCGGGTGGCGTGACTTTTTCTGACCCCGCAGTCACGAGGCATACAAAGAGTATCACGACATGGGTGGTTAGGCCAAGGTATTGGCTCGCTCATCAATCACAAGTCGAGATATAGCGATTCGGCCGACCTGTCACTTTCCTCCCGATAATGTCTCAAAACAAACAAATATTTTATTGAAATGTGTTTTCTTTAGATTCTCTTCTCCTATTTTCGTTTCATCAATATCCACTTCTTCGACCCACAGCGGAATTTTATGTATTCCAGGGCGCTAAGTGGATTTGATTCTCATCCCCGACTAATTTTATTCGATTTTTTTTTTCGTTATTCAGTTTGCCGATCCCGCTCGAATCGTAGATCGCTGGCTAAGATTATCATAGGTGTTAGGATAAAGGAAGCAGTCCGCCTCGTTTTCTCATATTCTGAGCCGCTGAATTTTCCACGGATTATACTAACAAGTTGAGGTATTGCTATATTTTTTTCTCTGGAAACTCAATGAATCTCCATAAAACATGAACAATGGTATGACGAACGAGTCTGGGATCCATTATGAATCGAGAACTCCTTATCGAAAGGTTTTTCTCGAGTTTGATTCCAAGAAAATATTATATTTTAAATAGGTAGGAAATAAATTGATACCGATAAAAAACTTCCCACCGTATTTTCCGATCGATTGCTGTCGCACAAATATATGGATGATTTTCTTCCCAGCCTTCCATTTTCAACACGTTGACAAAGCCATGACCGAATTGTTGGTTTAGTTAGCTGATAAAGCACCTGAAATATATTGATGAACTACTTATCTAACGCAAACATTATTAATATGCAAGTTATTTATATTGTATTTAGTTAAAATCAGTTAAAGTCCACTTATTGAATTTCATTATTACCTTCCAACCTTCGATCCCGAAGTATTTTGAGATTTCACTGAGCCCTCTAGTTACTATTATGTTTACAATATGACCATATATCTTGGTTCCATGCCAGATGATCGTGAAAAATGTGCGTATGAATGCCAAATTACACAGTAGTTTCCCTAAGTTTGGCTCTCAAAAACTTTAATTGACAGCTTCTATCAATTTAGTTTGGTTCTGTTCTATCCGAAATACAGGCACTTGTCTTCATCTCATGTAAGCCCATGACGACGTTAACATTTCAGCTCAAGACGACGAACATAAAGACTTTTCATCGGATTTGGCAAATTTTCTCAATCATCATGTATGTTCCTACTGGTAAATCGCACATTGAAGTTACTTTTGTGGCAAGTGTCACTTATTAAAAACAGATAAAATCATTGATAACCTCCATCCACATTACGTCTCACATTTTCACTGCAAAGGATAAGATTCATCTTATGGCATGTCAGTTGCTTAGATAGCTTTCTGAAACGTCACGCAATGAAGTATTTGCTTGATTAAGGGATTGGAATTGCTTTAAATTCTATTGCATTTGGTAAATAGTGGATCCATTTTTGGAATTTGGTAAACAGAACCTAGTTTTTATAATAATTACGATTTATATTGAACTTTTTCCATGGATAATATTTAGGCTAAAATGGCTTTTTCATTTCTCTCGACCTAATAAAGATTTTTAAACGCTTACTCGTCCATTTTCTCAAAGTGTTCAATACAGTGAAACCTCTAGCAAGACCAATGGGTCTATAAAATATAGTAAAATTCCTCTCGATGCCAGGCAAACATATCACGCCCTTTTGATTAGAAGAAGTAAAATAAATCACAGTACTAGAGGCATGGGAGTGCGATGTTGTGGCACAATATTGTTTCTTAATTTGACTTGAATCACAAAAAAATGATCATTTGAAAATGAAAACATTATTTATTAACTTAAAGGCTTACTGTATAGTATGTGCTAAGTATAGCCATACCAGACTAAAATTTGAGACTTTTCTTGGGTGGAATCAGTGAAAATTAATTTAAGCGTTTCTCTAAAACGAGCAAACACTCTATTAGAATTCGGCTTTTAGATAGTTCATTTCTTGAGGCTAGTGGTGCATAGAGACCAGCTGTGCGAGTTCATTTTGAGCTCGGGGTACGTCAACCGAGGCATTCCAAAGTCCCAGTCTCTTAGAAGGTACTCTTCTTCTCGCATCCCGAGCCCACAAACCTCTCTCTCTCTCTCTGTCTCTCCCATCATTTTCTCCCCATCGTAAAATGTTTGCCTTCTCCGCCTTTTTGCAATTTCGATCCCACCATTGACGAAGGCTTCAAATGAAAAAAACAGAAGGAAGGCGCCATGCTTTTCACTTTTTGCTCGAATAATGCCGTCTCTTGTTATTTTATTCTCCTCCTCTCCCTGCCCTACTGGTTCTCCAACCGCCAGGCACAGCACTATCCCATCTCTCTTTCTCTTTCCCTCCTCGGCGAATTTTCTCTCCCCACGCTTCCTCGCTCCTCCTAGAAACTTTCAGCCTCTCTTCCCTCTCTCACACTCTCCTTTTCCTCCCCTCCTTATACGAGTTTTCCGATCGTCTTTCCCGCCCACCCACTCAACCGCCCATCCCCTGGACTCCTCCTCTCTCGCTGTGCCCCTCCCATCCCCCCTTCTGGACGTGGCAATGTCTTACTTGGTCCACCCTCCTCCTCCTCTTTCGACTCTTCCTCCCTCCTTCACCTCCCCCCTCCCCCGTCAGGCCTTCCCTCCCCCCCCCATCCAGGACCTGCTGCTCTCTCCCTCTTCCCGCCACCGCTCACCATTAACGATATCTCGTGGGAGTGCGTGAATCGCAATATCCGATCTGCAGCCATCTCCCAGGGGTTGCTTGAGTTGATATTCTGTGGCTTTCTGGGGGATTGAGTCAGCCTCTCCCCTCCTCTCGCGCCCCTTCCCCACTTCTCCCCCCCCCCGCGGCTGCTCTCAGGAGTGGGGGGGTAGGGTGGGGTGAGTTTTCGGCCGTCTCGGGGGTGGGGATCGAGGGTAGTCGTGGGTGGGTAAGGAGACGTAGCGAGAGAGGCTCCATGTTCCAAAAACGTGGGAGCTGTGCGATATTCAAGATTGAGCATCGCATCGCGATATAGACGTTGGTCGGGTGGCTACTTGGGAAGGCGATCTTCAACTGTGATCCCTTGAAGGACGGATGCGTTGGCTTGTAAAAGGGAAGGATTGTTTGAAGAGTGGAGGAAAGGTGGAGAGAAATCCGACGCAGGCTGTTGTATTTTGCCTACGTCTTTTCAAAAATTCTCCTATGATCTGTTAAAATACAACATTTTCGTTTTTTTTTATCAATTCCTTGCTCAAAATTCAGTCTCTTATGCGAATCTGGGCTTTATTTTTACAGAGATATACGGGCAAAGATGAATAAGCCTGCTCTTAAGGAAAGGCGCCGAGGAGACTACAGTTTTTGTCCCATCTTTTGAGCAGAGTAGTGTATTTGAAATGTTCTCCAATTAGCATCCAGTCAGGCAGGGTGTTTCCTCTGAAGAATTTCCGCTATCTCTTAGATTCGAGTCCTAGTCCCAGGGTTAAGGATATGAATGTTTTATCGAAAATGTAGTATAGATGGCATTACACTCATTAAAGTTAAAGTCTGCGACTCTAGCCTCATAGTTCACTTGCGAGTAGCATTTGGACGTGTAAGTGCTGACTTCTGTGGCAGTAGTGGTTCCACTAGGTCAATAATTGGTCACAACACTACCGACCACAGTTCATGCTTCTACGAAAAAATACAATCTTCTATTTATCTTGAGAAGAGAACTTCGATTCTGCGACAATATTTCATCCGGTGAAACTGATCTAATGATTGCTAGCAAGTAATTAATCTTAATTGCTCGTAAATTTTCCAGCGAAATTTTCTCTAACTGACGTCGCCATAGTGATTTTGAGTCATCATATTCCTTTTTTGCGGAAAATTTTGAGATAATGTGAAATATGTGAGAAGTTTTACTAATAATGATACACATTGATACAAATTGCACTGACCACTTGCATTGAAACTGGTGTTTCCATCGTGGAAATCGGATTTCATTTCAGGATTGAGGGTGCGATGAGAGGGTTTAGCGTTGGCTACGCGTTGTTGTAATAAGTTGTAATTATGCGTACCCATGTTATCGTAAATCAAATGATGTCGCCCACATGACATTACATCGAATTTATATCGATTATTAAGTGTGAAATGTTTACACATGTTTGACTGGTATGAACATAGAGGAGTGCACTTAAAATTTGTTTCGTTGGTAGGTTCATTTTGACCTGAAAATAGGGCAGAGAGTGGACTTGATATTCACCATGTGGAATTCCATGTGTGTAAAATGGAAATTTAAGTTACATCCAAGCAGTTAGTGAGCGTTTCGATTTTTGTTACAAAATATAATATGCTATACCGTGCATCTTTTAGTTTCGCGGTCTTTAGTAATCCATTTACATGCCATTTGGCTCAATATTCAAACGTGAACCACATCGCATATCATTTGATAGCTCCAATTAGCGCCATGCAAAATTCGGTGATACAATATCGAATGCCATATCCTTCGAATATCGCTCATTTCCGTCGATGCATCGCAACATCTTACGGAATTGACGTCAGGCGTCTCATTTTGCACATTCACCCGGCCCACTCACTTCCCACTTCGCCATGAGAAGATTGCCCGGAGGGTATATAGTCTGCCCTTCGGAGGACGATACTGCCAAGTCCCACACGGGTTACTACGCCGTGGAGTCGTCGCGGGGAGAGGAGGAAATCTCTCAGCGTGTC
The DNA here is from genome assembly GCA_963169105.1 of Ceriagrion tenellum. NCBI lineage: Eukaryota > Metazoa > Arthropoda > Insecta > Odonata > Coenagrionidae > Ceriagrion > Ceriagrion tenellum. The sequence goes on along the minus strand of OY720633.1, from coordinate 90,611,574 downwards.
CGCTCTTTAAACTCCGGGAGACCCTCCCCCGAGTCGGATTCCCGGTATAACAGTCGATCACGTCTCGGATAAAGGGCGGAATGATTCCCCAGGCGTCGTCCTCGAATATTTGGTCCGTCTAATTGTTGACGCTTGTGCCTCTCTGTCTCTCTCGCACTCTACCTTAAGAGCTAAACATTCAGTGAGGGAGTGGTCGTTTATAAACGGATTTTCGAAACACACGCGGATAATTAAGCCCGGTTTCGTAACCTCTGGTTAAATGTATTCTCGGTATGAAAACTTTTTCTTTCACGTTCTCATATCGACAACGCCCACTCCAGTTAACCGTCTGGAGTAATTTACTAAACCAGAATTCTCAGTTACCGTCCCTTGAAGCAAAGGCTTCGACATCTTGCAGTTTAAGTTAACCAAACTGAAAAATTGGTCCTTTAAATGTCGTGATTCCCTCTTCTTTTTCAGGCAGTTTGCCCATTTTGCGCTTTAGAATACAAGAATAATAGTTGTCCAACAATAAAAATTAATTTTGCTGCCATACACACGAATTTAATTCGTCTAACGTTAGCGTACAAATGTAAAATCCCAGGAAAGTATGGTCGTGAGGGTGGCAAGTTACCGTTGGAAAATGTTCTACTTTGGTTATGGGGCTGTGGTATTCTGCTAGTATTTTTTAAATAATTCTTCCATGTTCATAAAAAAAGCCGAAATTTTCCTTGTTTTTTTATCACTGCATTGTATGAAATAGCCTCCATTTCAATGCAGTACTGAATTTATTCTACTCCTCAGAAAAATGCCATGAAATATGAATCAGTTGTAGAATATTCTAAGAGGGCCTTTATTAATTACCTTTTATAATATTTTAATTGAATACCTTCTGGTTTTTGCATTGTAGTAATATTTCTAAGTGTGGGTTTTCATACAGAAATATTGCTTTTCGGGAGGAATGGGTAAGTAGAATTAAAATTGAATGCATAGCCCGAAACTTCCTCGTAGAATTAATTGCTTACTACCATGGTTCCTTGTCAAAATGGTATCATGTGGTAAATGAAGTGTACTTGATGATGCTGCTTTCCAATGAATTCATGGAGGTGAAGAATGAAATGCTTCAAAATGATTGACATGCTATAAATACGCCGGTTTATTCCTTAACTTGAAACCCATTTTGTTGTTGAAAATAGCAGTTGATTTATTTAGGAGTGGAATTATCGTAATTGTCCTTAAATTTGAACCTTTAAATGAATTTTTATTCGATTGATTTTCGAGATAAAATCTGATCCGGAATATAAAAAATTAGTTAACCAGCTATTATTATTTTCATTTCGATTAGAATCTTTTACCTGCTTCAAAAGTTTCTGTATTATTTCAATGCATTTTTTATAAAATACCTATTTGATTTCAAGCTTGTCTGGTACATTTGAGTCAAATTCCAGCGATGAAGTTTATTGAGTCATTTTAAATACTTGAATACTTTGACGAAAAACCTTCTATGTATCCGTTTGAGATTCCAAGGCCAAATTAGATCAGTCTTACGAGGTTTGGGCACTTAAAATATTTCTGCTCCGGTTGCAAGAAACATCTTTATAATCTCGAGAAGATTTAATGTACCCACGGCGCCTCTTGCGAGCCTCTGATCTAGGTGCACTTAAGTTGATGAAAGTGACATCTCAGCCGACAAACCATAAAAACTCACGATAAGGCTCAAAGGCGGCTGTTTAAAATTGTAAAACGACCACCCCTCCTACCCGCGAAAAGTAGAAAAAAAAGGGTAACTCCTACGTTAATGGTTAGAAGATTGCAAGTCCCCTAAAATGCTTCGTGAGTCATACCTCGGCGAGCGGCGTCCACTTGACAACTGCAGCATGCGCTTTTGTCTTGCTCCACGAGTTTAATGCTCCCCTGCTTGAGCCGGAATCCGCGAAGGGGATGCGCCAATCGTTTGTCGGTCGGCGAAATTCTCGGCAGAACGAACGACTCGTCCCCTCGTCTCGCGCGGTTGGTTAAGCGGAAACGGAGCATCAAAGCCTCCTGGAGACGATGAGACGCGAGGCTATAATGGAACGTCTTATTGGATAAGCATTTGAAGGTGTAGTGGTGGTTAGAGAGTTGCCGAAACCCTCGGCCAGTCCCGGTTGAGACGCTTTCGCAGCATTCTGCTCGAATTTAATTATTTATATCACAGAATTTGGTTTGAACCATAGAGATATTAAAGTCAAATTTGTCACGTTTCAAAATCATTGAAATATGTGCTTTCTGAGTGGATTTTACATTTAGTTGCTGCGCTAGACTACTAGAATTCTAACGCTTTGGATTAAGCGTGTGGACAGTTGCGCCTCTTTCGGTGGTTTGTCAAGAAATTTGAGTAGATGAATGTGTGACGCTATTCACTGACGATGGCGTGCCTGGTGAGAGCTCTGAAATTAATAGCTTCAGCTGTCATATGAAGAAAAAATTGGGAAAGTTTATAAAAGCTACGCTATTAAGGTAATGTTGAAGTATACCTTGTGTATTTATGACTATGTTGAGCATTATTTTACAGTGAATATATACAATACAAATACGTCACCTTTCAAAATAAATGTTATAATCAAATATATTGCAGTTTTTTAAAGGCTTAAATAGCACTTTTTCAAAATTAATGTAGTAAGAGTATTTCTTTCTTGCTTATGTTTTATAATTCCGTCCATAGAGGGCTAAGTCTCAGAAGTGTCATTGCCTTTACTCGGCCGTATTCGAAGGTTAAGCCAATCTCTCACCGCAATGACAAGTTATGGTCTGTGTTGTACCATTTTAGTGCAATAGGCCTAAACATATTTATCCTTAAGTAGACAGTGAATAAAATTTTTAATTATTTAGAAATTATTATTATTATGAAAATATGGGTACAATTTATTAGATAATAAATTTCTATATCTTCCAACCAATTGCAAGGAGAAATTCGAGAGTATGAGCGATGGAAATTATTATGTACTGCTCTTTTTGCCCAGGATATTTGTAGTCTTCATAAAAAAAGAAAATGAAGTTTTGGTAGTGATCAGGAAAAACGACTGACATCTACACATCGGTAATATTTTTATATGAACAGCATTGGTGACTCTATGAAAAAAGTACTTTATTTTCAAATAATATATCTTTTTGCGGTTTAAATGCCTGGTATTATGGAATGAATAAGAATAAAGGTTTTTCGAGCTTAAACATTTAAATTTTTATCGGGAAACACAGAGTACACGATTCAAGTTGAATTATTGCTAATGTAAGTTTGCGGTAGCGAAAAACATAACTGTGAACATTTTTTCACGCGTAGAGTACAATGCTGGGAGAGGGGTGACCAAAAGGTTAACAAATCTAGAGGTTTCGAAACGATACACTTGAGTAACCCTTCGGTTCTTTCATCATAATACTCTCATTTTTATCCTCTACCAAACATAACGCTTGATGACTTTCACTGATGTTCCTGGCACCCACCAGTGAATGATTTTGGGACAGGGGCTACGTAACATTAAATTCTGCGAAACGGGCAAGAAAGGTTGTCAAGTACGGAGGATGAGAGAGGAAACCTCGCTGATCCTGCAAACAGGAATGCTTCAAAAGTGGAAAGACCTGCCAGTTCCTGCCGCCCCATTTTGAATATTGCACAATGACATCTCAAAGCAGGCTAACTTGTTAATTCATAGCAATGGGTAATTTTAACCACTTGGCTAACATGTGTATTCCTTCTTCTTCACAGCCTCATTCTCTGTCATTGCCTTCTCCTATCCGTCCTTTCCCTTCATTACCGCCCCTCCTTTTTGCGCGAGTGTGAGCCTAAAAATATTGCGAGAGTAATACGCAAATAACTACTAACAAATTACGCACAACGTTTAACACCTTCCTCGGGAGTTGGGCAGAGAGGGTGAAGTTGCAGTGTCGTCATTGGTTGTTCAATCCTAAGATTGGTTTACTACAGTCCTCCACACTTCCCTATCTAATGCTAGTTCACTTACCTGGTATCTGCTCCTACATACTTTCCTCTTTATTTGGTCCATGTACTTATTCCTGGGTCTTCCTCTGGAGACTTTTCCCTCTAGTTTACCTTCACTTATGTTCTTCACAAACCCATTGTCTCTCAGGATGTATGGAATCCATCTTGTTATTCTTTTTTCTATGGTATTCCTCATGGTTCTCTCATCTTCTACTCTTCGGTGCACTTCATCATTTCTTATTTTTTCGTCCATTTTACTTTCAGCATCCTCCTCCAGCACCAGGTTTCAAAGGCTTCTAGTTTATTCTGGTCAGCTTTTCCAATGGCCCATGCTTCCGATCCATGGAGTGCCACGCTCCACACGAATGTTTTCACATGCTGTTTTCTGGTTTGTTGTCCTATCCTCTTTGACCCCCGCTGAAGTGTCGAAGGTGGCCTAAACAGTGGCAACCAACGTGCGTTATCGTTCCATCTGAGCGTTTCACCTGTCCAGCGATTTACTAAGGTGTTTGCACGACGAGCAATGGCGAATGAAGAACCGTTCATTCGAGATTATGCGACGAATTACTATCGCTATTCCATCGCTGGAGTTTCGAGTTCCTTAACAACCTTCTCAACCCCTCGATTGCGCCGGTTCCTCGTAACACTCGTAAAAAAACTCAGGATCATCTCCCAGTTTCGCTCTCCGGAGAAGAGGGGGGGGGGGGAGTTGGTAACAACATGAGCGAAAAAGGGTCCGACCCAATTGGTTTAGATGGTCCGTACTTTTCTATCTCTCCCTCCCTTACCCTTCCTCCTCTCTCTCTCTCTCTCTCTCTCTCTCTTAATCCCTTCCTCGTTCCCTTATTGCCTGCCTCCATCGAGGCCCGGGGTATGGTGCGGAATTCCGTATGATTCGCCGGATAATGAGAGTGGGGTGCGTATTTTGGGGGAATGCTGCTGGTAAAGTGGGGCACCATTGGTTTCCTTCGGCGCCAGACGAAGTGGTAGCCTCTCCTCCTGCCCCGCCTTTTTTACTCTCCTCTGCCGCTTTCAAAGGATTCGGCGCAGGAACGCCAAAAAAATATATAATGGAGTCGGAAGTTCTGCGCGGAACTTTTCTCTTCGTGGGTGGGTATAATGCGCGGAAACATTTCGAGGCACACGTACGGGTTCTGTTTCATTAGTACTTTCATCCGTCATCATCCGTGAGCCCATTCAAAGTTTATCTGCGGGTCGTTTGAAAGGCTTCAATTTCATCATCTCGTAGGAATAGGGGATCAATGATTTTCTGATGATGATGTTGGGGGAGGACCCATTATGACTCCCCGACTAATTGCGCCTCGGCGGGCATCGGAGAACGAGATTCGAAATTGTTGACGGTGGTTTGTGTGGTTACTTTTTTTACGAAAAAACTATTTCATTTGATTTCGGAAGAAGCGCGTGCTTTTCCAGTGACGATGGCTACTCGCACCACGAAAATTCAGAAGCCGCACTTGACCTAGATTTTGGGAAAAAATAATGATAAGTTTTTAATTAGTTCTGCCATTGCTGGCTAGACCCCTCATTTAGTTCCTTGGATATCTTTCGTTTTAACTTAATACCCATTTGGGAGAATAATTATGTCTTTGGCCTAATTTTCGGTAATATATTTTTGATTCCATTCAACGACGTTGGTGCGTTGGACCCTCTTGATAATGCTTCGTCATTATGGAAAAAACTATAACCGTGTATATAATGTCATCTTTCTGTGATGCTAATATTTACTTATTTGGTGATAATATCGCGTTGTTCTGCGACAATAAAGGGCTGAAAGAGTATTTTTATGCTAAAATTCGTGTGGTTTGATGTGAGTAAAAAAGCGCAACTTTTCGCGAGCATTTTTCATGTATTTTAGCAAGATTAAGGCATTTAGAGGGGATATATCGTTTCTAATTTAGACTGCCATTTCAATGCTGTCTGCTGGCTTCGTTAAAGAGAATTTGATGCCATAAGAGGATCCCTTCGGTATTCAATTCCTTTGATTGGAAACGCGTTCCCTGGAATCTCAAAACGGTCGTCTCCCTTCTGGTATCCATCCCGTAAATTGTTGCTATATTGCCTCAGAGTTTTCACCATTGGATTCCAATGTCGACGCGCCCCCTCCGCGCCAGTCATGTCGTAAAAATAAGACGGGGAACGGCGCGGTTGTAAACTCCCGTGCCGCCGACACTTCTGAAGATCACCTTTTCACTCTCGTTCAATATCCCACCTCTGGAATAACATTTGCATAGGACCGAGGAGAGCCTCCCGTCGCATTCGGAAACGTATCAAACCTGGAGATTATTTTTTTTAATACTCGAGGATCTAATAAGAATATGGCAATAAGGGATCGAGAGAAGAGCTTAGGGGAACGGGGTGAAGAAGTCGGGGGAGGTCTCACAGGAATAGGGTGAATGGGGGGAGGGGTATGGCGAAAGGATGCGGGGGGAGGGGACATTGACGTGTTCAAAAGACTGGCAGTAGGGAGACAAAATTTGTGGAGGCGGACGGAGAGAGGGGGGGAGGAGTTTTAGAGAGGAGGATCTCATGCTCCATCGAGCAAAGGGCGGTCAAAGTGATTCCAGCCAGATATCACAAACATTCCCAAAGGAAGGCTACAGAAAATTCTGAAGCGGGAGTATACGGGGGAGGGCGTGGGAGAGGGTGGGTTATGTAGGAAGCTCGGAACGGCAGGCAGGGCGGGAGGGAGGCCTCGCGCGGAGAAAGCAACCTGCCGCCCGGAAGAAAGAGGAAAGGCCTGGGAAACTTCGGCAGGGCGGAGACTAGAAGGAATGAGAAACTTGCGGAGAAAATGAGGTGGTTATTGCTGTTCTGGGCAAACACGGTGGAGGAGGAGACGGAGAGCGTTATTCTCGTGAAAAGGGTATGGGGAAAGGGTTTTTAGCATGAGGGGGTGGTGGAGGGATGTTGCGGGGGGGAGAGGGGTAGTGGGGCGGAGCCAGGGGTTGGGGTTAGTTGGATGTATGGGACTGGAGACATCGGGGAAAATAAGGCGTCTTTCGCCTGTGCTCCATCCCTCCAGTCTTGCCTTTATGAAAAGGGTTAAGGCCCTTGGGGGGCGGGGAGGGAAATGAGTGTTGTGCGAGCGTAAATAGTCGCGTGGGGATATAGTTCTCCTTCAAGCTGAGCTCTTGCATCGACATGAAAAAAGAGCCACTCTTTTACTTCCTCTCTCCGTCTCCTCCTCTAAACTCTTTCAATATGCTTGAACAGCATATTATACGTATATTTTATTCCTAAATAACTTCAACCACTATGGTTGTATCATGTTTAAAATGGTGTAATTGGGATTCTGTTTTTGATGGTCATATTGCAAAACATATTCTCTGTATAATATATATAAATATATAATAATTATATATATGTGTATAATAATTTCTTTCTGTATAGCTATTTTTCGAGTGATAACGAGAAGAATGGAGATGGGCGAAGAAAAAGCGTGCAAAGGCTCAAACTTTATACAGTTATAAATAATGATCAACTTATTTGAGCTTTGGTTCAATTCCGCTCCTAGCTATGAAATATCTGGCAACAATTTTCCAAAATTATTACTATGATCATATCTAAATGATATCCTACTTTTTCTGTGAATCATAATGTTAACTCTACTGCCCAGTAGGTCTCGAGTGTAATGTGAAAGTAATAAGTTCATGGTACATGAGTTTATATTCCCTTTATAAACGCACAAAGTGCGTAGAAATGTTTCTTTCTCTGAGTGAAAATTATTCTGGACTAAACTCCCGCCCACCTCTCGTCCTTTTCATCCGTAAAACATGAATTTTCCTCTCTCTCTCCTTTCCATCTCCCACCAGCCCTTCCCTCAACATCCTCGGAAACTCCCTGTCCTCCCCTTTCGTGCTCATTTCTCGGTAACGTTTCGCTCGAATGGCACCCTTCCTTCGAGTTAACTTTCAGTCGCTCACGAAATAAGGGGAGCGTAGTGTTTAAAGTCTTGGAATAATATGCTCTTCATGCGTCAGTACAGTTGGTTGCCTTGACCCTCAGGCGGCGCATGCAAAAGTGGATACGAATGGATTACATTATTATCACGTCATGCACGATACAGGGATGGATTCTTGTGGTGACGAATGAGTACTTCGTTGCTGGAAATGATGACTACGTGGGTAGTTATGTAATTCACACCAAGAAAATTCATAAAAGAATAGTCTAAGGATATTCTGATAATTTTCAGGTTTGAATCCGGGAATGTTTCGGATATTCGACAACAAAACTGAACTCATTCAGATTTTTATTTAAGCTTGCGACCAGTTCATTGAAGGCCATATCAAAGAGAATTCACTAGCAGAAAATGTTAGCACCAAAAAAGTAGAACTTTTTCCCATGCATTAGATAGTGCGAGGATATTTGTCGGAAATACGCAAAGTGTAGTCATGTTATTTTTTACTTTATATCAGGCTGCACATGACATAATATTCCGTTGACGTAATGAACTGTACCCTCCAGTTAAACAGATAAACTTTCTTGTTATCAGTACCTACTTCTCTATTACTGGATCGCGCAAGAATCCTCTTACTTTGACTATCACTGCAGTAATTTTTTTTAAAAATCTACTGCTCTACGAGTGTCCTAATCACATTTTTATCTCGCATTCTCTCATTTTTTTAATTTTCCCTAGGTTGCCCATCATGTCGTAAAAAAATATCCATCTCTTCTTTCGGCCGTATAATTCCCTTCATTCTCCCCGAGATCCTTTAAGAGCCCTTTCTTCATCCCCAGCCTGCAATATTTCCACTTTAAACTTTCATCCTTCAATCCGAAATGTTCCATTTCAACTCCGCCGTGGCCCCACGCCATTCTTTTAACGCCTACTTAATCCCCACGTCGCTCCTTTCGTATGCGTCTTCTCATTTATCATTCATGATCGTTTCTTCCTTCCCTTCCCGAGCCGGACCGGTCCCCGTCTCTTTCATCCGTGTCCATCTTCCAACCGTGCCGTTCGTTTTGCTCTTTGCGCCCTCGTCCACATAATACTCACTCACCGACTTCGTCCTCTATTTCCTTTTCATGCACCCCTCTCCATGCCAGAAACCTATCGTCGCCGTGATCTCGCTTCTCCTCCCCCCCCCCCCATCAGCATTGCCATTCACATATCATCTCCATGTTTCCCTCTGTATCGTTCCCCATCTCCTTCTTGTGTGTCCATTTTCTGTCATTTTCAGCCCCTTTTCCCCTTATAGTGGATATATCCTAGTGTCATCCTGTTGGGGGAGCGATAAAGTGGAAATTTGTTGGAAGTTTTGGCAGTAACGCGTTTACATAGCAATGACGGCGAATGGGTGCCTGCAGCCAGCGTAATATCCTATGTATATGCGTTCGTCTCTTATGACCGTGTACCCCGTTGTCATACAGTCAGCGGGAGTTATTGTCCTAATGTCTCGTGAAAACAAAAAAACTATGAATTTATATTTTGCTATTGAATAAATCTGTGACTGAATTTGTCTTGAAGTTTAATATCCTCCTTTGACATATAGATAAATATATTCATTGGGAGTCGTTTGAGGCTTAGGGTCGATGTAATCGTTTTGTTTTTAAGCTTAGTTTTTAGAAGCGTGGTGTAAATTAAAAAAATAATGATGAAAAGAGTCAAACGCCACAAACGTGTACAATATCATAATAAATTGTGTCCCTGGTGGGTAAAGACAAGAAAATTAATGGCTACTGATGTGTGAGAGAGTCTTGAGGAAAGTAGATTTGGAAGAGAGTTTCAGGGACGATTCAGCTTAAAATGAACGTATTTAAATGATAAATAGCGAATTGAGGTGTTCCAAATATTGAGTAGCCTTGAAAAAATAAGGGAAACAGTGCCTCTGGTTCATATTTTATACCAGTTATTCGACCTTTTTTATATCCTTCCAACCCTTAAGAAACGATCGGTATTTGGAGTGTGTGTGATTACTGTATGTTATTTTTTAGAGTCGCAGTAAGTAAATATTACAATCATACAGAAACAAGAGTATCGGTCATAACTCCCGGACAGAGTGATCTTTTTCACACAGCAAAGCAAAATCACTAAAACTATGAATTTTCTTGGGTAATGGCTAGTTTTTAAGTTTTCATTCGGTATCAGATAAGCAGGACTAATGAAATACTGGAAACTTCTCCTGGCCAAGATATGGAGTTAAGTGGGAATATCTTCTAGACTCTGATATCCTAGTTGAGAGGAATAATTGACCCATTCAACACGCTTGAATAAACCCCGTAGTGACCTCCTACCGCTTGCACACAGCTTTGATACGCTCCCCATCTTCTTTACCATAGCAAACGAGCTGAGATTAGCATGAGGAAGAGGCGAAGGTTGAATGATGACGATGAAGGCAGGTGTGTTTGTTTTTGAGGTGCCTCTCGAGTCTCTTCTTTTCCTCTTCCTCATCGAATCGCTCCTTTCCCACATCATTTCCCTCCACCATACGTTCTCGAGGGTCATCCACTATGCTCTCTCTCTCTTTTTCTCAATGTGCGCCGGCCTCGTTCGCGTTCCTCACGTGTGTGTGCGTTCGCGCCGGACGGAATGAATGGGAGCCAATGGAGGAGAGAATGTAAGCCGGGAGGTGGATTTTCCTCGCCACGGTGAGGACGGCGACACGGGGCGAAGATTATTTCTCGTCGCAGAGGAGGGATGCGAGGTCCCACGGTATGTAAACAGAGCCACGTGCATCTAATCCCCCAGCGGGTGCCACCTCCTGAGGTCCTCCTCCCATTCGTGACTCGTGGGCCGAAGGGAGAGGGTTTTTTTATGGCCGAGCGTCATATTGCCACGGCAAGCTATATGAACTCAACATTCATCTCGAAGGTCGGAGGGGAAGAAGAAGCTTTATAGTGTGGGAGGAGGAGTTTGCTGCCATCAATGGTGGACCTCATCACCTTCCTTCTTCTCTCCTGCTAAAAAAAATAGTAGAAAAAAATTTGAAAAATCTTTTTTCCCCCTCTGGGATAAAAATGAAGATGGGCATGTTAACTCGAAGCTCTGGAGCCTGCTGACATGGGTGGCTCCAGCTTTTTTTTAAACTCACTTCTGGCATGTAGTTCATCACGAGATAAGCTGTCTCCATTGTTGAAAACGACTGAAGTTTATTACATCGGAATAAAAACCTGAGATGACTTTATCACTTGCGTGTAAGCCTTCAACTAGGGATCTTATTGATTAATGATAAACAACGGAACATTCGATGTGCCTGATAAGTCTTCGTCGTTTGCATATTGATTATCTTCAAATTACCTGTAAATATATAAACTTACTATTTGAATAATTCCGTTTTTTAAACGTCATTAAAACATGCTTCCTCGAAAATACCAAACGAAGTCCTGTGGTGATGATGATGATAATGGGTTATGAAAATTCATGCCATTATTGCTGTGTAATAATCATATTGTAACGATTGCCTTTTACGAGGAGTTAATTTAGTATGTAGAGAAATATGTGCCAGCATTTCTTATAAAGCTCACATATTTTATATCATTAGAATATCAGCCATATTCTTCATCCAACGGTCTTAAAGTAAATGTGGGTATATGAGGCTGTCTCTTTAATCGTAATGTCGTAGAAAACTAATTGTTTAGCTATCCGGTATTATTTTGCTTCTTAAAACATTCTTGATGTATCGTAATCCCCTGCGATTATATCCCCTGATAATATAAATAAATGCTGAGTTCCGTGTGTCGCTGGAATGGAGGGAATCCACTTTTGTTCCAGCTAACTTGGCGATGGAAGCTATTCCAAGATGGCTGACACAAGGCTTTTCCTCCGCCAGATGGAGTTGACGGCGGGATACTCGAGGAAAGAGATAAGTTGATGTCTGAAACGAACTCTTCAGAAGAAGATAGCGGTCGTGTGATGTGTGCGAATTTCGAGTGGTTGGACTCCATGGAGGGAAAAGGGGGAGGGAGTCGATTTTTGGGGATGGGGCAGGTAGGGGTGTGGGGGGTGAGGTAGAAGGAGGTGGGGGAGGTGGTAGTGGGGGCGTGGGAGTAAGAGGGGGGAGGTCGTCGGGAACTCGAACGCCACCTGACGACTGGACTCCAAATTCCCTCGCTTAGCTCTCTTCCCCCTTCTTTCTCTCCCTCTTTCTCTTGCCGTCTCTTTCTTCTTCCTCTCCTTGCCTCTCTCCTAGTGATATCGTATTCTTTCTTACTCCTTACTGCGTACTTCCCTGTCTTCACCGCCATCCCTTAACTCTATAGAGCTTCAGTGCCCAGTGGGCACTTGTTCCGATGGAGATACAAGTGAACCATCTGGCTTATCTACTTGATAGCTCAGTAGCATCGTTCAAATATGAATCAGGTGACGATAGCCAGTCGAAAACGGAAGAGTTAATCAAATCTACGGTTCTCATGTGCAGATATTCAATACAACGGCGTTTTTTTCCCGTCATCTTCAAAATGACTCGTACAATGTGATCGCCCTGATAAACTGTGTGGAAATACAAACTGTTTCATTTCATATTTAGATATAGTAGGCTTGTATGTCCGAAAAAATATCCTTGATGGTGAAATTGTCATTTTTTATGAAAGTTATTTGTTTATTTACAAAGTAAAATTTTCAGTTGTATTTGCAATTCTGAATGATGATATATTGGCCTCGTAAAACAAAATAGGCCGAACAATCTGAAAACGAAGATGATTGAACCGATTGTGAAATGTTGGTATTTTCTGAAGTGTTTTACCCTTCTTTGTGGTACTGGTACCAAGGGGATTTAAGCAATTTTATTTTTATATGCTTCCTAGTATTTCCCGTTCTAAATTCTTCTGTCTCCTCCGTTTGCATGCCTGTTCGTCTCATATTTTCTCTCTCTTTTTCCGTTCGTTTTCCTTCTCGGTCACAATCTCACCCCTTTCGATGGCTTCCACCGCCAACCCTCTCTACCTCCTCCCGCCCCTACATCGAATCTTTGTATTTTTTCACAGCTCTTTTTTTTCCTTTTCACGCCGTTTTCTTTTTGCTCCACGCTTCATTTCTTCTCCCTCCCACGGTCATCTTTCTTCCTTTTACCCTTACTTTACTCCTTAGCGCGTTTTGGTCTCAGTGGGGGCTGTGAGGAAAATCTCTCCCCCCCCCCATTTCCCCTCCTTTCCGCGCTACGTCTCGGCCACTCGCCGTCCACTACATCTAGAATTTATCGCGCGAGTCACTGCAGTGGTGTGCGGGCTGGACTGCCCACGTCTGAGCCCAGTGTTGGGACGGGGGGGAAAGAATGGCGTTGGGTGGCGAATCCTCTAGAAATCGGGTTGAAATTCAAATCTCAGCTACTCTCTCGGCGTCTGATATTACGTTCGTTTATGTTGAAAAACTTTAAAGTGCGTTACGTTCCTGTTTAATCGAATTAATCATTGAATCGTAGCTCTTTAATGTCGCTCGTCTTCCTCGTCATCCTTGTATACTGTCGCATGCAGATTTCGGAGCACCACCGTCATGTGATGGTGAAATTGAGAAATGATATACTTGTGGTGAAATTTAGCTCTCGTCCTGCTGAAGTTGTATCTCTTCGTTTATTACGTGACCGGAATTCTAACACAAATCACTCTTTACTTGCGTTGCTGGATTGATGTCCACAACCTTCGGTATGAAACCAACCCGGCCATTGTGGTGAAACACACATCTAGATAAAAGCATGTAGGCTTTGGATAGCCGATTAAATATGAAGTAGATTTCAAGCACTGTTGTTTTTGTGTAACCTGCGTAAGGATTTGTAGAGCCAACGTTTCTTCTCCCTTGCTGGAGACCTCGTCAGGGTCGAATTCCCACATCCCAGGAGTCATGCAACGCTGACGAGATCTCCGGCATGGGAGACGGAATATTAGCTCTACAAATCCTGACGCGGGTTATCAACAGTGCTTGACATACATGGATCGCGAATGATTTAATTGTCAGGCGAAATAGATTTGTAAAATACGGTGGTATGTGTGATTGTCATCCCCAATAATGCAACTCTTTTGAAATTAGAGGTTTGAAAGGTTGCTTAGGTCTGAGACTCCCGTTTCAAGAGCTGTTTAAGTAGTGTAAAAATTTATTACCCTCCATTATACTATGTTTAATATATTCATTTTAACCTTTTTTTCTGTGTATTCAAAGTATTGTCTTTCCAATACCCTCGACTTACATTTTTATAGATTTAACTCCAAGATATTGCTCGTAGCTCTGAAGTTCTAGCATCATCTTTCCGTTCTTGGGAGGTCAAAGAGCTCAGCCAATTACCAAGGCTCTACTCTTCACGAATTGCTTGTTACTTTATGGCAATTATTTGACCTTTATTTGAACCTTTTTCTCTCACATTTACCACTGAAAGTACTGAAATTTTGTTGTTAAATTTATTATAAGTGGTTTTTCACATTTGCTGTGGCAAGCTTTTCATGATGCCAGCTTTCCTTCGGCTTCCTCAAAGAGCCGCTCTTCCCTCTTCTAGATTATTCATTCAGGTCAGCTGTTTTCTGGACAAGTTAGAGTTTTTCCCGGCGTTTAAACTTTGTGCGGCAAATGCATCTCATCAATGGTAATGGCTCAAAGTGTCCACGTGTGCAGATTTAAGACTTTTATAAAAGTACCAACCAATTTGATATGGCTGACTTTAAGAATTCCACGCCACAAGGGCCCAAGGTTACCACAAGTGCTCCGCCGCTTTTGCCTTTGATGAACTCCCCTGCCCTCCGTGCATTCTAAAACGCTCCTTTCTCCTCAGGTGTCCCCTCCCCCGCCTCCTCCTCCTTGTGAAAATGCCTCCCCAAAATAGACCTCGCATAAATCCTGCCCTGCGTCGGCCTCTTCGCACTCGATTGTCCCTCCCTCTCTCTCCGAGTGACAAATCTTTTCTCGGCCGGCTTTTCTCAAAGTGAAGGAATTTTAAAAGACCGCGAGGAGGTCGCTAAATTTGCTGACCCATTTAGAGGCAAAGTTTGGTTTTGAAATCTCGACGGAGGGGAAAAAGAGGTCTGTTAAGTTTGTCACCTCATTATTAATTTATGATTGATTTGAATGTTCCTCGGGCGTGTTGTTGTAACTTTGAAATTCCAGCAGACCGTAGAGTCTTGGAATAATGGTGTTGGCTTTTAAGAACAGCTTGTTATAGCCCACGGTGCAGTTAAGATGTATTCAGAGTGTACATTATGTCAAGTTTGTATTCAAGCAGGTGATTCATTGACTTTTTTCTTTAGGCAACAATGCTGGTGGTATATATGGCAAGAGTGACTAGAGATGTTTTGGTCTAGTTTCTCGATAATCACTGTTTTTTATTTCTTTTCGGTATGTTTAAGTTGAAATGTATCATTACGTTAAAGTATATTAAAATCATTGTTCATATAAAGATTTCTATACAATGATCAGATTGCAGAAGTATGCTTGATATTTTTGCGAGCTACGTTATATCATGGACACTTGCCCAAAATTAATAATATTGTGCCCTTGCTATCATTTATGCACTCAATTTTCTATCTTGAGTTTGTCCGAGCGAACGAAAAGTACGGCTTCTACTGCGAGTATACGATTAGTAAGTTAAGAAATAACTCGCAAAACTGGATAGAGGCAGTAATAATCAAAGTAACTTTCTGAAATTTATTTCCCATTTTCTAAATATTCACCGTGTGCATTCAGAAACTGATCCCATCTCATTACAAGTCCTTGATAGCCGGCAGCAAAGAAGTCTTTTGTTTGCTGTCGCAGCCAACGAGTAATCTCTTGGACTACGGCATCATCATTTTCAAAACGTCGACCACAAATGTGATATTGTTAGGGTCCCGAACAGGTGAAAATCACTGGGGACTAAGTCGGGACTGTATTGTGGATGTTTCAAGCGTTCCCAATAAAATGCATACGACTGATTCCGATGATAAAATGCTGACATTTGCGTCTTATTTATTGACTTACCCTCGTATTTTCGTACATATACGTTGCTGTAGCATTGAGCATACCTTAATTTCATCTACTTTATTTCACTGATGAATATGACGTATATATCGCAAAGTACCGTAAAGTACTTCGTGTGTGCTTTTTCCTCAATTGATTTGCATGGAATTTTTCTTTTCATATTAATGCAAACTCACCGAACTGGACAACTTCCCGTGTTCTTGAGTGCATTGTTGCTCAAATGAAGTTAATATCCCCAAAGACTGGGCAATTTTACTCACGTTTCCCCGAAGTGCCTGTAACATCTATCACTCTTGTCCTTGGCAAAACTTAAGTTGATGCGTGTGTCACACACTCATTTATTCACGAATTTATGATTCACGCCACCTCCGCCCGACCAACTTCCGGCGCCACTGTCCCCGTCCCTCCGTAGCTACACGGCTTCGTCTTCGATCTTTGCAACTTCCCACCTTCAAAACCGTCCCTTCCATCTCCTCTTCCCTGAATCCCCCTCGCATCCTTCCTTCCCCCACTCCTAATACCCTCCCTCCCCTAATTCCTCGATCCTTCCTGCTTTACACTTTTCCGGCCGACTTTCTCTTCCTTTTCCGTATTCTGATCCTAGCCCTTTCTTAACTCTTAACTCTTGGGAGGCGTGGGATCACCTTAGCTTGCTATCGAGAAGGTGAAATAATGTTAAGTTTCCTCTTCACTTTTTTTGAAGCCGAGGGAACCTTGAAGGGTCTCTCGGTGTACTTCTCCTCTCTCATCCCATCTCTCTCTCTCTTTGGCTAAACTTACAAAAACTTTATCGTTCAGCTTATGGCGCATTTTGTGTTTGAATTTATATTGAGTGATAAACACCTTCAGCTCGTTTTTTAACGTACTCACCAATGCATCTAAAGTTTTTGAAGCACTAAGTTAAAGTTACAGCTATCGAACAATAGATCATGGAGCTATTTTGCGCGCCCATTTGGAGAAAAGTGAGTTGAACATTAGGCCCAATTTCTGGCATACTGGCGTCTCATTCATCAGGGAGCTAGTTACCTGGCTATCTAACAGATCCATGAATTACATTTTTCTACATCAAATGGCGTAATAGCTGTTTGGCTTTGGCCATGCGTGATTATTTCATAAGTGACCTGTGCACTAATTGCTGGTTTAGGCGTCGTTTGCATGAAAAATGTTTTCGACTAATAATCTGAGTAAAATACAGCATTTCAGATGTGAAATGCGGAAAAACACTCTCTTCTGAATGGCGTGTATCTAAATCGGCTTATGATACTGAACAGCGAGGCAATTTTTATAAAATTTCTGTAGTACTAGCATTGCGAATGCGAACAAAATATATGAATTCGGAGAAATAAGTTATACCGAGTTACATGCAATTATAACATCCAGTGACCCTTAAGTAAACATTCTTCAGGGTACACTGTGAGTGCAAGATCAGATGCCATGTCTCGCTATCAAGTTGATCACTTTCTATCGAAGAAATCGAGGGTATTCAGGAGGAGTACCTTTCATTCCCATGTGGTGTCACTTATATCGGTTTTCGACCGATGCGGCCTGTCTTGCGAAATGTGCAATAGTACAACTGGCGTCAGAGGTCCAGTGGTCCCCAAAGCGTGGAGACAACATGGTTAAAAGTCCACCCGAATCGGGCTTAAACCCTGAGCTCAATCGGGAGACCGCAATTAGAGGGTACGCTGGCAGTCGCACGGTCGATGGATACTATCGGGCGTTGTTAAGGAACCCTCTGCCATAATCACCCGAATTGAACCGTTGCGTCCCTCCCGAGTTCGTCGGAAGATTAAAAAAAAACCTTTTGGATTCGCATACCCAGCGGTTCTTCCCCGTTGTTCTTTTTTTTGGGAGGCGCTTTACCGTGGAGCCTTTTATCCTTTCTATCACACCGGTAACCTTGTCTCTCCGCTTCAAAACGTTTCCTTTCCCAGCCAAAAAAAAATCCTATCTCCCCGAGTCTCTTTCTCTCTATCTCCTAGCGAGCCATTATGGACACACATCCGTCGCCGCCCGCTTCCCTTACTCAACCGTTTCGAGGCCTCGCCTGCGTAACCCAGCTCCCCGTCTCCGGCAACACACTTTTGGGAAGCTCTCAACCCACGTCCACTTTATCCTAAGCTCCTCTCTTGTCCGTCGCGTTTCCCGGCTCTTCCAGGTCCTCTCACCGCCGAAACCAAGCGTCGCTCTCCTCATCCCCCGCACCCCAAAACCACCGCCGCTCGCCAAAAACTCCTCCTCCTCTCAAACCGCTCTCCACCGCTTCCAATCTCGGTTAGTTTTCCCCCTTGTTTTACATTCTCAATCCTTTCGCCCCTTTTCCTCTCTCTCCTCCTCCTCCCTCCTCTCTTCCTCCATGTCCTTCACACTCTCCGTTTCTCTCTTAGCCCCGCAACCGACAGGGGAAAGTGTTCCAGTATTCCTAGACACAATCTTCCACTCGGAATCTGAGACGTGTTATCAACATCTCTCGTGCAGTAACGCGGGTTGTTCCCTTCTCCTTCCTTTCGGATGGGTTTTGCGTCAGGGTTTCCTAGTTTGAGGAGATCCGACTGCGTTTGGTGCCAGATCTCGGGGTAGTGTCGTCGTTGAAGGAGGAGGCCTGGAACCAATGTGGATTCGCGTTACGCATTTTACGTGCTATTTCATTGCGAGCGGCGCGCGTGATCTTTTTCAGTAAAGGATGTAGTTAGCATCATGGAACATCATGATATATTTAACTGGAACGTAACTTAATAAATGTTTCAATGGGTAAAATTTGGTGGGTCATAATGATACACATAGATTTGGATTTATCATTTTTTGAGAAAAACGCACTAATGAACAAGAGACGGATGATATTTACTGCTCATAGAGTTACTAGTTTAAATTTTCATCCATTTAATGTTTTAATTCGGTTAATTTCACTGGTTGGTAAAATTAATGTATAAGTATTCATATGTTTTTAAAATCAATAGGCTGGCATATCTTTGTGTATTGGATATTGTGGTATAGCCTTTTGGAATAAAATAAGCTTCGCGAAACGTTAGCGATGAAAAATTGAGTTAATTTCTTGACTAATAATCAAGATGCCATTAACTCTTACTAATATGTGGTCATGTTAAGTTCCTTATTGAAAATACATAATTGCAGCCGGTATTCATTATATTAGGAGCATTAACTTGAGGACAAATCTTATTTACCTAATAAGACTTTAGAATAAGTAGAGCATTAAATATCGGAAAATTTTATTTGATTATCGTTTTTTGGCGTCTCAACAACAAACTATTTGCATGCCATCAATTGTCATGTATCTCATTAGCATCTGATTTTCGGTTTAACGGAACCCTTCCCAGCAATATTTGGGAACGAATATCCAAAAGAAACAAGTTCGAGAGGGAATTTTACTCCGTAAATATTTAGCTTTCTATGTGAGTATGAGTTCTTGTTTCGAATTAGTGCTTTATACCCTTTTTTATGTCTTAATTATGCTTGCTGAATACCTCTTCTAATAAGGGTTTCATCACAAATTTTCTTGTTCTTTAAACGTTTATTCGCTACTCTTTTTTACTCTTTCCTGATATCCTTAACTTTCAGGTGACATGTGACATTTTAGCGACTCGTGTAAGTTTCATTTTCCATTTCATTGTAACTTTTTGCTTCAAATTCTTCTGTTATTTTTCATTTCTAGGTAAGGTAATTATTGGTATTTAAGCTTCCGTTCCTTAATGTTTTTTCCTGACTATTTGCTCATTTGAGAATTTAACTTCAGTATTTTCTATGCCTATAAGATATTATAAGATATATGATCAAATGGTTTCTTAATCCTTTGATTTTTTAAATTCTTCTATTGAGACTAATAAATTTTCATATAGTGCTATGTATTTCTCACTTAACCTCGAATTATTCTCCGTATTCACTAGTGTAAATCATTTCAGAAACTTTCCTCAATACTATCAAATCCTTGAATGCTCTTATCACTGCGATTCCGTTACATACTAACATATTAACCTTGTTCTTTGTCAATCTTTCTGATTACGTTGTGTCAAGAAAAGCATTCTTGTTTTTGGCGATTTATAAACCTAATTTAATAGTTCCTATCTAAACTGTCTTCTGTATCACGTCATACGCTTACTTTTTTCGAACTTGATGTGTGATTTCCTAGCCAATCACGAGTCTTCCAAGAAAAATTCTTTTTCTGCTGGAAAACTAGTGGTGAGAAGATGGGGATTGTAATGGAATTTCCGGGTAGATGGAGGATAAGATTCAATTACACGATTCGAATATCGGGATGAAGCTGCAATGGGATTTTATGATGCCTCGCCATAGTCCCATCGGTGAATATCGGGGTTCAGTGCACCCTCTCCACAAGACTTTCAAGTTTTTTTCCTCAATAGCCTTAAGTTACTCGCTTTCTTACTTCCCGGCTTTTCCACTGATCAATTTTCTTGATCCTCACGGCCAGCGTTCTTCTTAGACTCACTTGTACGCTTACCATCTCATGCTTGCTAGTTCATTTTAAGCCGTTTCATATCTTTCCTAAAATTTCCACAGATTCCTCATCCTCAAATCACTATTATGAACACACTTCAAGAGGTAAACGTTTATGGTTTTCCATTAATTTGAACGATGAAGTGAATTGGAGGTAGACGTTTTCAGTTTTTCGTTAAGTTTTTTCATGTAAAAGAATCACAGAGCGTCATCCGCTTTTTTCAAAATTTTACAGTGCACCTAAATGCAAAATGCTGGTGACAGATTTAATCGACAGATAATGGATCAAACTGTTGTGCTACATTGGGAACTTTTCATATCGGGTGTTGAGCCGATTCCAACTTTCCATCCGGTTATTCGCTAATTCATTCATAGACGTTGTGATGGTTCTAAATAATAAGTGCAAAAGAGAAAAAAATCTTTGTTGGTAATATTTTGCTCTAATTATTGGAATAACAGAATTCTTTTACCTGACACCTCTTTGCTTCAAAGAATTGACTTCTCTGCGTCAAACATTTTACTAGGAAATGAAGTCTGTGCAAGCGATCTTTGCAGAGTTGGAATATATCACCCTTGGTCATATCAACAATATATCTGTTACAGTTGGCTAATAGCTTTGCTAATAACTCCTCGCAGCTATCCCGTCTCCTATTTTAAATGTATATACACGGGTGGGTCAATAAATTAGTCGCAAAGGTCAATACTTCATCATAAGCATCAGTGGTAAACATTTCATAAGGAACGATTGGAACTTCCACCGTACGGTCCCGACTTAAGACCCCAGTGATATTCATCTGTTTGGGCCCCTAAAAATGGGTGGCCGACGTTTTGAAAACGATGATGCTGTAGTTCAAGAGATTACTCGTTGGCTGCGACAGCAAACAAAAAACTAATTTTCTGCCAGCTATCAAGGACTCATAATGAGATGGAATAAGTGTCGGAATGTACTGGGTGAATATGTAGAAAAGTGAAATAAATTTCAGGAAGTTACTTTGATCAGTACTGCCTCTATCCAGTTTTGCGAGTTGTTTATTGACTTACTCTCATATTTTTGAAAAATGTTATTATTTTTCCAATTCACCGTTCATATTGCTCTTTAACGGCACCTTTTGTAAAATCTTTAGTGATGTCACCCCTTAGGCACCTGCCATTTTCATATCTTCACAAAGTGTGTTTTCAAAGTATTGGACTACGCTTGTTGCCACTATTACATTTGTTTGAATGGTATCCCATCAGCTGTCTTTTCAACATTTCCGGTAAAATCGTCTCAGATACTGTAACTATACTCCCAAGTTGCTCTTGGTTGTTCTCAGAACACTTTCCTCCATCCACTCCTTACTCAGTTTCCTTCAACTGACCCCCCGAGCCCTCAAAAACCCCGTCCCAATTCCTTTCCGTCTTTTTCCTTCTCTTCCCTCCTTCCCCTTCGTGCAAATCCCATCGATGATCCTCTTAATTCCTTTCCACATATTTCGCAGTAGCACGTATCCCTTTCTCCTTCACACCTTCCCCTTCAGGGCCGCCGGTTCCTTGAGATTTTATCCGCCATGGGACACATCTCTTCTCCCGCCTTTGCCCTTCCTGCCCACCCCCTATATCTTTTCCTCCTTACCACCGCTTCCCTCCTCCCTTCCCCGGCCCTCTGCCCTGGTAGGAGGAGAAAGGTCCTAGGCGCCTGCTTCCCGTCATCCTCTTCTACCGTCCTCACGTAAGACGCCCTATACTCTTTCTTTTCCCAATGTCACCGCTGTTTCTCTCTCTTTTTCCTGCTTTCTGTCTCTGTTTCCGCCTTCCTCATACTGCCTTTCCTCCGTCTTTCTCCGCTCTGTTCTCCTTTTCTTTCCTTAAAGTAGGTTTTATTGATTCTATTTCCCTTTTTACATATCATATTTATTTTAATCGGCGTATTTTATTTAGTGATTCACTAGTTGGTATGAAACCGCTATTCAGTTATGGATATACAAGACAAATTAATTTAAATGTGAACTAATACTTATAAAAATCACTTGACATGCCTGTCCTTGAAGATTGTTTTATTCCCGGGGCCGGAAGAATAAAATATTTTTCCAGCAAAGACTAAAATGATCACCTTTTGAACACCTTATGCGGGGAAATTCGTGGCTTTCTATTGATTAAGTTTGGAAATTATATTTAGCCACGGTTTGATAAACGAAATCCAGAGAACTCATTTTGTATGAGTCTTGTTTTATGTACTGCAATACGTCTTGCCATATTTCAGTCTCCTGGTAGTAACCAATACAAAGAGTTATTCTTTATGTGTCAATAAAATTTCACGAGATATGACGTACTCACATAAGTACAGATGTATTAGTTGAAAGTGCATTTTCTCCTCTTTTTCCCATTTCCCTTTCCTAATTTTCCTCCCTCACATCTCTCACTTTCTCCCCTTCTTTCCTTCCGTCATCCACACGACACGTGTTTTCTCTCCCTTCTCCGTATCCCTTCGTTCTCACGTCCTCGCTCCCAGTGTTCCCAATGGTGATCGAATTTTATGTCCGCATCTTACATCCCTTACGATGGTTCCTTCCCGAGCGTTTTAATCGCGCCACCCGATACTATTCCGATCCCCTTAACCATTTCCCCCGCCCCTCCTCTAGACCAGTTTCCCCTTAAAGAAAAAAAAATAAAGATCTCCCTTCTGGTAACATTCCGAATTCCTAGCATTCACTGCTGTAGCGCGCGATCAATATCGACGGACCTACATGCTTGTCCTCCCCTTCCTCCCCCCACCCTTCAACTTAACCCAACACTCGACCTTTTTATCCGTGAATTTAATCTATTTGGAAAGCAAAAGTTTTTCCACCCTCGTTTAGGATTTTCCTCGAAAGTACCCCAGAGGAGAATATCGTTCTTTTTTCATCTCGTCGTACTATCCTCCCAACCCCTCCTTTGGAAGGCGTTATCTTTAATTTGGGCAGCGCTGGGATATTGGCGTTTGATTTTGTCTCGCGTTTCGCCTTCAATTCGAACTATTTTTAAATTAGGACCCAGCGCGTCCTATGAATGCCTCTGATTTCCTTTCTTCTTTAGCTTTCGATCGGCGCTAAATATATACATTTAAGCCTGGTGGTGGTTCGCTTAACTGCCATCGTAGAGGACGTTCAGTGCCGTCACTTGGACAAAGGCTTAAAGGAAATCTGATCGGTGGCCCATAAAAGATAAGATTGGCCTATTCTGAGCTTAGGCATCCAGCCACTAAGTCAACAAAATAGTCCAGTCATGTATGTGATTGTGTTAGCGTGGGATGTCTATCGCCCTATCTTGGATCCACTTGCTGGTATCGCTTGGATAAAATAAGAAGGCCACCAATATATCGTTTAACACTAAAAATGGAAATAAGTACTGGTCTTTTCTTTCTTAACTGTTTAATGTTTACCTTCCTATAGAAATAGTTTAAGAGGTTAAAACGTTTACTAAATTCATGACTCTTTTCTTTCCTGAGATTGAGCAGTACGTTTTATATGTAATCAACGGTTTTAAGGCGGGAAAACTAAGTATATATTTAAGTGATACATCCCAATAGTTTCAAAAACCGCCGCCTTATATCCAAATCATCATCATTAGCAATATTATGTTTTGCCATCTTAAGGTAATATTAGAAAAAATATATTTCATATTTCTAGAAAAGAGGCTGAAGAAGAATTGTGATATGAATATGTAACAAATGATTTTTCTTTTAACAGACGTGGAAAATAAAATCATGTTCCTGAATTACTTCTAAATATTTTAATATATTACATTTATTTACACAAGGAGTCCTAGAATTCCAAAAGATAGCGTACAAGGTGAATTAAAGGTAACTTGATAAATAAGAATTTGGGTGGAAGTATGGCAAGTATTTGCCTGAATTACAATAGGTTCAAGTGGTTGACTTACAAAATTGAAATCAAACCCCTGAGCAAGACGGAGAAGGTTGAAATCACATGGTTTTTTTTTAAATTGACTGGAAGCTCAATGAAGTTTAATCTTTTAACTGATGCTATTTTGGGCTACATTATTATGAGCAACCACTGTAGAGTATGTGCAGAATTCTCCTTTACGTTTCCCTCGGAACCATTGTTGGAGTAGGTAATAAATTTTTTAGCCGTACTCTTCAATTTTTGCTCGCTTTGTCTGCTCGATGCTACTTTTCCTCCCTGTACAGAATTTTTCCGTTGGTCCTTAAATACACTTGCGGCCGCGCGACCACCTTATATTTTTTCCCCCTCGTACGAGCACCCGCAGCGTCTTTTCACTTCAATTAAGATGGCATCTTTAAGTCTTCATTCTTTCGGTCCACACGGAGAGAGTATCTCTCTCTGCCGTTCCCGGGAGGGCTTTTACAAGAACCCCGTGTCACATCTCGCGACGAGGTGGGAGGAATGACGGAGGGGTGGTCGAGAATGGTTGGATGGGAGTATAACTGGAAGAATTTTCATTATTCCGAAGTGTTTGCCTCGTCTCGCACAACAGTCGCTGGCCACACCAGCACCACGAAGACCACCGTCGCCGTCGCATTGATATTTTAGCCGTCGCGAAAAGAAACAGTTTTTGGATTGCTTATCTTCTCCAACGCTCCGGCGACCGAGGAATCGTTCGGGGTATTTTTAAAAATTTTTTTTTTTGTTTCGCAACTGAAGAAATTCTCTCCCAACCCCCTCCTACATCTCATCCCCCTGTGTTTTCTTACAACCCCTACCTCCCTCCCACTCACCCCACTCACCCCTGCTTTTCTTCTCCGCCCCCTCAACTCCTTGTATTGCGACCTCACCTCTCTCTACGAAAAACCGACCGGCGGTCGCCATTTTTTTCGGCTTTCCTTCCCCTCCCTCTCTCCTTTCCCTCCTCCCTTCCTCCTCCTCCTCCTCCCCCTCCTTTCCCTCCCTTCCTCTTCCCCCTCCCGCTTCACCTCCCTTTCTCGCCCCTTAAGCCGCAGCCCTCCCCTCTTTCCTCCCGTTTCCTTTTAAGCACCTCACTCGCCTCGCCTGGCCCTTTTCACTGCACCATCTTAACACCTCCCTCGCTCCCCTTCCTCTCTCTCTCTCTCTCTTCCTCCCTCTTCTACCTCCGTTTCCTGTCCACTCGCCGTCGACTAAAATTTCCTTCCTTATCCCGTTCCTTCTTTCGCCTCTCATTCTTCTCCACACGGTCAATACCTACTCCTGCTTTTATTCGCGCTTCACGCCCACTCCGTCCAATCTTCCGCTTATTCGGCAACAATACAATCGATATACATTCCTTCTTACGGTTTCTTGACCAATGGTTTGATCTATCTTTATTTGTATGGTTTACGACGAGTACGACAATTGATTACCGCTTGTTCTTTCAGAAAATATTTGCCTCTCATTTAGAAAAATACACTTCTTTCATTTATATATCCTGATTATGCTTTTCTATCGTTGCAAGTGGCTAAATTATCAGTGGAAGAACAGGTGCAGTGTACGTGTGCAGTACAGTTCGTTTTCACTTTAAAATGTTGCAAAAATGTGTTGCGAAATGATTGAAGGGAGATGCTGAATATTTTGCTTGTTGTTCAGAGACTCGGAAAAAGGAGTGAAATGTGCGTCCTTCTGATGTTTCTCATCTTATGGTACAAGGTACCTGAAGCAGGATGGCCTCATTTTGAGAAAATATTTTTGTTTGTATTTTACAGTAGGTACACATATATTTCTCTCATCTTCTAAAGTTCCTGTTCCGAAGTTTTAAGGTACTTTTCCAAAAATGGCATGCTTTTATAATAATTCCTATTGGTGAATTTCAATGGAATATTGTGTAATTTAGAAGTTATTATCAACGTGAAAATACACTTATAGTATTGCCTAAATGATTTAGGATTGTTATTTCCTTATTTTACTGACTATCTCCTACCACAGAGTCGGACTAGTATTGCGTTGCAAATTTTCCATCAACTGCATGCGCTATAATCGTAAAGGAAATAAAAGAGTTTCGTTTATTAGTCACTATAATTATAGTTTTCATTGCATTTTTCGGGTGCCATTCTTCTCTACCTTGTTGAAGAAATGTGGTGAAATTAATTATTTCCCTATTATTTATACGTTGGAAGACCTTTATGAGTAACAGGGCAGTCGTGGTAATATGAATAAATAGCCTCATTGTAATTCATTGAGTTGGCCTGTTCTGTACCGGAATTTTCCATGCAATTGCCATACAGCGTTTTGCTGACTAAGATCTGTAAATTTATGCGATGGAATAAATTACCTCTTGTTAAACCCACTCTTTTTTATTTTTGCCGACCAAGATTTAACGCAATGTTTTTTTATGACATGAAATGATCTTCATAATGACGTTTTTTAGTTGAAACCTTGGTCGGCGAGAGTAAAAATACTTGAGTTAACCAAGTTTCAAATGAGTTCGTGTGAGTTAGTTCCTAAAAGTACAACGAAGTATTAACTTGTATTGTTGTATCAATATTTTGGTCGCTTTGGTGTAAGAAAACTTCAGATGTGTTTTTCCACGGTCGTCTTTAACATTAGTGTATGAGTTTTGCCGACACACAAGGCCTTTGTGTTAGACCGGTGTGGAGTGGAGCGGACTGTGGGCGCATGCCCCGGGCACTCCCGTCTCTCAACGTATTTGAATTTGCGTCACACGTGTCCCAAAACGACCCCCAACCACGCCACCTCCCTCCCATCTCCTCTCGTTGCCTCCCGCGTGTGTTCCCTGCCCTCGCCTCGGCATGGCCGCCTCACCTCGCCTCACCTCTGAGGCCTTCTCCCCCTTATTTATTCTCTCACTAATTCCCTAATCCCTCCTGTTTCCTCTCTCTTTCTCTTTATGCGCGGAAAAGAAATAAAAATATGAATAATTGAGCTTTATTTTTTTCTCTTTGTTTTCCCATCCGCATGGTATTATTTTTTTTAGGTTCCACGTGGCGAAAATTTTACAAATTAAGTACTGTGCGTGAGTATTTTGGAGTGTAAGAATAGGGTATCTCTGAAATACAGGTAAGCGATGCCGAAGTCAGAGATGGTATCATGATCTGCATTGTTCCGGGCATGAGCTGTCTATCTCACAAGCAATGAAGCGCCATTGTGACTAATGGAAGAATGTTCTTGATTCTAAGGGATCAGCAACCGACAGTGTACAGTTTTTTTTCCCGCAGAACACCTTTTTGGACTATCTTATACCCCCTAGTTATCCTATTCACTGTTTTAACAATTCTTCAGTACCTAACGAGTGAACAACGATTCAGTAATGAACATTGGTACTGTCCATTAATTGAAGGCTTTATATCTTGGTGAAATTATTGCTCCGAAGAAGTTAAAAGAAAACTTTACATGATATATTCGTACCATGATATATAGCCAATGATGCAGACTTCCTCTTTTGGGTTTACGATGATAACGCACATAGTTAGCGCAATTGATTTACTTATTTTTATGAGTGGAAAATAGGACATTTCGCCATTTTCTGCCCCCCATTTTGTTTATATCAACCTCCTGTTTTCTAATTATCCTCTTTTTCTGCAACCAAAATCACGACTTACGCTTGAAAAATACTCTGTAAATGTTTTCAGTGACACAAAATACTTGTGCATTACTTTTAATTCGTGTGTGTTTCACAGTAAGGAAGTATTGCATGGGTAAAAGGTATTTAGTTTGAAATTTCGGTCGGGTGGGATGTTGACTGCACAAATGTGAAGGCGTAGAAAAACCCAGACTTCAGAGCCTTTAATGGCATAGTGATGGCATATTTTTTAGTTAACCATGATGATGTCTCAGCTTTTCACCCGGAATCTACGATTTACCGGGATTTCCAAGGCTGGAAGCTTTATTTTCTCGATATTAATTAACTGAAAACACTCGAGAGAAGGGTCACAGGTGACCACAAACGTGGATGAGAGCCGTATACCTTGTTATTTATTATTTTGTTGAGTTCTTCTTTCGTGCAAGAGAACTACAAGGAGGCTTACAGGGCACACATGAGGGCATAAATACGCATATTTATGTGTGCGCTTTAATATAGTGAGAGTATATTTTGTGTACATATATATTAAGTCCCCAGACCGGATCTCCCAAAACTGTCCTCTTCCTTTTCCCCGTACTTCCATCCTTCATCCCTCGCACGTATCGAGGCTCTTCAACTCTCCGTCCGGCCTCATGGTTCGCGACGGAAACCTCCCTCAAACCCCTCCTGGTCCACACCCATCTTCTTTCTCCCACTCTTCTCCCATCTCTCTCTCTCTCTGCTTTTCTCAGACTTCCTATACCTCTCCCTCCCTTTGGCCAGCGGTCCATGTAGTCACATGCACGCGGACCCTGACGGCAGTCCACCACAAAGTCCACCAGTGCCCACCTCTCCTCCTTTCTCTCCCTCTCTCTCTATACATCTTTTTGTTCCCCTTTCCTCTCCCCCCCCCTGGGAACCCAAACTCTTCCCCCCAGCCTCCCTCCGCCCTCCCTCTCCAATCCCTCTTGCGCCAGCCCTCCATCCTTCTCGTTTTATTGTCGACGGGGAGGAGGTGGCGGAGCTTCTGTCGGTGATATGGGGATGGGCATCGCCTTTAAGATGGATTGAATCCTCCTACTCTTCGAAGGGACTCTTCCGTTACCCCCTCCCAACCCTCCCCCCCTTTCGCTCGCATCAGCCTCTCCGGGGACCGGGAGGCCGTTGGGTGGGCTGCGGAGTCGGCCTGAGGATGAGGACGCGCGTTGAAGAGGAGTATCACGACTCCAGCACCCGCCGCGCTCTCTAACCAATCTCCCCGGATCCCTGATCCTATACTTCTCTCATTTCTCAGCCGCATCCAAATATGTAGCGTCACCTTCGCTTACAGGAACCCATGACATTGGTATGAGATATTTTCCTTTCATACCCTCTTGTTGCCCCGAACGCCTAATTCAGAGAAACCCTGTGCTTGTATATATCATTTAGGTTGATGGAGAGGGCGCTTGCTGTAGATTCCATTGCTAGAGGCTGTAACGTGGGCGTGGCTTATTCCCCATGTTTGTACACCCCGATTTTTCTTTCGCGTATATGGACTGATTCACTAATTTAGCGATGCCTATCTTTTGGCGAATTTGCCAATGCAGAACTATTTCTGTGATTCATTGTTAATATGACTTCATTTTAGAAACTCGTCAAAAGTCTGTCAGCGTAATTAAAGGTGATGCTTGATGTGCCTAGTAATGCGTCTTTGACAGCAAAACTTGCGTATGTCAGTTTTTGCCAGTAAGTTAGGTACGTAAAAGAATTATTCTATGTTCTGTTTTTTGTGTATGGCTGGTGCGAATCTAGTAATATTCTATTGCTTTTCTTTCAGAACACAGCATGTGAGGTTTTATTAAATTAGTGTTCTAAAAGTATTGTTAGTATTATACGGAAGGCACGAGAGACCATCTTGGCGTGGGAACGATGCTGAGCGGTGCACTTTTTGGACAAAGGAAGAGAGGAGTCATTTAGATTGCGCACTATCTCGTCTCCCATTGCGGACGGAGGAAGAGAAGAGTAATTAAGATTGTCCGCAATAATTGGTAATGCGAATGGCGTCAGCACTTGGCAGCCAATCAGTTTGAAGGATTGTGGTCCCGTGGTGATGCCCTCTGAGAGAGCGTGGGTCAGGGGGTAGCGCGCCTCGAAGACTCTCGCGGGGACATTGGTGTTGTGTAGACGTACAAGGTGGAATAAAGTCTGCGTTAACCAAACTCCCGACTTGCTCACTGATTCATATCCCCCGAACCCACAATCATCGCGGCAGATACTCTTACAGTATTTAAATTGTAATTTAGACGTATGGCAAGTTAAAATATTAACTTAGTTGAACGTCATTAATTCATTAATAGACGACCTGGGTTTCGACGTGGCAAGCCGTCATCTGGTACTATCTTTGTAGAAGGCGAAGAATCGATGCACCGTATGATGACGTACCGCGTCAATACTTCCACGTCTTTTAATAAATGTATGTGAAAAAACTTAGTTAATATTTTCATTTACAATGTTGTGGAAATTCCACCAAGTCACGCCTGAGGCAAAGGAATTAAAGCTAATTACATATTTACACTACTTAACGCCTCGTTTTTCAGAATATGGCCTTTTCACTACACCATTTTTTTGCCAGAATGTTGGGCACGAAAATTATGTCTCTATTTTATTCTATTTTGAGCATAATTGAAGTGAGCATAGCACTTGACTATTGTTTTTCCTTTTGGAAGGCAGCACATAGGGTTACTTTTTGAACTACGCCTCGTTTTTTAAAATGGTAATTCTTTTTTACTACACCATTCTTCCTCTTAACGGCACAAGTGTTTTCACAACAAGAGTTCAACTAGCTAGTGTCTTTGTCTCGATGGTTAAATTTTGAATTAGTATCGCTAAGCCTTACATCGCCTCTTTTTTATCCCCGTCCTCTTCTCTGCCAACCGCACAACTTCGCTCCTCTCCCCAAACCCTTCTCATTATTTCGTTTCTCTCATTCACCGTCCCAATTTTTGTTTTTCGCCAAAATCGCCTCTGGCGTCGCTTGTATTAATGGCCCTCGTGCCTCTTGGCTTTTCTCGTTCAAAATCGCTTTCATCGTCTCTTCAATTCTCCCATTCCCAATCTACGAGCATTCTTCGCGTTCACAAAACTTATCCTCTTCCTTCTCTAAAATACTCTCAAATTCGATGCATGTGGATGTGAGGAGGTTCGTTCCTCCTTGCCGCATCCGTCTCGCTTGGAGTTTATACTTCCAGAACCACGCCCTCCCATATCTTTTCCTTCGGGCTCACTTTAACTTTTGCCGCGGCATTGTAAAGTTCGCCTTCGTAAAGTCCTGCCTGCTCATCTTTTTGTGTCCCCACCCCGCGAGTCGAGCCATGATGCCTCAATTTCGATGGGGCTACGGAATGAAGTTTGCGAGCATGGAGTTCTTCAATCAAGCGGAGTGTACTGCGATGCACCGCAGTGAGATCCGACTCCTGAGGAGTAGGGTAGTGTTCGAAACAGTGATCCTGAGTTTCTCGGAGGAATATTAAAGACCTGAAATGTATATGGGCCGCCGACCCGTTTCCTGCCCGGTGGAATCAAATATCAAAGGGCGGCATGAGAAAGTCCAGGGATGTCTCAGTTGCATTTTGATCGGTTAGGAGTGCAGCGTTAATATTTGAATGGAAGGGAATCTGAGGAATCAATTTCTCTCCATTCTTTACCTGAGTCAGGAGTTTATTTTCTTCACAAGGAACTACGTTTAAAGTTTTGTCATACAAAAAGCATTACTTTGATCTTCTAGTAACCATACTGTTTCTAACTATAAAGTTATTGAATTTCGCTATTTCCTTTAATCAGTATCTCCATGCTTTGTTGCCAAGAATTGCATATCTTTAAAATTTCTTTTTGTTGTGTCCTTTTTTGTGTAACTGCGAGTTGTTTTTATAACTATTTTGTATCTTTAAATCTTAGCGCGTAAATTCGTCGTTGGTTTTATTTTTACCATTTAATGTTTATATATATTTTAATGGAATAATTCTCTCTATATAGAAGGCACTTGTGTTGTTTTTATAGATACTGATGAATCAAATTACGATGGCTACTAACCTGTTTCAACTATTGCTAAATGATCAGAACCAGATGAACCAGAATTCTTGACATCATGGTATACACTTTTGGTCATACCTACTTCTTGTACCTATATCGTTGTACAGAGGCTGTTTATAGTGTCCTGGATTTTGAAAAAGTTGGTGAACGATTTTATGAATTGGCTCTTTTTTATCAAGCTAACCTATTTCTGGAGCTACTGATTAAGATGATACAAAATAGATTGACATAAAATGACAAACTTTTTAGTGCGATTTGCTGCCAGAAACCTATGGGATACAGTTGATGAATACAGTCGGTAATATGTCGCTTCCACGCTCGAAAAGAAAAGTGATATGGTTGACAAATTTTGAAAGTTACTAAGAATCAGCGAAAAGGTTGAAATAAGCATATCTAAACGGTGTATTGATGAGTTTCAATTATCAACTTACATTATATGGATTACGTTAACGTGCTTGAACCTCGCCTACGTTGTTGCTACGTAGTTTTTATGATTTAAATTAGAATCTCGGGTGGGGATGATATGACGTGGAAGTCGACCGGATTTGCAGCGTCCTCATCAGAAATCCTATCGTGACGGTCGGAAACGAAGACAAGCACGAAACTCAACCTCGTTTTCGGCTTTGAAAAAGTTTGATTCCGTTACGTGTCCATATTGATTATTCTCGTGCGGTCGACTTTACCATCCTAATCCGCCTCCCGTCCCCCCACCCTTCTCATCCATCCTTCCCTCTTACCCACACAAGGTGCGGCCTTCTCATCTCCTTTTCATTATGCTGAAAAACGAGACGCAGATGTCTCTAAAATTCCTTTCATCTTCTCATCCCCACCGGCTGGGGCCTCTCCCTTCCGCTACAACCCTCCCTGACCCACCTACCAGATTCCCTCTTCTCATTTCACCTCTCCCTCTCTTTCATGCTCTCTCTTCTTTTCCCTCTCATATCTCTCTTTTTCATTCGTTCAGAGTGTGCTATGGCTCGGAGACATGGGCCATTGGGAAGCTGGAGCAGAAGAAAAATGTTTCTTCTTCCCTCCCAACAACACTCCCCGTAAATGAAATGGCCATGTGGATTCATTCCGAACATAGTCAACTGCGTGCTGTTTACTTAGTGATATCCGTCATCTCCGCATTTTTTGTCTATTTTTTAAATTAATGAATTTATTTTATAACAATCAATGTCAAACGTTCCTATTGTAGTAGTTAATTGAAAGAAAAGAAAAAAGGAACTTTTCTAGGGTAGCTCACTGCGTCAGGTCCTTCATTGCCCCCAACGTCTCGATTCGTTGATTGCTCATTTGTCGTCTGCGGGCCTCCTATTTCAGTGACGCTCGAGATATTAGCTAAGAGAATGGAGACCTACAAGACATGGTGTTGGAGGTCAAGTGATAAAAAATATAAGAAACGATGAAATGCGTAGAAGAATTAGTGAGGATAAAACCAATCGATGAACTTTGAGAAAGAATAGGTCCAGGTGCGTAAGCCATGCATTGAGGTTCAACAAAATCGCCAGGAATATAGTAGAAGGTTACAGAAGAGTTAAAAAGGATGGGACTATACATATAGTACGGTATACAGGAAAGAAGAACTAGATGAATTAGACACACTCAGTGACACAATGAGTTTGTAAAGAACATTAAACATTGAACGTAAAGTTGAGAAAAAAGCTCCTACAGAATGAGAAACCCAGGAATAAGTTCTTGGACCAAATAACGAGAAAAGTACATGGGAAAATCTACCAGAAAGTAAGGAACTAAGGTTAGAAAGGGAAGAGTGGAGGACTGCTTTGTACCAATCTTGGAATTGAACGGCCGTTGAATGATAGTAGAAGGGGATATAGAAGGGGATATAGAAGGGATGTAAAAACGAAGAACCAGAGCCTGGTAGAGAGAGATATGAAAGAGAAGGGTTACACGGATTCTAAGGCGTTAGCAGAAGAGTGGGTAGAATACAGCATTTAGTCAACTAATCTTGGAATCGAATGACTAGTGGTGACAATAAATGATAATTATATGTCTTATTCCCACCTCTGACCAGTCTCAACGCCCTACCGTTAACGTTTTGTTCGCAAACTATCCGCAAACTGTGCTTCTGAAGTTTCTTCAGCTTATCCCCGGTACAACACCAGTGTCTTCTCCTTCTTTTCCCTTCTACTGCCAGGACCAAACTTGTGGAGATCCCTTAACAAGTACTCCAATTGGTATGTTTCTCACTTTAGGTGTAATAAAGTGATTCGTACTTTTTAAAATTTTGTTACATACCTCCTCTCATTACCATGCTTGTAATCACGTTTTGTGCCCCAACTTGTTTACGCATGTTATTTTTTTGCATCTCTAACCGGAATTTCCTTTCTATTTCAGGTAACCATCATTTTCTGTCAGTGATCTCTTTTAGCCGAAGGACTTCTGATTAAATAAGCTGAAAACGTTGAGTACAAATTTGTTTCCTATAATATTATACCTAAATGTTTTAAGATACACATTTTCAACTGTACTTTTGGCAGAGATAGGAACGCCTGTCGAAGGAATCGATAAATACATAAGGAAAACGAGGTCATATCTGAAAAGCTTGAACATTTTTCTCATTTTTATGAACAATTGCTGATTGCTATGCGGATAGACTATTATCACGATAAAAACTGTAGGCATCCTTGTGATTTGATGAAGAGTAGACTACAAATTAATTCCTCATTGTCACAAATTCGAATTGGCCTCAATCATCTTGTTGTACGTAAATAGTTGTCGACACGAAATATTTTTTCTTGGCTTCTGCAAAGCAGCCTATCTTTGGAAACAAAAACTACGGTAACTTTTATATTATGTAATGGTGAAAATGTAGTATAGACAGTCGAATAATAGACGTAGAGTAGCTGATTGTATCTTGAATAGGTTAATTTTAGTAAAAATCAGATTCAACCATGCCCTTTCGTTTAACTAATGGATTTTTATGTTATGTTGCTCAATCACCCTCGCAGTATTTGAGTGAGAAGATCGTAAAATTTTCCCCATTTTAAAATATTCATAAAATTCTAATGATTGCCTTAAGTATTGGACAATTGTACTGCTATCTAATATTTTCTCTTAAAATACTTTTGTAGAGTGGACTGTTATCTGTACACCTTTATATTTTCTCTAGGTCACCTTTGCATCGTTACAGTGAGTGATGGGAAATATGCCTCACGTTTGAAATCGAATGATATTTTGTGGAGGCACATTTATTATCTGTCCTTTTTTCACGTGCATCAAACCAATTCAACGTTGCGTGGATGGATTTAATTTATATAAATGGAGTCCCAATCCACATATTATACCCGTAAAACATACTCATAAACTCTCGTCTTCCGTGTAATGAATGAGCCCACCGTTCCATAAAAGCGGTATTGTCGGTGGGAAAAGCACCACTTAAATCATTGAATTGACTCCGTTACAAAATTATCATCTGAAATTTGATTCGATCTCTTCAAAAAAAGTACTTATGTAGACTGGATGATTGTCGGGTTCCAAGTCTGTGATAGCTTGAACAGGATCTTTGAAATAAAATGCCACTTAGTTCACAAGTTTCCACAACAGGTAGGGAGCCTTATTACAAAAGCATGCACAGGACCTGACAATTTGATGGCCGCTCCCCTGTTACTCTCTCTCATGGCGGGTCGATTCGTGAGAGGGCTCACGGAGAGGCCCACCTCACATCCTTAAACCACCGCAGAGGAGTCGCAGAAGAGGGAGACGGGGCGTATAGGGCGACCAGCCACCGAATAATGGGGTCAGGTCCTGCGAGACGTCTGTGCCAACAGCCTGGGAATAAAAATTAGACGCCTCGGCGGTGGATGAGGGCGGTTTGAAGGTGGGGTCAGAGGGGGGGCGTGTGGAGGACCTAAAAAGGGAGTTGAAGAAGAGGACTAGGGCTTGATGTGAGGTAAAAGATGGGCACCCAGGCAGAATCCTAGTGCGCGGAGGAGCGGGAAGAGCAGGGGCCGAAAATAAAAAAATAATAAAATGTTGGGGGAAAGAAGAGCCCGGATCTCGCGATAGAAGTAGTGGTGCGAAGGTAGCGGTGTTGCCCTGTCGCGTTCCCTCCTCCCCCTTTAAGCCTGCTCCCCTCTGATGCCCCCCCAGACGTGCCCCACTTCTGTAAACCTCTCGCAAGCTGTCTCCGTGATGGCGTGGATGGGTCTCGCGTCTTTCCCGAATCCTTTTTTTCTCACTACTTATTTCCCTCTCTTCTCGTTCTTTATTCTCCCCTTCCACCGCGGTGGGGACTACCTTCAGTGTGCCAGGAGATACAAACAGGGCGGACGTCTTGGAGACGCGGACGGCGTTCGCTGTACGTTGGCTACTCTCCGCTCCTCGTCACCCCTTCGAGTCCACCTCCACGCCCGTGTTGGCAAACAGAGCGGACACACAATCCCTTTAAAGGGGAGACATGCGCGAAATCCAGTCAAATCTTGTCTCTTCGTCGACTCTCTTCCTAGTTGCAGACGTGAGCTAAGTTTCCTCTCCATCAGTCGCTCGAGATTTTCTCTTCCCCAAAGCGAAATCGTGGATGTATCTTTGGAGTTGCCTGCTGAGGATTCTCTCATCTCCGCATGAAAATTAATGTCTTGCTGTCATTTATGGGTTTAAAGCTGAATACTTGAAGCTCCTGCTCCCTTTGAGGTTAATTGGTGATCGCTTTTGGTATGAAAAATGTTCGACATTTCAACGATTTGAACATTTTTTCGGCATAAAAAATCAGGCTTTTCCGATCAAGGAGATGGTGCAGATTACAAATATAAGATTATAATAAAAAACATAGCCTTTTATAATTTTTGGGGGCATTTGACTATGTAGATAAGTATGGATATTCAACACGAGGGGAAACTTTTCTACGATTAGAAAATATTGTCGCTAGCATTAATTTATACTATATTATTTTACGGAATAACGTTTCGACGGGTAGCTGTTACATTCAAGGCATCTAAGGTAAAACGTCGAAACCTGTGTAAAATAGCTGTGGATAGAGACAAGTGACGATTTCTTCTATTCGTGTGAAAATGAAAATATTTCACAATGTTTAGCATTGAAGTATTGTTTAGAAATAGTCGGAAATTGGTGTAATTACTATAAAATATTTTACAAGTTGACGTTGGAGATTTGCGATTTTTTTATATTAGGTGTATTAGGTATATCGTATTAGATAGATTTGGTGTAATGACTATGATTTAAGAAAGCAAACCAGTCGTTTGTAATTCTTTCCTTTACAGTGATCTCCTAAATTCAAGCAAGCAAATTAGTTTGCGAGTGTATCCATAAAATAGTGGCTCTAGCAAATTTGAACGTTGTATTTATTGTAGCTGGAATAAGTCGGCCTGTTTAAGAGTCATAATTAAGCACAATAGTCGCGCAGTAGCGTGCTCTTAAATCGGCACAAATTCAAATAGGATTTAAAGAGCCGGATCGTTTAATTTTGAGGAGATGAACTTTGCCTTATGAGGATTCTTTGAAAAGTAGTAGTAGGCGAACGGAACTTTTCTTTTTATCCAGTGAGTAGCAATATCTCCGGAAACAGATCTTTTTCCGCCAAGTTCCAGCACGTGACCTTGGGGAACTCATCTCTTTTGCTTGGTTTCTCCGCAAATGCCCTTGGGGGAGACCGTAATTCCGCGGAAAATGAGCATTTTAAGATGAAAGCAGTCGCGGCTTTGTCCCCACCAATTTCCCGTTTCAGTAATGGGTTCTGTCGTCTCGCAAATGGTCATTTAAATAAATTACGAAATTCGGTCGGATTTTTATTCGAGGCATGAAATCTCGGCATTGGATCGGCTCGCGGTGAGCGCATTCCATTAATTCCTTTCCAGAATGATGCATTGCTGAATAAAATGCGAATAACATATCGCTATCTATCTCTCGCCATATCCGACCCGTTTGTTTTCACATTGTCATCTCCACACAGCTGACGTTGAAAAATGCAACGCTACTCGGTGGAAAAAAACTAATTATACGACCGACGAGGGATCAAGTGAAAAGAGATGTCAACGGAGACTTTCATGGATAATTCTAATGGTGGGTTTTTGGTGCTCAAATTTCTCTTTCGGCCCTTTTTGTCTGCTGCCCAGTCTCTCACGCATGTGAATATGTAATTTATGAAATCTAGAGATGATATATAATAATGAAATTTTGTTTGTATTAACGCTACAGAATTCCTCATCCCTGAAAGAATTCTAGTGCAACTGTGGCATACTTAGGACCAAGAAGCGATAATATTCTACATAAGATATGGTCTAGGACTCTAATAGTTCATTTTTATACACTTTTAACCAACTTTATCTTGCATGAGAAAAGCATTGGATTCAGTGCTAGCTTATTTTTCATTTCATTTAAACATTTATTTTCCTCATAATATAAATTTTTAGTATCAAATAGTCGTAGAATTTAGTTTCTAATTGTTGCATTCCATTAAAATTTTCGCTATTATCTCTAAAAATTGAGTTCTGTTCTCAAAATTTGTCAATTTTTCAGTATTTCAGCGATGTAATTTTTTTCTCAGCATTTTCCGTCTGCGAATGTCACTTAAAATAGACAGCAGGTCCTGAAATTCTCTCCTTTGTCATCTGTCTTGCGCTGGAGTTCTGTAATCCTGGGTTTTTGCATCTATGTGTGACGTTATTCGTTCCCCTTACATCTAGGAATGCCATGCATCTTAATACTTTTCAAGTGGCAGTGCTGCGTAGACACTCTTCATCTACGTCTACGTACTACCATGCGAGCCACCACGAGGGTGTGTGGCAGGGGGTGAAGATCACCAAACATGCACTATTGACATGCAACTAGGATATTTAATTAAGGCATGCTAGATAATAGGGTCACATTGTTAATATCTACATAATAAGAAAGGGATTA
This sequence comes from Ceriagrion tenellum, assembly GCA_963169105.1. Classification (NCBI taxonomy): domain Eukaryota; kingdom Metazoa; phylum Arthropoda; class Insecta; order Odonata; family Coenagrionidae; genus Ceriagrion; species Ceriagrion tenellum. The sequence goes on along the minus strand of OY720633.1, from coordinate 90,572,845 downwards.
TTGGTTGTTATTGCATGCATCGTGCACTACAGACTACTCTAACTATATTTCACCTACCTATCCCTTTGCTACGCTGCCTATTGTTCTCTCTTATAGTACGCGGGAAAAATGACATTTTAAATCCATCGGTACGACAATCTATCTATCTAATCTTGTTAATATGATGAAACCTAGCTAATACGCAGGGGTTCTTAATGGGTTAAAGGCATTTTCCTCATGGGTATGAAGTTTTAGGGCATATTTTGGAATCAGATGAGTTTCTAAGTTGTATTTCGCCGTGAAAACGGGTTAAACACATTTGTGCAACCCCCAAAATTCTTCCTCTGCCATATGTTTAGAAATATCTGCTAAAAGCACATCTACACCCTTAATCCTTACTATCGTGATTAATTACTCTCAGGGCTACTAAGGAATTTGCAGGTGGATATGTGATCATTGCCGCATTTTTTAAAAGCTCGTATGATGAACGAATGTCATCAAGGAGAGTGAGGAAAGTACCTACTTTTCTTTCCTACCTCTATCCCCCTCCCGTATGTTTCTCCGATCTCATGTTCAGGAGTCTGAAGCGGTAATATTGAAACGTCGAGTGCACATTTCAGTAACTATTCGAGAAAGTCGAAAAAACATCTTTCGCTACGCTTCAATGTCTTACGTTTCAAGTTTCTTTTTATACGGCTGAAATAACCATACACACAATAATATAAATGAATCAAAAACTTTGCTTTGACTTGTATGCCTTTTTAAAAATATTGTCTCGGATTTACGTTGCGGAATTCGAAAATTTTGCTAATATCTTATGTAGGTACGAGTTCTTATTTACTTATCATGATACCTTGATCTTTGTGTGCAGCCATTGTCATATAATAAAACGCATTGTTTCGCATTTATAGGAAAATCTATGCGCACAAAATAATTTTTTTTCGAAATATGTCAATGTCATAGGGATTCGCGTTAAAAATAGCATTAAGTAGCAAAGAAACCAGATCGGTAACATGCAATATTTTTCACTCATCTCTATAAATATTACCAATCAGTACACGTATGGAATATTTCACGCGTCTGTACACGAACTTAAATCGCCCCTACCTCCTCAAACGAGCTAGTTTTTAGGGAAAAAAATCTGTAGGAGACAGTCTTCCGGGCTGAATACTTCTCCTCCCGCCCCACACCATCCTTGGGTCTTGACGCTGAT